>CM040426.1:73842089-74340376 GCA_022702705.1 Papilionanthe hookeriana x Papilionanthe teres | reverse complement strand
CACAAAGTTACAACAAAATTAGAATTTAAAATTTTTTGCTTTAAATAAATTCTAAATAATTTGATTGTACAATCTAAATGTAACACTTCATTAAAACTAACTATTAATTATATTAATAAATATATATTTTTTTAAATCATATATGTAAATCTCTTATTTTTTACTAATCTATATAAACAAATTTAAAAAACAAACTTTTTTTTTTAACATAAATTTATTTGAAGACTACCAACACATCCCTCGTAGTTTCGCTTACCTATCCAAAACCCTGCCCATCGCACTTCCTACAACCAACCTCACATGGAGCAGCCCAATGGTCTCGCCGGACGGCAACCACCGAAGTCTGCTTCCGTCGACGAAACTAAACGAGACAAGAACAAGCGGCAGCCTCCAAGCCCAGAAGAGATACTGACATTCTACGAGTCTCAAGGATTAGACCACCGCGCCGCCTCCCTCAAAGCAGTCGAAGACCTCCAATCCGCCCTCCTCCGTGGCGCCGCCGCTTCCCGCCGGAACCGCCTCACTCCCCCCGGCGATCTTCAACGTAAGCTCGACAATATCAACACCCGCCTCGCCGTCCTCGAAATGAAGCTCGACTCGAAGCCCGGCTTTCCCGAATCCCTCACCATCGGCCTCGCATCCGGCGCCCTTCTCCACGGCCTCTCCGCCGCCGTCCGCGGGCTTTCCGACGCCTGGCGCTCCGTCGCCTCCGTCACCAAATCCCGCACTCCTCCCTAAACCCTCCTCCTCTCTCTCTTTCTCTCTTCACCCTCTCATTGTACGAAGAGAATTCTTCCTATTTCATATCAAATCATTGTAGGAAATGGATTGTTGTTTTAATGTGTGTTTTTATCTAACAAATTTCTTCGATATATAAATTTCTGGTTATTAGTGCTTGAGGATAAGGCTCAGGAGTCAGGATAGAGCAGGAGGATGATGGATGAGTAGGAGAGCATGGGGTAAAGGTTGGAGTTTAGGAAATGGCCAACCTGCTGTGTGACGGTTTTTTTATTGTCGAGGTCGTCGGATAGAACATCGTAGGGCGGCGGCTTGGCTGTGTCGACGAGGGGTTCCCAACGGAATCCGGGGCGGGCCGGGAGGGTGATGATTGCTGGCAGGTGGCTGGCGTTGAAGGCTATGTAGATCTCCCTCTTCAGTGGGTCAATCTGCTTGGAACAATCAGAGGATGAGAAGTTGAAATGAGGTTTAGATTGAATAAACTGCAGTTTACCAGTGAGAAGGCAACATATCGGCTTGTCTCCGACCAGTCGGGTGCGCCGGGGTGGTGGCCGTGCCATTGCAGTCTTTTCCCTGTGGGGAAGTCATCCAGGCGAAGGGATTCACACTCACTGCATGGAGAGTTGAGTTGAATGTTAATAGAAGATAGAATATTACGTAGGAAGTCTGTATCCATACAGATTTTATGTACAACATTGTTGTATTCTGTTATATAACATATGTATATCAATGTACAACACTGTTGTACATGGAATCCGCATGCATGGGCTCTCCCACACATAATAATTTTTCTAATGGACGAGGTGATTTGGTTAAGGGGCATTTGCATATCTAACACTTGGTTAGGTGGTTTACATGTAAAAAAATGAAGTTTAGGTGTTATATATGTAAAGACATAGGAATTGAGTGGTATGTATGTAGATCTTCCTAATTAGGGTTTGTGTTATGGGTAGAGAGTTTATATTACTGGCGGAATTGGGTCATAAGGCGGCAGAATCTGTAGAAGTCGGATGATGCTTCCTCCTTCTTGTCCCATCTGTAGTAGTTAAGCTGCATAACAAATAGGAAGATGATGATGATGGATTAGTTATTTTGATGATACGAATAGGTGGAATATGAGGGCAGTGTAGGAACAGAAGAGAACTACATGATTATCATGGCAATATGTGTTGTTGTTGCCTTTCTTCGTGTGGCCATATTCATCACCCATGTGGATCATTGGAACGCCCTGAAAGATAATCATAGATTTAGAGGCCATTTGGGATTACTTTTATTTTTTGTTTTATATTAAAAAAAAAAGAATCCCAAACAAATGTTCAGGGTTTTGAAAGCTTGCAGCTTTAGGTTTATGATAGTGAGGACTAAGGATCCATTACCTGAGAAACCATGAGGCAGAGGAAGAAGTTACGCATTTGCCGTTTCCTCAACCTTTGAACAGACAAGCCTGCGGACTCTCCCTCCTGCAGTATTCCTAAAACACATATCAGCTAATCTTTGCTTTGTTCCCCATATCTTATATCCTATGAAGCAAGGACACTTTCGAGATTACATTCATCATGTGCACATTCATGCCCATTCTTCATAGCTTACATCTAGTTTGCTACATTTTTCACACTAAAAAAAAAAAGGATGGCAGCAGCACTTTCGACATTATTCCTTGCAGAACTACATATAAATAAAGCAGCTTTTTGGGGAGGAAAAAAAAATTGAAATATAATAATTCACAATTAATTGATTATGTTCATGCTAAGAGATAAATGTGAGCTGAGCTTCAAAGTAAATTAATTGAATATTAGTTATTACCTCGCCACAGTTCCAGCTCAAGTTATGATTCTCTCCATCTCTGTTATCTTCACCATTTGCAAAGTTATTTTTCTTATTGTATGCGACCAGATCTGCGAGAGTGAATCCATCATGTGCACAAACAAAATTGATGCTATTCCAGGGCTTTCGTCCGCCCTCCTGATTAATGTTACAAGTGAGAAGTATAGTTGATGTTAGGGTAATTACTGTACCATGAGAATAATGGGAGTGGTTCATGCATTCTAGGCAGCTTAGTCCATAAAATCCTACCTGATATAGGTTGGGGCTTCCGCAAAGGCATCGAGCAAATGCTCCTGCAAATCCATCAGTGCCCTTAATAAATTGCCGCACCACATCACGGTACTGAGTAGAATAGAAAGAAAACCTCTAGTTATGCCTTGGTAAAGAAAGCCAACAAAAAATTGCAACTAATAGCACGTTAGTCGAGAAATTAAGATTAGTGCGTCAACATCAAACTTCACCAAAGTAATTGGAGTCAATTTAAAAGGAAAAAAAGTTTATAAATAACGAGCACCAAAAGAATTTCATTATTCATTTTTATAGATAACATGAATAACGTTATATAATTGTTAGAAGTAATAATATTTGAATGTCCCCCCGTCACAACAAGAAAGACAAGTATGGCCATTGAGTGGAGCGCCTGTACAAGCAATCATTATGTCCACAATGTTAATTAGGGCGCATTTCAAGGGGTTCGGTTCCTACACAAACAAAATAAAATATAAAAGAGGAAATAAGCTCCATACCATACAAGAAAGATAAGAATTATGGTGGCAATCTCGCTCCTATAACATCATGGCATGTTTGCAAGGAAAGGGGAGAACTTAGTGATTGTGACAGGGATGAAAGAGAGATAAAGAGGCAAGATCAACAAAGTCATAATTGTGTTGGGTTTGAAGGAGAAAACGTGCTCAGGTGAGGACGAAACATAAGAGAAGTGGACGAAGGGGGGCTCACATGCACGCACGCGAGCGAGCTGAACAAAAGAAGAGGGGGGTTAATTTTCTATAAAACAATTATGACTTAATGAAATAATAATGACAAATGCTTTCTAGAAATCCTTTCTCTCCTTAGTTCCTTTAGCCTACCCTTGTCTCTCTTGCTTTCTCAATCTACCAATTCCCTTCACCTTTTCTCCTCTCAACTTACTCCTTCAAGCCAAGCTTAACAAACACTTGGAGAATCAACCACACCTCTTCCTGCCTCTATAACTCATGCTTTGTTTTAAGATTACATTTGATTAAAAAGACTTTATGTATCATTGCTAAGATTTTTATCAAACATAGGGTCCTATTTGTAAATAGATGAAGTCAAAGGATTTATTTATAAATGTTGTAACTTTTAAGGCTGTATATAAGCCCCTCATCAATGAAATGAAAAGAGATTTTCTTAGCAAATTCTTTCTTTGCGGTATTAGAGCCTCACAAAGGTCAGCCGCCTCTCGCCTTCGTCTTCCTTGAGATCGTAGTCTCTAGAAACTACGGTGGAGAGGTGAGGAACTTTTTAATATTCCCTCAGTGGGAAAATATTTGCGTACGGAAGACGTACGCAGAGCTGCGTACTTTATGAGGTTGCAGGAAGGGTATTGGGGGGTTATATCCCGATTATACTCCCCTGTAACTTACAAATAACCCCCTGTAACCTTCATGTAACTTAAGTTCCGCGTTTCTGTTTTATATATTTGTAGGTTAAAGGGAGATTACAGGAGGGTTATTTGTAAGTTACAAGGGAATATAACTGAGATATAACCCCTCAATATGCTCGTTGTAACCTCCTAACGTACGCGGCTACCGCGTACGTCTTCGCAATTTTTTCCCTCGAAGTGACATCTTTGACTTCCCGAGTGTGATTGTCGCGGGGGTTCGGTAACGGTTCTGCGTGCACTTGTGAGCCCTGCATTGCCTCCCGACTGTTTGTTGCGAGAGGAAGGAGAGGAGCAACGAAAGGGAGAAGCAAAGAGGACCGTCGGAGCTTCTGTGCAAGTGCTTTGACGTGCGAAGAAGAAGGCAAGAATCGGATCGGCCATGCGAAGGAACGCGGTTCAGTGTGGGGCTGCAAGGGAGATGTGATTGGATAGGATAGAGGTGAATTGACTTTTGGTCACGGGAATAGGGAAAAACGAGGGAAGTAAGCAAAGCTTCTTTGGTTGTTCTCTGTCGTGCAAGAGCAGAAATAAGACTACGGTGCAGAAGAGCGAAAGAAAGGGCGTGAGACCATGTGGCTCTTGGGTCGAGTGAAGGATTTGCGAAGGCAAAAAATAACAAAAAGAAATTAGCTGCGGTCTCTGCTTGCGAAGGATCGAGCGTCTTTGTCATACAAAACGACGAAGAGAATTGTCGCTCTGTATCGCGGAAAAAAAGATCGTGGTGGTGTGGTCTTGCTTAATCCATGTAATCTAGACTTACATCCTTGTGATTGAGGATGTCAAGGGAAAGAGATAGTGCAGGAGGTAAAGAATTGTAGCTTCTGGAAAAGATGAATCCTAAAGATCTGAAGATCTTTTGGTCGGGCTCATACATGAAACTAGCGTCCGACAAGAGCCACTTACCTCGAAACGTGTTTAGGCTCGGCCAAGTGGACTTTCGGGAATACGATCAACATTGAGCGCTTCGAGCTCGGGTAGGACGGGTGCTCGCGGGAGAAACTCACGGAGTCTTACAACTACGGAGAAGTGAGAAATACGAGCAAAACTTTCCTAAATATACCAAATGAGAGAGAGATGGGTGGATGTGGACAGCCTAGAGATCGTTTTCGTAATCGTGGGGGCCAAAGGAGTCGTGTTAATCTAATGGTAGTGCAGAATGAGGGAGAGACCGATGAGAATCATGAGTTATTAGAGATATTGAAAATGAAGCAGAGAGCAACAAATGATGTCACTGGGGATGCATCCATCTTATCGTCATCAAAGGGCAATACTGTTATTATGCTCACGCAGTCAAAGATGCTCGTAATACACATTCTCTTGCTTCATATCAACTACTGAGATCACAGGAATAAATAGTAGATTTTAGTGCATCTCGACATATGATAGATAACACTAGAAAGTTCTCTTTCTAAACTCATAATAGTTCCAGAGAGCATTCAAACAACTGATGGCACAACACAGCTTGTAATTGGTAAAGATATAGTGAGGTGTACTGACTCTACTACTTTGTCTAATATTTTGCATGCTCCTTATTTTTCGATGAACCTTTTATCCATTCGTGATCATTATTTCTAGTTAAAATGCATTATTTCTTTTGAAATTCCTCAGGTGATATTCCAAGAGAAAGGGACAGGTCGGACACGTGGGACTGAAACGTGACATAGCGGACTCGGTACTTTGGCAGAGAGGATGGACTCGGCTCTCATCATTCATGGTGCAAAGTGTTGTGGTAGAAGAATGCGAGAGGAACGTTGAGGAGATATTCTTGTTACATCACATACGCGTGGGACATTCTAGTATTAGTTTAGTGAGTCGTTTGTATCTATCTATATATGAAAAGACAAATAAGGAGAAACTAGTGTGTGATTCTTGTGAGTTTTTCAAGCTCACGAGGAGCACTCATGTCACTTCTAGGAAGAGGAGCTCTAGTGTGTTTGATTTTATACATGCTGATGTATGGGAACATTGTCCTACTAGCTCTATGAATGGTAATTGTTATTTTGTCACGTTTATTGATTGTTTTTCTCATGTTACTTAACATACACTTGATGAGAAAGAAGAGTGAAGTAGTTGTTTGCTTTAAAGATTTCTATAAGGTAATCTAGACTCAATACGGTGCAGTTGTGAAGACACTGAGAATTGATAATGAGAGAAAATATATCAACAAAACATTTGGGGACTACGCTATCGGCCGAGGACACGACATCGAACCACATGCCCATACACACCGACACGAGAATGGAGTAGCGAGAGAGGAAGAATCGGCATCTTCTAGAGAATGGCCGGAGCATGATGATGGCAATAAATGTCCTACAGCAGTTATAGGAGCGAGCAATGTTGAAAGCTGCTAAGTAGATTGATAAGATGCCCTCAAGAGTGGTAGAGTTGAAAGGAAGCAATAGTGGGATCCTTTCATTGAAGGTATTTGAATATGTATGCTTTGTGAAAGACAACAGACCATCTATAGGGAAGGATCCAGAGCTATGAAATGTGTGTTTGTGGGTTATTACGCAACTCGGAAGGGTTATGTATGATATAACCTTATTAAGAAGAGACTCTTCGTGAGTATGGTGGATACGTCATTCGGGGAGTTTGAACCATACTATACTCATAGGTGAATTCATCCTTCGATGACTGAACATGCACTGGAGATATTAGACAAGAGAGAGTGAGTAGTAGTGTTGATGGAGTTGTGCAAGTTTTAGCAATGCAGTGTCCTATGATGTGGAATAAATCAATTGAGGAGATGAAAATCGAGGTGACTAAACCCCGAGGTGGTGAGACTCAGTCTGGATGTGACTTAAGAGTGTACACATGGATGAAGAAGCAAATTGGCGAAACAAAGTCTGCAGTGCCAACAAGTCCTTTGTCCTGATTTTTCCCAACTCTTGAGACACCTACATCTTCCACATTTTATTCAAAATTCTCAGGTGATATTATTTATCCTCCATGCACTCCTCTCCCCCACCTCCGACGTTAAGAAGGACCTCCCGCAGTAATGCGAGACATCCTCCTGATCGTTTTGGGTGAGAACTTTCACATTGTGAACTTTATTCTTATTCTAACATCTCAACTTTGCATGAAGAATTCATTGTATCATTAAACTCTATCTCTATACTTAATTGTTAGCAGATTGCTAAAGAGGATCACAAGTGAAAAGCAACGATGCATGAATAGCTTGGAGCTCTTCAGAAAATTCGAACACGGGAGATTGTACCACTACGAACAGGGAAAAAGACTGTTGGATGCAAGTGGATCTTCACAGTAAAGCAAACTCAAAAAAGGTGGAGTGGTTCAAAGCAAGACTATTAGCAAAAGGGTACAATCGAACGTATGACATTGACTACTAACGAAACCTTTGCACCAATAGTAGAGATGAGCAGACGACTTCTCTGGCCGTGAATTATGGTTGGACAATCCACCAACTAGATGTGAAGAATGTTTTTCTTAATAGGGAGCTACTGGATGAGGTATATATGGAAATACCACCAGGATTTAATACATCTCAGACAGTGGGCAAGATGTGTAGGCTTAGGAAGTCATTGTATGGCTTGAAGCAGTTTCCTCGAGTATGGTTTAACAAGTTTAAAATGCAATGGTTAGCATGGAATATCAGCATATCAATGCACACCATACGGTTTCTTTCGGCAACATGAATGTTACACTACCATACTTGTTGTGTATGTGGATGACATAATTATTACTAGCGATGAGGCAAAGATTGCTCAATTGAAGGGAAGATTGGGGAAGCAATTTAAGGTAAATGATCTAGGACAACTCTTACTTTCTTGGGACTAAAGTGGCCCATGGACCTGAGGGGGTGGTCATATCCTAGAGAAAGTATGTATTGGATCTTCTCACGGAGACAAGTATGAGGGGGTGGAAACCTGAAGCCTCTCCAATCGATCAGAAGGTCAAGCTCAGTACCGAGACAGATGAATCGGTTGATCGTGAGAGGTACCAGAGGCTGGCGGGCCGCCTGATCCATCTGTGCCACACTCGACACGAAATTTCTTTTGCAGTAAGTGTGCTGAGCAGCTACATGCATGATCATAGAAAGTCATATGGATGCAGTGTATCAGATTTTGAGGTATCTGAAGAGTACAGTAGAGAAAGGGTTGACATTCCAAAAGAATGGGCATGTAGATATTAAGTTTTTTTTTGTCATTCTGACTCAGCGAGTTGTGCTGATGATAGGAGATCAACATCTATATGCTACATGTTCGTAGGGGACAACTTGATCTCTTGGAAGAGCAAGAAACAGTCGCTAGTAGCGAGATCAACAGCAGAGGCAGAGTATAGGGTCATGACCTTAGGAGTTGCCGAAATGATGTGGCTAAAAGCCTAGTTCGTAAAGCTCAAGATGGACTAAGGAGCTCAAATGAAGTTGTGGTGCGACAACAAGTCAGTGATCAACATTGTGAACAACCCGGTGCAACATGATAGAACCAAACATGTGGAGATTGATAGGTTCTTTAACAAGAAAAAGCGGAAGAACGGACTACTAAAGCTAAGTCATGTAGCCACTAGAGAGCAAGTGGCTGACTGCCTCACAAAAAGACTTGGCTCGTTAGATTTGTCTGGTTATGTGAAAAGATGGGCTTAGTGAATATGTTTGCCCATCTTGAGGGGAAGTGTTGAGATTGGTATCTAATGTAGACTCCTATTTGTAAATAGATGAGGTCTAAGGATTTATTTGTAAATGTTGTAGCTTGTAAGGCTTTATAAAAGCATGTCATCAATGAGATGAAAGGAGATTTTTTGAGCAAATTCTTTCTTAATAACCTTCTTTTTTCCAGCTAGAATGAAAAACTGCCCATATTATTGATTAAAAACGAAGTTTACAAAAAAATTACAAACCAGCAGGAAAAACACAAAAAGAAACTGCAAGAAGATGAACAATTGAGTAAAAAAACAGCATCTCAGGCTCTTACTTAAAGTTAAGCCCAAGTGAACTAGCTAGCCCATCTTATTACCCCGACCATCCTCTATCTTCAAGCTAAACATGCTGCTTCAGCCATCACAAGGATAAAGTTTAACCACGCTAATCATAGTTATTCACCACACATTTCAAGATTAATTTATACTTTTTCTCAACCAAATGGTTGTTTGTTAATCCGGACTACCGTAAAAAACCTAAAGACTAGTGGGGTTATCTTTATTCATATAAAATAAACCAAACAAGACATAGGCTTATTTTACAAGACAAAACCCCTGAAATTCAGGACATCCTTGTATGACATGACACCACAACACTAAATTCCCTAAAATTAACAGGCATTAGTGCAAGCAAAAACATTAGCTTCACATTTCATCCGCCAACTCTTAAAAGAACCATGAAAAATTTAATTGAAGGGGACTGTTGCCCAACTTTCTTTATCCCGTATTTCTACGCACCTTTAATTCCTCTACAACACTCTAAGCCTTCTTTTAATAGCATAAATCTACACTACTTAATTCCTTTATTACTTCAAGGTCTTCAAGTCATTTTAGTCACTGAAAATTTAATTCAGAGTTTATTTTACACATGCTACAGTTCTGCACATAATCCTAATAAAATTGCGAGATGGTAACTTTGGTCTCAAACTTAACAGAAGTAACTCCTTTAAGCCATTTGGTTCCCGAATTTTCTATGCACTTCAACAGAACGCAATGAATGTCATGTGGTTAAGATGGCAATGTTAATGTAAAAATCTGAATTATTCTCCTTATTTGATTCCATAGATAATTCACCTATAAATAGGTGAGTACAAGCAATAGAAAGAAGAAAGACATTAAGTACATCCTATAATTACGAAATAACATAAATTCCCTAGAATTAAGGAATTAATTACGGATTTATTCTTTGACTACATATAGTAAGTATTAAATATAATAATGAGTGTAATTCCACACTCCCCTCAAGTTGGGTTGTACGGATTGTACATGCCCGAAACATTGTTTAACTCATCAAAACTTGACTTAGGGAGAGCTTTGGTGAGAATGTCTGCGGTTTGGTCTCTAGAAGGAGTATAGATCAATACAATGATTCCATTGTCCACCTTCTCCGAAATGAAGTTCCGATCAATCTCAATGTGTTTCGTTCGATCATGATGAACATGATTCTTTGCGATATTGATTGCTGCTTGATTGTCACAGAGCATCCTGATAGAATTTTCTCCCATAATTCCAAGCTCCTTGAGAAATCTTTTGATCCACATTCCTTCGCAAATACTCAAGTGTCAGCGCTCTGTATTCTACTTCTGCACTACTCCGAGACACCATCGATTGCTTCTTGCTTCTCCATGTCACTAGATTGCCGCATACATAGGAGCAATACCCAGAGGTTGATCGTCGGTTGGATATATCTCCTGCCCAGTCAGCATCAGTAAAAACTTCTACCTTTTGACTATCATTCTTTTTGAATAATAATCCTTTCCCTAGAGTCATCTTTAAATATCTTAAGATTCGGTTAACAACTCCTATATGTTCATCAGTAGGACAGTTCATGAATTGACTCACTATACTTACTGAAAAACTTATGTCTGGTTTGGTGTGGGATAAGTAAATAAGTCTTCAAACAAGCCGCTGATATCGTCCTTTGTCGACTGGTAAACTATCCTTCTCCATTCCAATTTTTTTATACGGGTCTATTGGAGTATCTATTGGTTTGCATCCAAGCATACAAGTTTTATCTCGATAGGTCCGATGTGTACTTTCTTTGAGTCACGTTATTCCCATTTTGGATCTTGCAACTTTCATTCCCAAGAATAACTTGAGTCTCGAGGTCCTTGATTTCGAATTCCTAGGCTAGAAAGCTTCTTCGAGCTTTGTCGATTTTTCGGTGTGATCACGGTAAGAATGATGTCATCGACATACACGATGAGTACGACAATCTTCTTCTCGGATCTTTTCGTGAACGTTGTATGATCGACTAGGCTGAGTATAACCGCATTTGATTGCGAGTTGGTGAATCGAGCAAACCAAGCATGGGGAGATTGTTTGAGACCATACGAGAGATTTACGGGTTTGCATACTTTGCCAGTAGGGAAGGATCCTTCTAGACCAGGAGGTAAATCCGTGTATACATCCTCCTCGACATCTCCGTTAAGGAATGCATTTTTGACATCAAGTTGCATCGGCGGCCGGTCTCGGTTGCTTGCCGATGGAAGTAGGATTCAATGGAGTTCGGTTTGGTTATTAGGGCGAATGTCTCTTTGTAGTCAATTCCGTATGACTACGTATAGACTTTTGCAACCAGTCGGGCTTTCAACCGATTTATGTTTCCGTCTGCCTTACATTTGATTGTAAATAACCACCTGCATCCTACCGGTCTCGTATTCTTGGGCAAATCAGACACAATCCACGTTACATTCTTTTCTAGTGCAGCAACTTCTTCATTCATAGCTTTTCTACATCCTGGGTGTGAGAGTGCTTCCTGAATAGAATTTGGGACCTTTATGCTATCAATAGTAGTAACAAATGCATGATAGGTAGGAGATAACTTCTCATATGAAACAAATCGAGAGATAGGATGGTGAGTGCGAGAACATCCGAATCATCTCTCACGGGCGGGAGTAAGCTCATAATCAGCTGAGTGTCTCATGGATTCCGTACTGAGTGAGTTTCGGGGAGGTTTGGATCCGGATTAGATTCTTGGACGGCAGTGGAAGCGGTGTTTAGTTCTCTATTCTTTCGGCGGTCTATTCCAGTCTTGTATAGACCGAAGTTCACAGTGCGGGAAGTGTAGACGGAGTTTGGAATAGAAGATGGAGGAGGTTGAATAGTAGATGACGGAGGTTTGACGGTCGGTGAAAGACCGTGTCGGTTGGTAAAGGAACACGAGTACATTGTTCACTGCGACTCTCCACCGAACGACGGACTCTTGGTAGTATGATCGATGCTCAAAAAGGTTACATCCACGGAATGATAGACCTTTTTGTTGAAGAGCAATAACTACTTGTAGCCTTTCTTATTGGCCGAATACCACTATGAAGATGCATTTGGTCGATTTAGGGTCTAATTCTTGCGGTGTTGTTTGTGAATATGAACAAAGACGAAGCAACCAAATAGTTTGGTAGGGACAACAGAAGGGAGGACATGGGTAGTTGGAAAGAAGCGAAGGAGGACATCAGTGGACTAAGAAACCCGAGATACGAGAGGGCATCCGAGTTTATGAGATAGGCGGCGATCGATGTTGCCTCGCCCCGATAACATTTAGGGACAGATGTGGTAAACATGAGACGGCGGGCGTGCTTCCAGATAAGTGGCGATTTTTACGCTCGGCAACCCCATTTTGTTGGGGAGTCTCAACACAAGTCTTAAGGTGAAGGATCGCTATGGTGAGTAAGAAAAGCTCCTAGGGAGGTGTTGAAAAAATCTCGTGCATTATCTGTTTTAAGAGCCTGAATTTTTGTGTCAAATTGAGTGAGTATCATTTGATAGAAAGCACGAAATATTGGTCCTACCTCGGATTTATCACGCATAAGATAGATTCAAATCACACGAGTGTGATCATCAATAAAGAATACGAACCATTGGGCCCCGGAAATATTTTTTTCACGAGAAGGACCCCAAACATCACTATGGATCAGAGAAAAGGGATGAGATGGTCTGTATGATAAACGAGGAAATGAAGTATGAGTGTGTTTGGCAAGTTGACAAAATTCACAATTAAACGAGGTAGGACTTTTATTAATAAATAAATGAGGAAACAATTTCCCAAGATATATAAAATTGAGATGACCTAAACGATAATGAAGTAACATGATTTCACTATCGTTATTAATACTAGAATGAAAGACAGATGTACTAAGAGGATTTAAGCAAGACAGACTCGATAAACAACCAGTAGGTGAAACAAGACCAACAGAGGTTTGTTGAGAAGATAGAGACCACTCTGCAGCTGCAATGATCGCCAATCGTCCTCCCCGACTTCAAATCTTGAAATTCACAAACATATGAAAAACAATTAGCAACACAATGACAATCATGAGTGAGCTTACTAATAAAGACCAAATTACAATTCAAAATAGGAACATGAAGCATAGAAGTGAGGAATAAATATGGAGAAATGCGGACAAAACCAAGACCAGCAACTTTGGAGACTATTCCATCAGCAATCCGAACAGTAAGGGTCAGATTACACGGTCGGTAATCCACTAATAAGGAGAGATCCCCGGTCATATGATCGGAGGCACACAGTCAACAATCCATGGGCGAGAAGAGCGAATCCAAGACGAAAACGGATGGGGAAATACCTTGTTGGGCAACATAGGCCGGTGGCACCCGATGCCACACTAGGAGGTTGGACCTGGTGACGGTGGCCGAGCATCTTCGAAGGGCATGAATGCGGTCTTCGGCCGAACGGGCTCGTTCCGGAGAGGCGTCGGTGGTGATGGTGGTTGCGGCCGGGGATCACGTTTGGGCTTCCCATTGGCGGGTTTACCATGAATCTTCCGGCACGTATCCCGAGTATGGCCGGGACGGCGGCGGTGATCATACTAAGGGCGGCCACGGCGTTGGCGGTTGTACGTAGGTGGGATGTGAGCAGCAAGGGCGGACCCGTCGAGGACTGAAGTGGACGAGGAAGCACCTAACATGACCTTTTGGCGACTCTCTTCGCGGCGCACATCGGAAAAATCTTCACGAATTGTTGGGAGTGGTTTCGAACTCAAAATCCGTGAGCGAGTCTGGTCAAACTCAGACTTGAGGCCGAGGAGAAATTTGAAGGTGCACTTCTGTTCCACGATTTGGCGAAATATGATAGTCTTCGAGACACTTCCAAGGGTACACCTCGAATAGATCTAGTTGCTGCGAATACCGAGTAAGAGTATTGAAGTATTGAGTGACGGAGAGATCACCTTGACGAAAAGCATGAAGAATAGTCTCAACAGCAAATAGTTCGGTTGTATTATACGAGCTAGAATATGTCTCATGGGCGGCATCCCGGATATCCTTAGCCGTCTTTATAAAGAAGAAAATTCTCGCCAATATCAAGGGCCATTGAGTTAATAAGTCAGGCCATAACCATATTATTCTCGAATTTCCAAGCCTTGTATGACGGATCTGTTGTCGCCGGAGTTGGAGCTTCACCAGTGAGGTAGTCATCTTTACCTTTGCCGCATACAAACATCATAACTGACTGCGAACATTGTATATAATTCTGGCATGTGAGTTTGTGGCTGGTGATGAGGATAGAATTATTGTCTGAATTGCTGGGCAGTGGAGACCCAGCTACGGAGGGGTGGCTAGAAGTGACATCACTAGTGGAGGAAGAGTTGCAAGCATAGCTGTATTTAGTCATTGGAGAGGATAGGAGGCCAACGGAATGACCAGGGAGAGGCTGCGCCGACGAGGAGCGCGGCTGGAACGGGCTGTGCTCGTTGTTGGTCGATCGCGGGAGAGCGCGGCTAGAAGTGACCCTGCTGTCGACGCCAAGTCGCAGATAACAGATTATCGAGCGAGAGTAGGCGCGAGCGAGACGAGGCCGAGCGGATCGCGGAAGAAGAGTAGGCGCGAATTAGGGTTGCACTCGAATGCAGACACAGACAATCGCAGATGCAGACGATCGCAGACGCAGACGCAGACGATCGTCGATCGTCCAGGATGGAGACGAAGCTTCGATCGAACGGGATGCAGACGATCGAGCGGGACGAGTCGAGCGGGAGACGCTTCGATCGAGCGGGAGAGACTTCGATCCGAGCGGGACGAGCGGGAGAGGCTTCGCCTTATGGCTCTGATACCATGTAAAAATCTGAATAATTCTCCTTATTTGATTCCATAGATAATTCACCTATAAATAGGTGAGTACAAGCAATAGAAAGAGGGAAGACATTAAGTACATCCTATAATTACGAAATAACATAAATTCCCTAGAATTAAGGAATTAATTATGGATTTATTCTTTGGCTACATATAGTAAGTATTAAATATAATAATGAGCGTAATTCCACAGTTAACGATAAGAAATTGTATCAGTCTATATAAAATTCCAAAAATTCAATGAAATTCCTCCATATTATTTGAGAAAAACAACCTTGACTAACCTGCCCATTCCATTCTGACCAAATTCGACAATGAGGGAACCGGCCAACTTGATAAAGGCCTCCCGCATCCCATGCCTCAGCAATCAGCTATTGCATATGTGAAAAGAAATTGTAATTTAAGCATGGATATATTCTGAAGAAAATTTGAAAAAAACATTATAATAATTCCAAGGCTATAGAACCAAGACCCTATTAAAGATGCAAAAGCTTAGCTATGTCTCACAAATGTAACATTAGAGATCATGTCGAATTCAGATTAATAAAATGAATGGGCATCAGTACCTTGACCCCTCTAAGAACTGGATCATTACTAATCATGTCAATTAATGGAGGGTTGCTAAGAGGGGTTCCCATGGTGAGTAGGTCCCCTTCTACTTGCCTTCCATATGCACTAACTGAATCCCATAAACTTAAGGAGAAAAAATGTAATATAAACATAAACTATAATTACAGGGCATGTTTTGTGAACATTGAATTGGTCGATATTTAAAATAGTAAAAAAACCTGCTAGCCCTTGTCAGTATAGAGGCAAGGTCAAAACGAAAGCCATCAACATGCATCTCTGTAACCCAGTATCTGCAAAAATCCACTCAAAAGCATATGAGAAATAGGAATCAAAGTCTTATAAGATTAACTTATGCCATCAATTTTTTATGACTCAGCTTTGATAATATTCAACAACACGCTACTCAACTGATTGACCCATAATGCTCACATGGGGTCCTGCAATCCTTTTGTAAAAGGCCTTTTGATAATAGTATTATTGTCCAAAGCCTGGTTTGGTAAAACTGTTAAAACTAATACATTTCACTAGTTTTGGATCAGTTTTCACCGGATCTAATACGAAACATAGTACATAGTAACAGTTTTGGGTCATAATGATGAGTTTAGATCAAATTAGATCAAATTTGGGAAAAATCGGGTCGTACTTTCACCCCCTTTGGAGATAATATTGGGAATGAGATTAAAATTTCAAAACATAAATAGAAATTAACTTATTGTTTTAAATTATGAATAAATGTTCATAATTAAAAACAAAATAAAATATTGAATATCATTTTAGCATTCAAATTTATTCATCAAAATTAAGTTAAAGTCGGAAGAATGAAAACTTCGTACTATAAATTTCACTGAAATGGTATAAAAGCATAAAATATTAAAAAAAAAGGAAATATACATACATAGCACCTAATCCTATGCATTTACTTGTCCTAATCAAAGTATGGGTGTGAGATAAGTAAATGCATAAGAATTGGCTGCTATGTATGTAAATTCCCCTTTAAAAATGCATCTTTATATAGGAAGGACGGGAGTTATCTCAAAGATTATTTATGTCATATGATGGAATTGACATATACTTATAGAATTATGATTAGAATATATAGTACATAGTTCTCATTGGTTTATTTTTTAAAAACTCTAAAATAACTTTTGTAAGGCAATATATTATTTTCATACCAGATTCTCTAAAGCTATATGCTGACAGATATCATGACCAGAGGGCCTACCTCATACAATCTTTAATGAATCGACGGACGACTGGATGGTTACAATTAAAAGTGTTCCCACACCCAGAGTAATTGTAGAACTCGCCCTGTAGAAAAATCAATAATTTGCTGAAACTCAGCTATCTTTTTGTCAATCTAAATGTTCAACATCTGCCGTAGGTAGCAATCTATTAGGGGAAATAAAATGAAAAAGACGTTCAAGCAAGATGTGTGAAACTCAGTCTACAGGCACACGAGCACAAAATGAGTTAAATTGATAATATTGTTGAATTTCAAAACGTAAATGTTCAAATTGAATTGCAAGTATTTAGTTAGGTTTACTTAAAGTATGTTTTTTGTACGTCAACAACGCCGGCAAGATGATCTGAAACTGGAGCATCTTTGTGTCTTTCATCATCACTAACAAATAGGTGTTTGGGACTAATAGAACGTTTTCATGTTGCATGTTTTATTGTCTATCTTCTTCTTTATCTCCCTTCTTGTTCCTCATCTTTTCTTATGATTGGCTAAAAATGTTACTAACTTTATTTCCGATTTATATTAAAGACCAAAATCTCATCATTGGAGTGGGATTGCATCTGTTCTCTAGTTTTTTCATTGCAGTAATTTCTTTGAACTAATAGCTTACTTTACTGTGAAATTTGCAGACAGTCTTGTTATAGGTTGCTTGCAAATTTTTTTTAAAAAGAACAATTACATATAACCTCTCTACAATGCATGCAAAATCCTAAAACCCAAAATGTTCTACTTCACAAGATAAGTTCGGAGTATTGACTATGACAGCATCTAAAGTGTAAGTGTACGTGCAGATCGCTTGGTAAAATGTGCTCAGATGTAAATTATTCATATTAAATAATTTGAAAGAAAAAAAATAAACTGAAAATTCAGAAAAAACCTTCGGCGCAATCATATAATAAGTTCTGTTATCAATGCCCCTAAATGATATTATGGGACCATTCTCGTTTCCCTCAGCGGTATGATTGAAAACAATATCAATGACGACCTGGCCGGTAAATTAACAGACAAGTGATGAGAGAAGGATAATAACAACAAAAGTTGCATAAGAAGCAAATATTTCGTCACCTCAATGCCTCGTTTGTGAGCTTCTCTAACAAGCATTTTGAACTCATTTATCATATCACAGCCAGCATTAGCCGTACCAGTAGATGAATATCTTGACATCGGTGAAAAAAAGTTGATCGTTGAGTAACCCCAGAAATTCATCCTAACATTAGGACTAGGAATTTTTAGAGAAAGAAAAAGATGAGTTCCAAGCACAGGGAAAACACTCTGGTGAAGACAATTAAAAGTTACAATATCTCCATTAACCATATGCATGAAGAATACAGAATTTGAAAACAAAATATGAAGTAAAAATTATAAGATGATGTCCTCTATGCTTATTCCACCGTCCAATGAAATTGGCATACAATGTATGAGACGTTGAGCAAAATTGCCTTAAATGTCTCAATCACAACAAATTTACTCCACCATCGCCTATTTTGCAAAGCAACCTATGCCGATATATTCAGAACATTTACATATATGAAGAAAAGAAACCCATAAATCCCCCAATCCACCAAACAAAAAAAGAAAAAATTACTTGTGTGGCGATGAAACCAAAATTACCACTTTTGCGCTTTCCATGCCATGCCATAATTCTCCCATCTCAGGCAATGCAGCCTCAATGTTGTACATATATCTCGCGTTCCACCATTAATATAAATTACTAATTAGGAAAAAAATGAAAACCAACTCATTCTTTCCTCATTCACACATAAATGCAAATGAATTTAAATCACTTAAAGATGCAACAAAATCATAATTTGCTAAATTCTGCAATATATATATGCAAGCGAACATAATGTAATCAATAAAACTCAAAATGAAAAGTTGCTCTCTTAAATAACAATGTGTTCATCAATAGCTACACTGTCAATTAACTCTAAACAAATTGCAAGTTAAACAAGCGTAGTATTACAAAACATACTTGCCCTTGAAACTTTGCTTATCCAAAATTAAATTTGAGCATATGCTCTAATAAATGCGTCAACATTTAACCCTAAGATCAAAATAATGCACGTACAAAAAATAAGGCAAACAAAATCATGCCTATGAAACTTCTCTAAAAAGATGTGTCATTTTTTCAAGAAATGTGCAAGTTCCCTTTCAAATTTAAGCTTAAATTTATCAAGCTAAGCATGCTCTCAAGTAGATAATATTTTCTATAGAGCAGGATCTTAAGTCTCACCATTTTTAAGTATGATCCCTCCCATAAAGGCGAGAGTCTATGAGAATGAAATTCTTTGGAAATATTAAAGCAATAAATTTCAACAAAATTATAATTATACAGTGATCTTAATTCATACTCTCATTATAATCCAATAAATAAACTTAATTGTAGAATGAAAACTAGATACTTAATCTTCAACCTCCCAAAGTTATTGTTTTATGTTTGCATAAGGTCTTCAAAACATTCAACCAACAAAAAACAAAAAACCAAAAGCATTTCAAAATGCATGCTCTTGAGGCCACCTCCTCTGTAATACAAGCCACAAATCATAATCTAAAGATCCAATTCTCTACATATGAGGGTAGAGCAAACAATGAATCTGATCCTCTACAAGCAAGCGAATAAAATTGATAAGATTTAATATAACAAATTCCAATCAAGCAAACAATCAAATGATAGACATAGCTAAGACACAACGTAAATTGAGTGGGTTTTTTTTTTTTTTTTTTATCATGCTCTCAAATTGCTGAAATAAATTCTTCAAGTTTTATAAACAAATGATGGATGGCCCTGTTAACAACAAAATTCAACCGGAGGGGATCTTATTATCAATATACCCTCAAATCTCAAAGCAAATTGTTCAGGGTCCAGATTCCAATATAAAAAAGTAAGAATTTAATGTAAAATTATAAAATAAAAAAAATGGTCAACCTAAATCCTCCATTCAAAGCTAGGAGAAACTATCAATCCATTCCCCTCACTAGATTTCAAGCTAATGATAGTATATTTCCTCTATCCTACAACAACTACACCAAACTAAATAGTAATTAGCACCTATCAACTAGCCATATTCAAGCATTCTCTCTCATGGCAAGAGGAGTAATTAAAAATGACTTGTGCCAATGGAAAGCCTCGAACTAGTATATAAAAACCTAGCCAAATGAGGGTGAACATTCTTGCTTAGTGTCTTATCTGAATGCTGCATCTTAATTGATATCAATAAATCTTCAAAAAAATTTAAACCAGAACACAGTCTCATAGAAGTGATAGGCATTATTCATAGCCCAGATCTGAATGAAATTTAATAATGATTGGACATTCACTTATTAATGCAGTACATGGTCAATTACCAGTCTTGTAAACAATAGTTTTGATTAATTGCTTAGAATTATTTCTTTAGACTTTAATTTCTATAATACTACGTATTTTTATTCACTATTAGCACATGCTATGACTCTCAGTTTGTATGTCTTTTAGTGTGTTGGATGGGTGCTGATTATCAACAAAAGAATTCACTTGTACTTTATCATCTTTTCATCAATTGAAATAAAAATTATTATCCTTTCTTCTCATCTTGTTCAGGGTTTTCAAAGCCCTCTCCTATTGCACTAGTTGGTATAAAAATTGTTTCGTTGCTCAATGAAGAGAGATACTAAAGGAGGATCGAAGCAACATAATTGTCAATTGTAAGTCCACAGACAACAAACACTAGCTCGTGCGGGGTAACATCATTGAAGCTTTCATTCATAGCCATATGTAGATCTTGAATTCGTTGGTTGTGACATAATTCAAGGGTGAGTTTCCTTGAGTGGAGAGAATAGATGAAATAGATGACTGATTATTAGTCACCTTATAATTAGTTCCTATTCTTTTAATGTTGTCTATAGATTTTTAAAGTTCCCTAATCATCTCTATTCTTTTTTAACTTGTAATTATTTGTTATTACCCTTAGTTTGCATGAGTTTAATTATAAATAAGAAGACTCACTTGTATTTCATTATATTTTGATCGCTTCAAATTAAAAATCATTCTCTTATCTCTTTTGTGGTTTTCGAAACTCAACCCTGCTGCACCACTGATTTATATAAATAAATGAGGAGCCACATCTCAGTTTAAAAAAACCATATACCATAAAAAGCAAGTAGTAAGTTGAGTCGATTAGATATCAAGTTTTAGATGCTTAAGAGGATGTTATACTGTTAATGATTGGCAATCATACCTATTCTCACCGTGCATAGAACTGTTGAAGTATTCAAGTTCATTGAATTCCTGGCACGGCATTAGCTCAATACAATTGATTCCAAGCTCCTGAATATTTCATGTTAGTAAACACTAATTCAAAAGGAATAGATGCCAATTTTGGCCGGTTGATAAGCAAATGAATCCATGAAGCATGAACAGGTTTGTCTTTTAAGCCCGTGATGATCGAACTTCAAGAAAAAAATTATATTCGTTATGCAGAAAATTAACACACTGCATAAGAAATAATGAGCCATGCGATACTTAAAAATAATGAGCCATGCCATACCTAAAAATAATGCTAAACAAGTAGCACCGATTCCATTAGATATATATGGTCAGTCGAAATATTGAAGAGTTCAAATAAGATTGCACATCAGCAGAACTAACATGATTTGTAAGCAGATAACTATCCGAGCTATAACAGGTCAATCAATAACCAGACTAAACATTACCATTATGTAATGTGATTGACAAAATACATGATCACATGAAATATTGTGGAGTCTGAGTTGAGCTTTTACATAAGTAATGACCTTGTCTTTGGGAGTAGATCATTCTCGAACCTGGGCTGTCGGTTCCATAGGACAGCCTCAATCCATCATGACTATTTTTGATCTTGAGAACCATTGATTGAGTCCAATTCAACATTTCTTCGCATGAGTGTGTGATGATAGGTCGAGTCACTCGTGGTCAACCCGGTTAGTTATTGTGCTCAAAAGTTGCATCATCGAGGCGTACATTGATGTAGATTGGGCGGGATCACTAATTAACAGGAGATTGACTTCTGGATACTATACATATGTCTAGGGAAATCTGGTTATATTGCGAAGTAAGAAATAAAATATGATTGTGAGTAGTGGTGTGAAGACAAAATATAGGGTTATGGCTAATGAAGTATGTGAGATATCATGGTTGAAGAGAATCCTGGAAGAGTTGTAGATTAAGCAAAACATGCCAATGAATTTGTACTGAGACAATAAAACAATCATAAGCATTGCAGAAAATCTAGTGCAACATGATCGTGCAAAGTATGTCAAGATAGACGAGCACTTCATAAAAGAGAAAATTGATTGTGGAGATATTTGCATGTCGTTTATTACTACTACTCAACAAAAAAACAAATATATTCACAACAGGATTTTTAGGCTTAGTTTTGAGCTATTTGTAAGCAAGTTGGACATGATAGATGTCTATGCTCCAACTTGAGGGTAGTGTTTTGAAATTTTAGAAAATTTTTTGTTTTTATATCTTACTTATTAGCCTTTTCTATTTTTGGAATCTCTTATTGTTGCTAAATTGTAATTTATATTTCCTAATTTCAGCATGGAGGTTTTATGACTTGCCTAATTTAGCAATTTTTCCCCTATTTATCTTGTAATGTTTCTTATGGAAAAAAAGAGGAAAAAATTATTGTTTCCTACTCCCAAAAACTATACCTAATTTTTAGATCTTAAAGTCCTAGCATAATCCATTGTTTCGTCTGTCTTCTTAAAAATTGACCAGAAATCCCATGGTAAACTCCCTCATTTTCTTACTTTTTGAAAGAGGCTAGCGTGTCAAATATATGGAGCCCACAAGGAGTGAAAGAATCTCTTTAGAAAAATAAAGCAAATAAATGGAGCTCATCATATTTATAAACAAAAAAATAAATTATTCGCTTGCACCCAACTTTAGCAACTGCTTTGTCGAATCACTATCAAGTATAAATTGAGAATAATAAATTGAGCATCTAAAGTAAAGAAATTCTTATGTACAAAGAATAATTAAATTGGTAGTAAATTATATGGCTATTACATTAAAGTGAGAGCCTAAAAGTGTTCATAATATACAACCATGCTGCTAACTATTTAGGGAGAAAAAGAAAAAAAAAACAATGACAATTTTTAATAACTCATCGAATGGAATTCATGGTAACTATTAGATAAAGACATACCTTCAAGTAATCTAGCTTTTTTATAGCACCGATATAAGTTCCTGGCAAATCCACCTTACTCGAATCATGTTTTGTGTAACCACGAACATGCATTTCATAAACTATCAGATCCTTTTGAGGATAACGCAAAGGCAAGTCACCTTCCCAATCAAACTAAAACTAAAAATAGTGTTAATTGAAAATCAATGCAAAAGAATTGCATATTCCAGTCAACTATAAAGAAAAAGGTTTTTTCGTGTCTCAGAAGCAGGTAGCAAATCAACATTTATAGTAAATAATTGAAAAAAGAATAAATGATTTATTCACATCAATATATAGATTATAATATTTCAGTGAAAAATGACCGCTACAAAGAACACAAAATAGAACTTTGTCGTTGCAATATGTTACAAGAAACGATATCACTCAATTAATTCAACAAATTACAACACGCGATGCATTTACAATACATGATGTAACTCAATTAATCAGGGAAAAAGTGTATGTTAAAAGAAGTTAACAAGTGATTCATCCACCACATCCTACCACAAACTAAGAAAAAATTAGGATTTAAGGCTAGCCTCATAAAAAAATTGTGCTTTCAAGTTTTCACATCTTTTATGATGAAATTTCAATTATAATAATAAAATACTACTATTAACATTTCAAAAATTAGTTGAATATAAACAGCTTCAAGGAGTTTTTTAATGGTTTCAAAATCAAAAGCAAACAAAATCTAAAGATTTAATTCATGCCAACCCACTATGTATTTTCATTTGTTATTGTGAAATTTAAAATAAAAAAATCTTTAATATTGAATACTATACATGGGCCTTCATTATTATCATCACATTTAGCCAAGCCATAATTACTTTGGGTTGGTTTTATGAATCCTCATGGCATATTCCTTATTATCGAGTATGAAATGAAGACTAATTCCATTATGCAACCTATTTACATAACTTATAACAATATTGCCATTTTGCCAAACTATTTATCTTCATAATCTTTTCACAATAATGCCATCTTTGCATTTTTTTGGTGCATTTCAATTCTCTATTGTAGATACACAACTATAAACTGTCTCATCTTCCAAAGGTGTACACATACCATCCATCATTGTTACCATGCCTAAATTGCATTTCAATGACTTCTTTGTTTCCCAACCCCATTTTAGTATAGAAGTGTGTTAAAAAAAAGAGACAGAATATGAAAAAAGGATTTACTTAATTGGTTCAAACTGTAGAAAAGATACATCGATATATTTTAAGTGTCAAATATTACCAATTACTAGTCCTGAATTAAGGAAAAGTCAGAACAAAATTAAAGAGAGAAATAAGAAAGTCTGGAAATTATAGATTATTGAGATGGACAATCATGTGGCTGATTCAATTAGAGCGCCCTGATTTCTTGATGAAGATCTAGAATGAGCCATGATTAGGATTTTTCTAGAATTATCGACGCCAACAAAAGTTGAGAATATATATATTGTGTTGATTTTTTAATTGTGGCCCACATTGCCCAAAAACTCCTTAACATTGGTTATTTACCTTTATAATAAATGAAAATTAATTAATTAAATTATCTTAAACCTTTTTTTATAAGTAACCCTTATGGATGGTGGTTACTAATGTGAGTCATTTATTTTAATTAATTAATTAAATTATCTTAAATCATTTTTTATAAGTAACCCCTTATAGATGGTGGTTACTAATGTTTGTCATTTTTTTAATTAATTAATTAAATTATCTTAACTCATTTTTTATAAGTAATCCCCTTATAGATGATAGTTACTTATATTTGTCATTTATTTTAATTAATTAATTAAATTATCTTAACTCCTTTTTGATAAGTAACCCCTTATGGATGGTGATTACTAATATGTGTCATTTATTTTTAATAATAAATTTCAATTAATTAATTAAATTTTCATAAATCCTGCTTGGTCGATACTTGCCGATGGATGGTGGTTAAATACTACATGAATGCAGAAATGTCATTTCTTCCAACACACTGCGTACATTTCTCTCCATCATAAATTACAGAACGTTTTAGTGGATTAGAGAGAGAAACTTCATCTCATCAGATCAAATTCTACAATCATGAATATAAGTATGTTTTCCTCTTATGAATGAATATGCAAAAAATTACGAATTCAAAGATTTTGGTCATTATATATATAAAGTGTTTGTGTCATAAAATTAGATCACAAATGAAAAATACTAACATGTGATATCAGAATCTTAATTGTTGAATTTGTGATTTTTCATTATTTTTATTTATATTAATTAGATTTCCGCTGTAATTAGATCTTGGAATTATATCGCTAAAGTTAATTGGTGAATCAAAAGATTATTTTGAGTTTTGTTAGATTATGAATTCGGTTCTCTACGGTCGGCCTTCTTCGCATTCTACATGATCCTATAATTTATGTTATTATTAATTTATATTATGAAATATATATTGTTGTGATTGAAATAATTGTTTATTTGATGTTTATATTATGTTTAATTTATTATTCACCAAAGTGACCAAATTAGTATGTTTAATAGATGTCAAATTAAATAGATTCAATTACTCATGAGTATGTGGTGCTTATTATGAAACAATTTTGTATTTTATTAAATGTATATTAAAATTCATTGATTATAAAATATTTGTGGATCACCCAAAGGTTCATTATTTATTTTATAATGTTTGAATATGATTATGACGTATTTATATACTTGGTTAGATATGTTTATATATCCAAAGATAATAGAAATGTCTAATTTGAGTATAAACAATTGCTAATTATATTAATTTAAAATCAAACATCAATTATGTCTCTTATTGTGTATTGTTATATCACCAAAAGAAGATTTTCAATACACTATTAATGTTTTCATTTAATCTGATTGGATATGCATATCTATTTAAGTTTAATATGCGAAGCATTAATGTATGAGTATTTTTATTATTTGCAGTATCTACTCATATTTCTCTTTATTCACAAGCTACATCTATTTAGACGTTCAATGGCCTTAATTTCTCTGAATTGCATGAGCAAACCCAGTTTCACTTTGGTGTTCCTTATCTTGATTTGACACTCACGACTGAGATGCCTCGTGCTCTTACTAATTTTAGCAGTGCTGAACAGAGATTTTTTTATAAAGCATGGGAAAAATCAAACAGATTGAGCTTAATGTTTATACGAATGACTATAGCAAACAAAATCAAGTGTATATTTTCTAACACTGAAAATGCTAAGGAATTTATGAAATTTGTTGACGGATGTTCTCAGTCTGACTCTGTTGATAAGTCTCTTGCTGGGACACTATTGAGTACGTTAACTAACATGAAATCTGATGATTCTCGTACTATTCATGAACATGTCGTTGACATGACGAACATAGCAGCAAGACTTAAGACTCTGGGAATGACAATTAATGAAAATTTTCTTGTACAGTTTATCATTAACTCTTTGTCTCCTGAGTATAGTTCATTTCACATTAACTACAACACTATAAAAGATAAGTGGGATGTAAATGAATTGCAATGTATGTTTATTCAAAAGGAATCAAGACTTAAGAAATGAGAAAATCACTTCATTAATCTCATGAGTCATCAAAGAAGAGCTGTAAAGAAGCCTGAAAAGAATGATACGTATTAGAAACATGAGTGGTACAACCATAATCAATCCATCAAATATTATAAGGAACTTCAGCTAAATTTGATTCGAAACATACGAAAACACAAGTTTACATTTCTTTTCGAACCAGTCTTTACGCTTCTGACATCCATTTTGATAGTGTCCAGGCTTTCTGCAAAAATGTCACTTAATTTTTTTATGTTCCTCTTTGTGAATTAGGATAGATGACGCATCAATCTTTAATGGTCTTTGCTTGCCTTTTTCGTTTAGTACCAACATTATGATGCAAGATCATCAAATTCTCAGCGAAAAGGTTATCAAGTTTAAGCTTATATAGACCATCACAAAGAGTACCAGAACCAATGAGATGAATGTGTTTAAACAAACTGAAACATCTATTCCCAAATTTAAAAGAGTATCCAACATAATCAAGTTTTGACAATGAAATCAAATTACGAGAAATAGAAGTGACATAAAGTGTTTGAAAAATGTCTAAATGATGTGCAGTATCTAAGATCAATCGATATGTTACAATGGCTTCAACTTGAGCTTTGACTCGGTTTCCTATGAAGACAAACTTTCATTTGAGTTTATGGTTTGGGTTGTAAGGATTCTTAGTAAGGCAGTTCCAAATACTCTTTTTAAAATGTGGACAGGAAGAAAATCTAGTTTAAGACACCTGCATGTTTGGGGTTGCCCAACAGAGATACGGATTTATAATCTACATGAAAAGAAATTAGACTCAAGAACAATCAGTGGTTTCTTCATTGGTTATCCAGAAAAATCTAAATGATATAGATTTTATTGTCCTAACAACATTACAAGAATTATTGAAGCTGGAAATGCTAAGTTCATTGAAAATTGTGAAGTTAGTGGGAGTTTGAAACCACGTAAAGTGTAGATCCAAGAAATTAGAGTTCAAGTTTCTTTACCCAAAATTTCTTCTCAAGTTGTTATTCCTATAGTTGTTGAACAGTTTGACAACTTACAAGAACAACAAATATATGATCAAATACCTCACAATGCAACTTTCACTAATAAACCTACATTTAATGAACTACATAAAGTAGTACTTAGAAAGTCTCAACGACAAAAATGATCTGCTATTTCTAATGATTATGTGGTTTATCTACACGAATCTGAATTTGACTTGGGAATCAATGAAGATTCAGTTTCATTTTCACAAATCATAAAAAGTGCAAATTCTTCTAAATGGTTCAATGCAATGAAAGATGAGTTAAAATCGATAGATCACAACAATGTCTGGGATGTTGTTGAATTCCCTGAAAGTTGTAAAAAAGTTGGGTGTAAATGAGTCTTTAAGACTAAGCGTGACTCGAATGACAATATTGAACAATATAAAGTCAGACTTGTTACCAAATGATTCACTCAGAAATATGACATCGACTATAAATAAACATTTTCTCTAGTTTCTAAGAATTACTCATTTAGAATTATCATGACACTAGTAGCTCATTATGAGTCAAATGGATGTGAAGAGTGTCTTTTTGAATGTGAATTTAGACGAAGAGATCTATATGAGTCAAACTGAAGGATTTTCTGTTACGGAAACGAACACATGGTATGTGAACTTAAGAAATCAATATACAGACTTACGCAAGCTTCTCGGCATTAGTATCTTAAGTTCAATGATATCATCACGTCCTTTGAATTTAAAGAAAACATTGTTGATCGGTGTATATATCTGAAGGTCAGTGGGAGCAAGATCATATTTCTCATTATGTATGTTGATAACAACTTGCTGACTAAAAAATGATCTTAGTTGATTGTATGAAACCAAGAATTTTCTCTTAAAGAACTTTGAAATGAAAGATATGAGTGAGATATCCTATGTGATAGAAATTGAAATATTTCGTGATAGATCACAATAAATGTTAGAGCTGTCTCTGAAAGTATATATTGATAAAGTTCTTAAGAGATTTAATAGGGAAGGGTGTTCTGCAAGCGTTGCTCCAATTTAGAAAGAAGATAAATTTAGTCTTATGCAAGTGTCCAAAGAATGATTTGGAATGAAAACAAATGGAAGAAATTTCTTATGCTTCTATTGTTGGAAGTTTGATGTATGCTTAGATTTGTATCAGGCCAGACATTAGCTTTATTGTCGGGATGCTGGGCAGGTATCAAAGTAATCTAAGAATAGATCATTGGAAAGCTGCAAAGAAAGTTTTGAGATATCTGCAAGGAACAAATGACCACATGCTCACTTATAGAAGATCTATTGATTTTGAAGTGATGGGATATTCATATTCAGATTTTGTCGGATGTGTTGATACCAGAAAATCAAAATTTGGATATTTGTTCTCTTTGGTTGAAGAAGCAATCTCATAAAAAAGTACGAAGCAAACTATCAATTGGTCAGTAACCCCCGATGGATGATGGTTAAAAAGTGCATGAATCTAGAGAAGGGTCCTCTCTCTTCCAACACACTGCGTACCTTTCTATCCATTAGAAAGTACAAAACATTTTAGTGGATTAGAGAGAAACTCCATCTCCTCAGATCTAATTCTACAATCATGAATACATGTATGTTTTTCTCTTATGAATGAATATGTAAAAAATCACGAATTCAAAGATCTTGGTCATTATATACATAAAATGTTTGGGTCATAAAATTGGATCACAAATGAAAAATACTAACATATTAATCATTCCTAGCTTGAAAATTTGGTTATCAATTTATAAATGATCTGAGCTTTGGTCAGGATATCTTCCATCTTAAGTTTTATCAGAATGCGCAGTATTTGAATAATCCCTTGATCAATTATTTTACTTTTATAAAATGTCTGTTAATTTATACATGCTTAGTTTTGTCAAATAGATAGAATATTCTATCAGTGTACAGTATTTGAATACAAAAATAAAAAATGTTTAAAAACGGAAATACCTCACTGCTAGAAAGTGGTACCATGCCAGCCATCTGAGGCCAACAATTTCCCTCTGGTCCAAGAACACCATAGTCATCTCTGCTTATAATTGCCTGTATAGGAGCAGAAATATACAAGCGTTACCATTATTCCCGTTTAATTTTCAAAAAATGTGCCACAACCTGACTGCAAGATAACGCGTGCAAGAAAATACATTTGTAAAAGGGAATAGCAATAAACAAGAACCACAACAAAGAATGAATAGCTTGGGAAAATAAAATCTCGAAGGAAATGAACCTTGGCATATGGATCGAGAACAACACGAGAATTATCAAAGTAGAGCCCATCTTCTGGAGAGAACTTTCCATCAAATTTATAACCATATGCAATATCCCTGAAATCGCCTTCCAGAAATATATGCCAAATGCTCCCAGTCTTGTTGCTCAGTGCATCAAACGGAATCTCCTCTGTAATGACATTCTGCACCATAGAAAGCTATCGTCATCTCCTTCCAATAATCTACACCGAACTCATGAAACACCCAAAAAGTATCAATGCACAAATAACCACTAAAAAGATTCAGAGAAGCTGACCTTCTTCAAATCAGAAAGGGTAAAAAGGCAGAGAGTAGCCGCCGAAGCACCACCAGAGTACACAGCAAAGTTCACTCCCGCTTCAGTTGCCGTCGCACCGAGCGGCATCGGCATTCCGGCGAGCACCTTATAGACCCAAAACCCCGGTCTCACGTCAGCATCAGTATACTCCTCGGCATCGCCACCGCCGACAGCATCGCCGGCCAGCGATCCAACACCGGTTGAATCCCTGGAAGTCCTCACAACTAACGCCACTCTCGCTTGTTTCTTCCCTGCCTTAAGGTCAAGAATCGATTGAAACCGTTTATTGCTCCATTTTCGGTTCCAGAGACTGCGGCCAGGAGCATGCGCAGCAATCGATGCTGCATTGGCAAGCTGCATTTCAGAGATTGGAGCAAAATGGATGAATTGCAGTTTGGGATCTGAAAGGTTGTATTAGGAAGTTCTGAATGGTCTAAATCCTATTGGGATCTGAAATATCTGGCAAAAGATGGAGATAAATATTACATCGTAATGAAATTTTGTAAATCTGATAAATCTACGCTAACTTAAATCCTGTAAATCTACTGGTCCCGATATTTATAAATACAGAATTGATTGTCGAATTTCATCAAATTCAGATTTATCAAATTCGTGGCTTTACTTTATTTCAAATTATCCTTTGGCAAGATTTAGCTTACATTCACGTTAAATGTCGCTCTAAATAGGGGTATAAACGAATCGAACACGAACGAACAGAGCTTGTATTCATATTTGATTCGTTTGAAATTTAGTTTGTTTGAAATAAGCTCGTGTTTGAAATTGTTCGTGAAGGCATTTTTCGTGTTCGTTTTTAACAAACGAGTCGAACGCGAGCCGAACACCAACTATTCTCGAACGATTAGCCAGTTTGACAACCTTAATATTAATATATATAAATAATATATTATATTAAGTATATAACTTATATTATATAATTATATAATATCTACATAAGAATTATATCTTCAATCAATTAAATTCTTCTCTTATATTGTTAGCTCCATCATGATCTTGAATATGCAAGTCAAACTTCAAATACTTAAATTATATTCTAACAAAAGTTTTTTCTTTATTATTTTAAGAGAACTACTAGATGTGTTAGAAACATGTGCAACGTAAAAAAATCGTTCAATAATTTGACGTCTCTTATTTATAATCAATTTTTTTTATAGATTTATCGCAAAATTCATCAATTAAAATAAGAAAATTATCTCCAAGTTTTTAAATAATGAAACTTATTATTAGAATGAATATAGATTTAATAATATATTTTGGAATTCTAGAATATGAAATTAAAAAAAAAAATTTCACACTGCAGTATAAATATTCATATTATGTTCAACTAAAAATTACAGAAGTTAAAAAAAAAAATCATTGAATTTTAGACTTATTAAACACATCATACCACAGAATGTTAATTATAATCTTAAAAGAAACCTCTGATAGTTTTTGTAAATTCATTGAATATTACAGAACTGTTGTAGTCGGCACCCAATAGATTATGTACCTCCATCGCTATTGATTCGACCAAAGTTCTGGCGGTCGACCAAATCTTCTGCTGGATCGGCCAATAGTAGGGGCTGATGGTCAGCCTGTGGCATGTTGCGTCGATTGAAACGCATGGCATCTCTGCTGCGGTCAAAATGAACACCTCTCAGTGCTCATAAATCGTTTGTATCAACTAGTTATTGAATCCTACATCAAAATGTTCACTAATGAGGAATATCTTACCAAGTTCTTCTTCAGGCACGGGTACTTGAGGGATAGTCTCACTGGTCTCGAGACCTCATTCCCTTTGGATCTGGATGTCGAGCGATTTGTGGGTAACATTCGAGACTTCTCACAGGTAGTAGCTCCTAGACTACTCCATGCTCCCTCGGACATTAATTATCTACCCACCACCCGAGAACTTGACCACCACATGGTAGGTAGAAGTTACTACCGGATAGCTGTTCAGGAGTGGCCGACCAAAGATAACATTGTAGCTTAGCGGGGCTTCCACTACGAGAAAAGTCTTATGTATTTTTGTACTGTTTCCCGGGCTCTCCCAATGAGAAGCTAGAACGATGAGGCACATTGCCTCCTTTCATTCCAGAGAATCCAAATAATGGGTTGGTTAGTGTTGTCAACCAGTCGGTTTTCAATCCAATCTCATCAAACATCATCTTGAAAAGGATGTTCACCAAACTCCCAGTATCAACGAAGAGACTACCCACCTAGTACTTGTTGATCAATGTCGTGGCGATGATTGCCTAGCTGTAGAGGTTCCCCTTCATGGGAAATCCGTGACTGTAAAAACAATGGGCAAGTGTATGGGATGACATAACATACCTCATATGAAGGTAGTCTTTTCTAGCCGGAGGGTCGTGCCCCCAATAGCCCCCCCCCCCCCCCTCCAAAGATTTCTAGGATTATTTTTGCCATGTATACCTCAATTGTTTGGATATACCCGTTTGGGGGTTCTCCCACTGGGGCCTTGCCCCTGTCGCTGAGCTTCCCAGCGCGAATGAGCTCCTTAGTCAGATTCAGAAGGCACGACACTCATTCGTGTCATGGCTGTGGTCTCGGTGATACTGGCAGTACCTTTTCGGGTCCTATAGAGTTGGGGCCACTTTCAGCGGCGGGGCCGGTTTAAATTAGTCATTGTTTTGGATGGCTTGTACTATTTCAGTCAGTGACACATTGAGGAGTGTCAAACTCTGCATTTGTCGGCGATCATGCGGTCGCTCGTAATATCATGTCGACAGCTAGTTAGAGCTTCGCTTCTAGTCACTATGTCCCTTGTTATTTCTCTGCTAATCTCGAGACCAAGAGTTATTGTTTTGGTTATCGGCTGAGGTTCTCCACGACTCGCTTCGTTCTTTCCTCCACTATAAGGGGTGGCCGGGCGACTTCGTCCTACCTCTGGGGGAACCTTGGAGGTCTTCTTTGGCGAGTATATGTTCATTCTTTATCTCCAATACTTCTACAAAAGTAGTGTGGTTAAACAAGTTTAGATCATACCTGAATCGTTTGCTTCGAACAGTTTCAAGGTCATTCCAGCTATTTCAGGCTTCAGATTCCTAACTTTCAGCATTTCATTATGGAAGGGGGTGACGTCGGCTCGCAAGTTCTCATTCTCTCACTCGTTGAGGTCGAGCAGAGATTCTATGTATTTCCTCGGCTTTTGTACGTTTGAGAAATGCGAGATGGAGAGATTTTTAAACTCGTAGTAGTTGTAAATTGTTTTGGTTGGCAGATCGTTGAACCATCAAAGGGTTGACTCATTCAGGGTGTTTAGGAAGAGAAAAAAAAGTATGAGGTTGTCCGCCTGAAGCAGACCAACCGAAGACCCGAACGACGCCACATGGTCAATTGGCTCGATCTTCCCCTTGATAGACCTTGACACGTGATCCTAAACTTGGGCAAGGGTAGCGTCTCTTTTCATTTGGAGAGTTAATGCCCCCCCCCTGCAAATCGCCGAACATGTACTTACACCCGCTACTCCCATCGTCTATTAGCATTTGAGATGCATCGATGTCAATGTGTTGGGACTCATCTTGTCCCTCCATCCGCTGGTTGCTAACTTGGTTGTCTAGAGAGGCAGGTTTGCATATATTCTTTGAGGGTGGATCCTCTGAGGTTCCATCTCCAGATGAGGTGGCTGGTTGTTCCTCTGGTTGAGTGCTGCCGGAGGACTTCAAGTTGTTCCACCATGAAAGTCATTTAGGCATGTTGCCCTTTGTCTTGTGTATGCACGTCTAGTTGCGTAGATTTTTTATTATGTTATATGCGCACTATCTCTCTTTGGGAGCATTCTCCTTCGTAGTCTTTCCCGCTTCTCATTTGCGGCAAGATCTACGCTCACCACCCTACCTTTTAGGATGTTGGATCCTAATTTATTTTTTGTGAATCACACCTTAAGAGCTAGAGCCGGATGAACGAGAGGAGAATGAGAGAGATTAGAGTAAGACTGAAATTCACTGTTGCAAGAGTCCAGGGAGAAGTCATCTTATTCGTATTTTTTGCTTCTTATTTATAGAGGTGTATTTAGTAGAATTAAGGAAAGAAGGAAACAATTATGGAAATTGTTCTTAATGTGAATAAAACATGAATTTGTTGTATGGATTTCATGTCACACTTGCATTACAATTGAATTTCAATTATGGCGAAAGATCGGCTGGTCGACTGGCTTGATGTTGGTCACTGAGACGACCGGCCGAGTGGCGATTGCGCCCTCTAACGTACATGTTAGTCAGTTCGAGGCACTCGACCGCACTTCGATCTCATTCATCGTGGATTGGTCGGTCTGCTGCGGATGAGGGCTTCTAAGTGCATCATGGTCGGTCGAGACCGCGTGCTTGATCTGCTATTAGAGTCTCTCGTCGCGGGAGACCGATTAAATTTTGTGGCAGGGTGGTAGGATGCTCTATTTGGCTAACCATCATTTGCGCCGCCTAATGACTTTGAGATTTGTGCTGTTAATTTTGATGTATAGAGAGATTTATTTATAGTGATGTTTGTAAATCAGCTAAATCACCCAATTGTTAAATTCGTCAAAAATTGGGCAAAATGATAAATTTTGAATTTACTAAATTTTTTGCGCTGCAGCACGCAATCATTTTTAATTAAACCAAGATTTTTTGGCTTAGCATCGGCGATTGGCGTTTAACGCTGTGCCTCTTCCCACCTAAGGCCCAAAAGAAGCCAGAAAATTGAAATAGAAGTGGGCCTCATGTTGGGGTATTCTTTCAATTAATATAAATGTTATATAACTTCTTTTAAAAGCCCATCTATGTTAATTATATCTAATAAAATATCATAATACTTTTAAATACTCCTCGATAACTTTATTTGACCCAATATATATATATATCTATATATGTGCGCGCGCGTGTATATATATATATATATATATATATATATATATATATATATATATATATATATATATATATATTACACACACATACATCTATATAGATATATGTATATGCATCTATATAGATACATACTGTATATATACATATAGATGTATGTGTGTGTAATATATATATATATATATATAGACGTGTGTGCAGATATATATATATATATAGATTAGACGGATTTGATTCCTTGGTTCTAGTGAGTAGAGATTGAAATCGGGATCAACAATTAGAAGTTTGAATCGTGCACCGCAATATTCTTGTTTATATTTAATAAACTTTATTTATAGGAGTTAATCCTCATAAAAGGAAGCATTTTGGGCTATACTATTATAGACCCATAGCCACATATAGCTTTCTTTAATGGTCATATCCCCACCAAAGTTTTATGTAATTATGGAAAAATCTTTTCTTGATTGACTTTTTTATTGAGAGGGAAATCTCTTTGCCTCTGTTTGTCCTTCTACTGGACCTCTCATTCTTGGCCTCTTATACTCAACTTACAAGGGTTATTTTTTAGTGCTCTCGGTCGATCATATGTGATCTACTTCTGGATTCATTCGCTTGACCATCTTCAACTGGTGGACGGGCCGAGAGCTGCTCTATTTCTATTGATCCATGAGACCGTGTTTTGGTTATACAATAAGAAAATAAATACATCTCCTAAAGGTTCTCTCTGCTACAAATTTTGGGTCAAAAAAGAAAAAGAATTTCATGATTGTGCCATCAAAATTCAACTATTGATTTCTCCTTATTTTGAGTGTGCATTCATTACTATATACTACAACTCATCCACTCATCAAAGTAAAACAACTAGCCATAGTTTACATAGGCAAATGCTAAGTTATTCCACACTTCCAAATATTATGGAAATACATATAAACATACATATAACCGTAGCATACAATATGTTATTACAAAATTACCTCTGTATCGTACCGCAGGGGACTTGCCCCCGCACCCCCAATCCACATAACGAAACTCTCTTAATTGCACAGATGCTTCTGCTCCACTCTAGCATCTGTCTTTTATCTCATATATGAGTCATACTTAACAATATATATATAATAATAAAATGATCGGAGGCTATTATACGAGCCTCCAGCCACCCTCATGTGCCTAAATATTCGAGGACCGCCCTCACTACCGGCAAACTGACCAGAGAGGGATTCGAACCCGTGACTTGAGGGGACTTATGACCTTCAACGAGACTGCTCTACCAACACGTCACGGCTGTCGGCAATATGATACCAAAGTAAAATATATTTGTATGTATGTACGTGTAAAATTTATATCCTCATAAGAAATTCGGTGGCAATAGACTGACCCAAAACTTTATTAATTTCCCCATCTGACAACTTTATTAATTTGCTTCCCACCTCATCACTCCCCACTCATTTCACCACATTGGCACACACCATAATATACCAAACTCAAAGGAAATGCTCTTCATGTGTGCTTCCCACTCAACGAAGTACATCTCCACTATCATACTCTTTTCTTTGAATCATTCCATTTAAAATCAAGCCATTAACTACGGGCAAATTTGACGTGCGCAACTTTTCTTTTGCTGAGCTCATTTTTAGCTTAATTTGATTTGAATTTAGTTTGGATCGATATTGGATCAAAATAAATGCACTATGCTATGAGCTAAAACTTTGAATCAAATTTTTTCTAGCTGATTTCGAGACATGCACGGATCAGCACCAATTGGCTCGAGATCGGCTCAAATTATTTTATATTTATAAAAATTATATGTATTGATGAATACAATCAAATATAACGTGCTCCGAGCTGGTTTCGAGCTGAGATGGATCCAAATAACTTAAATTGAGCCATCTTGTTTTGATTTTTAGCTGGAGCAACCCCAATAAATCAAATTTGAGGCAACGTGTTTGATTTTGAGCTAAATCGAGCTCGATTTAATTTTGAGCCGAGCTGGCTCAAAATCGAATATAACAAGCCACACCGCAATATTAAGCCTAACTCAATCCAATCAAGCCAATTTTGAGCCAGACACAGTTAGTCTTGCAATTGGCTATTTAACTAGCTTTGAATCATGTTATATCCGGGGCGACCAATTGCCCCATTGAAATTAAATTTTTTTAATATAAATAATAAAAATTAATATTTTTTCCTTAGGTACTCTTTACAATTTAGTAATTTTGCACCCACTTAATATATTTATTTGCCCAATACTAAAAAAATAAATAATGAAATATTTGGTAGTTTTACGCTCCATAAAAAATAACGTTAGTTCCACCTCAGTATACATTTAAATATGTATATATTTAATTGGAAAATGGAATATATTTTCATAATTGCACATTTTGTCTATGGCAGTGCAAAATAGGGCTGACAATTTGGCTCGTTGTTCGCGAACAGCTCGTGTTCGGCTCGTTAAGTAGCTCGTGTTCGGCTCGTTCGTTAAGCCTAACGAGCCGAACACACGAGCCGAACACGAACAAATTTTTAAGCTCGAAATGTTAACGAGCCGAACACAAACAATTGTTTGTTCGCTCGTGTTCGGCTCGAATTGGCTCGAAATAAAAAAAATAATCATATAATTATTTATATAATAATTTATTATATATATTATTATATATTAATATATTATATATATTTATATTTAAGTTTAAATCATAACTCGCTTGTGTGGTAGCGTGGTTATCTTCTTGTTTCCATTCATTTGGTTCAGGTTCGAATCCGGCGCTAAACATATATTTTTCCAATTAATTTTAACGAGTCAATTTCGAGCCGAACACGAGCCGAGCACGAACAAGCCATTTCGAACACGAGCCAAACACGAGCCGAGCTAATTTCGAACGAGCCGAACACGAGCCAAGCCTGAGCTCGCTCAAGCTCGGCTCGTTTACAGCCCTAGTGCAAAATACATTGAAGGTGGCGCACTAATTTAGAGCTTTTTTAGTAGTATTACAAAATGCATCACAATATTAAATGATGGGAGTGCGTGTTTGATTGAAACTTATTGAATTAAGGGCCTGTTTGTGGCAGCTTATAAGTGCGGTGGCGTTTGATTCTCGCGTTTTTGAAAATGCTACCTACTATGATTGAGTTTTTTACACTACACGCAGATCGCGAGTCGAACTCCGCAGTAGACCCACAAGCCGTCTTTCAGGTTAAACTGCTTATCCTGAAACACATATTTCAACTATATACATACGTATGTAGATTCCCTTCTTATTTTTTGTTCATGCAAATATGAAATATTAATAAAATAAGAGAGAACAAGCGAAGTGGCAACAGGCCGAAATCACATATACTATTATTTCAACTTGATGGCTATGAGAATATTCTCGTCTCTTTTCTTTCATCCATATGTTACAAATATTTGGATTCACTCATTTTAAATATTTAAATAAAAGGTATAAAATAATACTTTTTATATATATATATATATATATATATATATATAGAATTATGTTTTATATATGCAAACAGCTCTATATATTAAAATATGAAATATAGTATAAGAGATAATAAACAAATGAGTGAAGAAGTAGCTAGAAGCTCAAATTCTTGCTATCAATAACAAAACTAAGAATATGAGCTGGTCAAGACTCAATTCATTGTCGCTATACATAGTTTATAAGTACTATTCTATTTCTTTTGACCCAGTGGGTACCATCTCAGCTGCCACTAAGTTCTTATATCACACTGAGACTAGGTTCAAATCATAAAAGCAGAACAATATTAAATGTTGCAATTATTAAATTTAATAATTTGTACAATATGCAAACAAAATGAACATAGAGAACAAATTTTGTAGCTTCTATATTTCTTTATTTCATAGATGTTAGGCTTTGAGTGTTAGTGTTATAACGGTTTTCTAAGTTTTATTTGATAATTGAAGGCTCAGAGAGGGACTAATTGGTTCGGAATATGGTGTGAGAGCCTGTTGATTTGTTAGTCTTACATTTGTTGGTTGCTTAAGGGTTGCTGCCAGTAGCGGTAAATAATTCTTTATACATACATAAACATACAGACAGACATATATGTATGTAGTGGTAAATTAGAACTAATAAATTGTCACCGAAGAGTAAGAATTTAACGTAATATATGCATTCTAGGCTCCCCAAGTCTCCTTTACTCGTTCAAACATAACAAAGAGCATTTATGTAGATACCGGGTGATTCTTATATTTTAAATATCTAATATCTAAATTTTGTTTTTTACATTTATATCGCCCAAATAAATCATATTACGTCAAAAATAATGTTTTTTAAACATGTAGAAAGTGAAATATACCTTGTCATGCACAGGTAATGTGACATATATGTAGACACAATTAAGTTTTGACGTTAGGTATGTAAATACATAAGAATTGAGTGGTTTGTAAACTGTTGAATCCTGATTTGTCCGTTAATCATACCCAAAGTAAGGAGAGAGAAAGAGAGAGATAGAGAGAGAGAGAGGAGTGAATAGAAATAAGTCACGACAACCTTGTCTTATTCATAAAATGATATCCCTGTAGAGGAGAAGGTACAATGTGACAGTTGTTATAATTTTGCATCTGCTTTAAAAGATGGCATATTGTGTGTTCTTGCTATTTTATATGTATGAGCTTATCATCGTCCGACAGCTCTCTGGGTCGGCCGGCTAAGCCCAATTGACTTCAAGTCGATAAGCCTTAGCTCGATCAACTGGAATCCACTCAGTCCTTCGAGATCCGATTGATCAGCTGATAGTGGTTGGTACAATTTTACTATTTTGATAAAGACTAGTTGTCGAATCTTGACCACTTGATGAAGAGCATCTGGGCATTTTTGAAGTGGTTGTAGAAATCAGATCATCAGGGATTGGCTTTCTTGTGATAATTGACTTGGACGTACATTTGCTTCGTTTTTTTTGAACGACTCATCCTTATATCCTCCGGTCATCTTTGATCTATCTCATGATTCGGTCGACTTGGCCCTTGTTGGCTTTTGTTCGAACAGCTTCACTAGATTGAAAAAGTGGGCCTTATCATCTTTTTTCGGTGGACACTCCCTAATTGTAGTTCCCTTTCCTTATGAATAGTATCTTTGTAAATATATAAATCTTCGAAACAATAATTATATTTTCATATTCAAAATAAGAATTCGATCTCATTTAAGACCAATGACGAAATAATTCTTTTCCCTTCACATGGGACAAACCAATATATTTCATTTTGAATTTGTTAAACATCATTCTCATGAAACGGCATGGGAGGATTAAAAATAGAAATAATATTATTTCTACACGCCTTCCCCAACCTCAATTTTTCACACTGACCAAATTTTCCATAAAAAGACTAGCATCCAAAGTGTTATAAATGTGAATAAGAAAGTTCAGGCTTAAGATATGTAAATATAAAAGAAATGTGTGGTTTATGTGTAAGTTTCCCTTCCTTAAGAGTATCCTTGCATGCATGTAATGGCTTATTTATCTCCACCACCTGTTGTCCCTGAACTAACCCGCCCAACCTTATAGGGACATGAGCTTTGTGTATTTTATGTTCCCCTTTGCTCGAAAGGTGAAATCATGAAAATTAGGTGAAAATCTACCAGAGAATGAATGGTAGTATTAGGTACAAGCGCCATAGTACTTGGTTCACAATTCTAAATTTAAAAATTTTTCTGAGATGTCAATACTTAGGTGTCATGTGACCATCGCCACAGTTCTCAGAGTCAGCTCCATTTCTTTCTTAATAGAAGGAGCATTATACGGCTCCTTACGCGTTTCATCTAAAAAAGAAATATAAAGATAGGAAAGAGGTCCTATCTAACACACCCAACAATGCACACAAAAAAGAGAGAATCCAAAGGTACTCTTCGAAAAAAAAAACAAAATACAAGAAAACACAACCTAAAAAACAAACTAAAAAGACAATCAGAATAAATCATTAAGAGCTAAGTCCCTCAAGGTAGAAGGAACTCTTTTAGAAATCAAGACACCATTTAAATTGAGTCCAATTTTAGCAGCCTAATTAGCTGCCCTATTACTATCACGCTTCGTATGAGTCCATCTGATAACCAAGTCTTTGGACAAATTCACGATCCTCTTCATTTGAATGTTAACACTCCAATGATAATCTTTGACATACATGCAATAATTCCAAATAACCAACGAATCTGTCTCGCAAATGATAAATTTCCAACCAATTCTCTTCACAATCAGCAAGGCAAAGACAATAGCGTCCGCTTCAACTACCAATGGAGAAACAGAAACAAAACCTGTAGAAAACTAACAGATAATAGAGTCTAGAAAATCTCTACAGAATCGACCAACACTAGCTTGATAATTTTTCCAACAACTATCAGTATTGATTATAACAAAAGGAGCATAAGGTTTACACCACTTAACAATAGGAACATGCTGATTATAAACAGGAGTAGGCATATTCAAATTCTGCATTCAAGAAAACAACTCACCCTTAATCTTCTTCTTAGGGATTAACAGTTGCAAAGCTTTCAGAAGATAATTATAAATTAAACTAATAGTACAAGGGGCATAAGGAATCAATCCCTTATGTTTAGCCTCATTATGGGTAATCCAAATGAATCAAATCACCACGACATGCACAACATTGTAAAAAGAACCAAGATTCTTCCAATCCCGACAAAGGTTAAGAACCGTATTATAATGCATATGATTCCTATTCAAATTCAAAAGGGAAATCACCTTTTTCCAAATCTCAGTGGTAAATAGACAGTTAATAAAAATATGTATAAGAGACTCTTCATCATGTTTACAAAAAACGCGACAAGAAGGAAACCACATCTCCTTCAATTTAAGTAAATCATCAGTAGGTATTAGATTATGCAAGACTCTTCAAATGAAAAAAATATTGAAGGTTTGAGCCAAGGATTCCAATTCCAACTAAGATCAAGACCTTAACAATTCTGATTTGCCTTAGCAATTCTTTTAGAAATAGAATCGCCCATATTACCTTTGATTTGAGGAACATCATTATTCTCACAAGTAATAGGAATGGAAGCAATGAATTTAGCATCCTCATGATGAACCAATTGCTAAAGAATTTGAAAACACCAACGATTCTCATACCAACAAGCCTTCACTTTTAAATTAATATCAGTCGGACCACCATAATGATTAGCTAAAGCATCATTGCCAAGTCAATTATCATACCAAAAAGAACAATCACCTTTGCCAATATCCCAAATAATGAGATCCTCAGTAATTTGAGCAACTTTAAGCATTTCACGCCAAATAAAAGAATCATTATTATGATAAGTAACATACAAATGATGATTGTTATGACAGTACTTGGCAAGCAATAAAGAAGCTCAAATACAGTCATTCTTTCTGAATCCGTACAATAACTTCATGTAATTTATTCTTATCGAATCATATAACTTCTGAAACCGAGCCCACCTTTATCAACAGGCTTACATAAATTATCCCAGCTAGTCCAATGAATTTTAGAAGTACCATTGCCTTGCTAAAGAAACTTATTAAATGAAGTTCAACTTTCTTAATAAGACTAACAGACATATTCATCACCTGCAAAGTATAGAGAGGAAGGGAAGTAAGAATGTTTTTAATAAAGGTAAAACAACCTCCAAAAGAGAGGAATTTATTCTCTCAAGATAAAATTCTTTTTCTAATTTTATCATACAGATCTCTACAAAGAGCAGTACGATCTCTACCTTTATTTAAGGAAAAACCCCAAGTAGGTCAAAAGTAACACAGCTTTATTACAACCAGTATAATCCATAATCCAATACCTCTTAGTAGCCAAAACTTTTTTAGAACAATAGAAAAAACATTTAGAAGTGTTAAAAACTAAACCAGAAGTGTCCTGAAAGCGTCTTATCTCCTCCTGAACCTTTTTAATAGAAGACTTATTGGCATTAGTAAAGATAATAAGATCATCAGCAAAACATAAATGAGAAATCCTAATTTTACCCTTATGAATATAATTCATACAGGGATAATTGCTTTACAAACTATTCAGCTTTCTCGAAAGGTAGTCAAAAGTCAGGATAAAAAGATAAGGAGTTAATGGATCACCTTGTTTAATGCCCTTAGAAGCTTTAAAGAAACCATAAGTATTCCCATTAATAAGTAAAGAATAATAATAACTACTAAGAATTCTATAAATGAGATTACAAAATTCAGTATTAAAACCATTAGCATGAAGAACATCCATAATGAATTCCCAACGAATAGTGTCAAAAGCCTTCTTAATATCCATCTTGAAAATGACATTACATCCTCTATATTTATAATCAATATCCATAAGAAGCTCTTGAACAATAAGTGCATTATCACAAATATTCCTATCAGAGTCAACTCCATGGCGTCATGCCAAGCCAAGTAAATAAGACAGTGACATTATCACAATCAACATCGCACTGATATCGACAACTAATTTCTTAGATCAAGACACGGAGAAGTCAAAATCGTGGTGTGAGGAATTAACAACTGCAATGTCGCAGCCCAAAGCAGTGCTGCAACGCCATAATTGCAGAGCCGCGACGTTGATTGTGATAACAGTAGCTGCCATGCCATACCTGCAAAGGTACAACCCTAGCATTGTACCAGTAGCTCCCTAGAGCCAAGCCACCCGAGCCCCAACACCCGGAAGATGGAAATGCAGCCCATGTTTCATATGCCTAGAGCACGACACTACAACACTCGGATATAGCACGTCAATGCCCCTATCGCGCACCCCAGCCCCAATAATCAAAGTTGAGTCATTTTCCAATCAAAGTTTTGGTTTTCGTTGATTGGAATATATGTGATTTTAACTTCTCTTGTGCAAACAACAGAATGGTACATCCTCAAGTGTTCCGAAATATGGAAGTTGCTTGAGTGTGGCGTAATTTGTATAATTCTTCTCACTTTTTTCATAGTGGATTTCACAGTGTGGTGTGACTATAATTTTTTCTCATTCTAAATATGTTTCACGTTAAATCTTTTATTCTTTGTGTTTTCTGTTATTTTGTTATTTTGCGCACTTTTGCTCGAAGTTTTATTCCGAATCTCTATAATCTTTGTCAGTGGTAATCTCTTTGCTCCCAATAGTTTGCATGCATAAATGTAAGTGTCCAAGTGTTAAATAAGTAAATAATTAATTAATTCTAAGGTATATATACATGCAAAAAAATAATCATAGTAATAAAGAAAGCACCACCCAAAGATGGAAAAGCCAGCTTTTGAAGCATGGCTCGAGTCATCCATATAAAGTTCATGCCATCGCAACTTTAACTCCTTTCTTTTCAATCTTTCCTGAATTTCCTCAATGGCGTCCAGATGCATTTCTCTTGAACAAAAATATGTTATATATTCATCCAAAAAACCTTATATATATATATATATATATATATATATATATATATATATATATATATATATATATATATATATATATGGCAAAAAGAGCAGCTTAAGCTCCTTATTTGTTTCATCAAAAAAAAATTTACAAAAGATAGGGAAAAGATCCTATCTACACCCCACAAACAACTCATGCAAAAATGAAGAATATAAGGCTCTCTTCCATAAAAAAAATAAAATACAACTCACACCACAAAAAAAATAAAAAACAATGAATTAAGAAATATCATGAAGAGCCAAAAATCTCAATTTATCAGGAATCAACATAGAAATCACAACATTAGAAAGATTATCATCAAATTTAGCAGCCTAATGAATAGTTTTTTTGAGGTATTTCATACAAACACAAAATATTTCTAATATATTTACATATCTCACACCTATATATTTTTTTTATTTACACACATAGCATTAAAAAAAAAAACCATTATCATTTTTAAGTGGAAGATGTATTTTCATGTATGAATTTAAAATATCAAAGTACTGCACATGTAATAAATGAAAGTTTAGATGTGAGATATGTAAATACATAAGAATTGTGTGCTATATCTGTAAAATTTTTTTATTGTTTTCATATATGCTGATACAGCCTCTCCCCTATATATGTACAAAGCCTTCAGTTACAAGAAGAATCTTTGGAACTGATAGAGAGAGAGAGAGAGAGAGAGAGAGAGAGAGAGAGAGAGAGAGGGGGGGCTAGAGAGAGAGAGAGTGAGAGAGAGAGAGAGGGGGGCTAGAGAGAGAGAGAGAGGATGGTGTGGAGAAAGAGCTACATGGATCTTGTACTAGTTCCATTGAGCCTTCTCCTGTTCTTAGTATACCATGGCTGGCTTTGGCATAAGGTGAGGACTCAGCCCCGCCGCACCATCATCGGAATGAACTCGGCCGGCCGCCGGCTTTGGGTCCGGTCAGTCATGAAGGTATGTTAATATTCCATTCCATTTTACTGAGCTATAGAGGTTGTATTTGGTGGCAAATTATAGAGAAAATATTACGTCTGTGATTCAAACATCAAAATTGAAGTGAAAGAAAATTAAATGAGAATATTCACTTTATGATCAAATAAATTTCAAATTTTCAAATTTCAATAGCTTAATTTCTTATCCTGGATCCCATAATCTGTATTTCTAATATAAATTTTCCTGCACAAGTTCTTATATTTTTTGGGGCATTTAGTTTTATTTGTAACAGCCCTATTATCTTAAATAATTATTTGTCTTAAAATTGACTCGGATATCATTACCAAACACTTTTTATTAAAATAATTTTAGAATTATTATATTTTCTTAGATATTAATATAATAAAATTTTTAATTAATTCTCTACATACTTTACTCATCTGATCAAAAGACTTCAAACCAATTCACAAAATTTTCTCCTACACCATACCATACACAACAGATCAATGCCAAATGGAGATGAAGCTCATGATTCAGCATTATATATTTTCTTAACTAAGAAACTATGTTTAATGTAAAGAAAACTGTAATCATTTTTTTTTTTAATTTAAACCACAGGACACCGAGAAGAAAAACGTTCTGGCAGTACAAACCCTACGAAACGCCATAATGAGCTCAACGTTAATGGCCACCACATGCATTCTCCTCTGCTCAGCTCTGGCAGCAGTCTTAAGCAGCACTTACAGTGTCAAGAAACCAATCTCAGACTCAATATATGGAGCTCATGGAGAGCTGATGGTCGCCCTAAAATACATTTCGCTTCTCCTCATCTTCCTCTTCGCCTTCATCTGCTACTCACTCTCAGTTCGCTTCATGAGCCAAGTCAGCTTCCTCATCAACACTACTCCAGTTTCTTCTGAGAATCTAACCCTAGTAATCATCACACCTGAATATGTTTGTGAGCTGTTGGAGAAAGGGTTTTTACTTAATACTTTTGGGAACAGATTGTTCTATACAGCACTTTCTTTACTGTTGTGGGTGTTTGGGCCTGTTCTTGTGTTTGTATCCTCGGCTGTTATGGTTGCTGTGTTGTATTGTCTTGATGTGCTGTGTGACGTGAAAGGTAATGGTGGTGGGGAGAAGGGTGAGGAATATTTGAAAGTGTGATAGAGATTATTAATGTATTTTATTTTTCTTTAATAAATATTTTAGGGGGTGTTGGTTTATGTTGTATGTTTCATCATCATCCATTAAGTAATTGGAATTGGATTGGTTTAAATTGCCGGAATTGGATTGGAATTGTATGTTTTGACTGAGGCTATTATGCTAGCCTAGTCATTCCTAACGGGCCGTCCCCCGCTACGTTTAGGAGTCGGGGCGGTACGTAATACTCAAGTACCACACCCTATCACACTGGAGAATTCGAACCTGGGACTTGAGGGGAATTACAAAATTCAGATAGGCTTCTCTACCAACAAGTCACGGAACACGCACACACACGTGTTTAGTGTTAAATGTTATCGTCGAGGCATTAAGATTCTTGATTGGAAAAAAGCTATGGAAGATGAATTGAATGCACTTGAAAGCAACAAAATGTGGTTCGTCATTCCAGTGCCTCCAGGAAAACACGCTCTAGGATGTAAGTGGACTTATAAATCAAATACAACTCAGATAGGGCAATGAATAAATATAAAGTTCATCTTGTTGCCAAGGGGTATACCCCAAAGGAAGGTATAAATTTTGAAGAATATTTTCAAGCTGCTGCAAAAATCATTAAAGTCAAAGTTCTCCTTGCCCTCGGCTACTCACAACTGAATTATAACTCAATTAGTAATTAACAAAACATTTCTCCATGATGGCCTTGCTGAGAATGTTTATATGGTACTACCAAAATAGTTTATTAATAAGAGGGATGATGCGTGCTAGAAAATTCGCGGCGAAAGAGTGCGGATTATTGTCTTAGCGTTATACGAAAATTCAGCACACACACAGATGAAAATAAGCGGCGACGACTCCAGAATTTTTTACGTGAAAAACCCGTAAAGGGAAAAACCACTGGGCCTGGCCCAGCTGCGAGAATCTACTATTGATTGATGTTTACAGAAATCTCGTCCCACAGACGTGAGAAAGTAATTATATGTTTCATACTACAATGTCGACTGGTAGTGTCTGGTTGGTGGTGATTGATGATGATTAGTGGAGGTCCACGGTGATGGAGGACGACGGTGACAGAGGTCGACGGTGACGGAGGTTGACAATGGTCGGGGGTGATGTTGAGTTGCAGCTTCTCCTCAAGGCTTCTAACTCTTTCTAGGCTTCTTCCCCCTTCTCATGTGAGAGTTGGGGTCTATTCATAGGGTTGTGGGTGCAATTAATGCAACCATTTTGATTGGACGGTTAAGAAGGCTCCCCTCGATCAGATGACGTTTAAGGGGCATTTGATGGCCTTAACGATGTCAGAATTGAGTGATCTTAGTCTCGTTGGATTCATCTTGTCGAGACGCTCGATTCGAGTATGAGCTTGCTAGTGTCGGCATCCATTTGATCTTCCAATACGTCTGAAAAACTACTAAAAGTGGGTTAATGACTTGATCCGAGTTTGATTTGACTCGAATTGGTTTAATTTTTATATCATTAGGTCCGTCTCATCGAGCCAGTCAGTTTGACTATAAGTTTGCTGAAATCGGAGCTCTGGATGACTTTTCATCAAAATTTGAATGTTTCTTGCTCAAAAGATTGCACCGAGATTCGTGCTAGATGATGAAAATTTGTTAGTGGCGTATCAAGGGAGATCAATCAGTAGGTAAAAATGGGCTTGTCTCTTACAGAAGCCTATTTATGGACTCTAACAAGCAACACGATAATAATACTCAAAATTTTCTTAATCTTTTCTTTATTTTGGGCGCAGATAGAGCTGTCAAAACTGCTCGTTGTTCGCGAATAACTCGTGTTTGACTTGTTAAGAAGCTCGTGTTCGACTCGTTCGCTAAGTTAACAAGCTTTAACGAGCCGAACACAAACAAAGATTTGTTGGTTCGTGTTCGGCTCTTTTTGGCTCGAAATACTATTCCTTAATTTTATATATATATATATATATATATATATATATATATATATATATATATATATATATATATATATATATATATATATATATTAATGAGTAGTATTTTTAAAAAATTTAAAAGATTTAAATTCAATTAAAATTAATAATTAAGTAAATATAATAAAAAATATTAAATTAGATTCAAATGATATTTTAATATAAACTATAATTCTTAAATTCTGCATCAACTCTTAACATCTTATGGTTATGTGATTAGGATTGTCAAAACGACTCTTTGTTCGTGAACAGCTCGTATTCGGCTCGTTAAGCAAAAGCAAACGAGCCGAACATGAGCAAAGCATGAATCGCTCAGTGTTCGACTCGTTTACACCCCTAGGTGCAGACAATCCAAATTAGATTACTATTTATTTACAAATAGAAGCAGTACAGCATTCACTATTATATTACTCCATGTTGATATTATTGCTAGCCAGCTTCAGGTATGAAGGAATTTTTGTCTCTAATTCTTCTAGCTTATACAACTAAGAGATTTTTTCCAATGCAGATCGGAGATTTTGTCTTGACAGAAGAAAATTCATCATTGGTGAAGAAACAGAAAACCAACTCTCAGTCTTCTGCAGTAGTAGAATATAGGGCATTAGCTTCCACAGTTGATGGATTTAATCAACTTGATTGACTCGGCTTTTGAATGAATTTACGATACGTTGTAGCTCTTCTGCTCTTTATTCTATATCTTGTTGTAATCGAGCATCAATATATAAATAATAATTTCTTTATTTCCTTGTAGCCAATTTTCTACTGGACTTTGTAACAGGGGTCCTTTTCGCAATAAAACAAGTTACTTGATTTCCTACCCTTATCTGATTAGGGGTGTAAAAGAACCGAACACGAACGAACAGAGCTAGTGTTTGTGTTTGAAATGTTCGAACACACCACTGTTCGTGTTTTCGTGTTTGATTCGTTTAACAAACCGAACGAAAAAAAAAAATTGTTCGAGTTCGTCTAGTTCGCTTATCGAACGAATCGAACACAAACTTTCTGGCGAACCGAGCACGAACTGTTCGCGAACAATGAGCTTTTTTGACAGTCATAGCTTTGATAGCATACTTCTTCAAAATGAAGCAAATTGATCAGGTATTCCGTACTACATCGTAATGTCCATACTTTCTCAAAATAAGACAACCGAATAAGGCGTTTAGTGTTTTATTTTAAATATACAGTATAATATATTAATTATAATATTATAATATTTATATTAATATAATTAATACTATATTATTATTATTGTTATTAATAATTTATCATATATTATAATTTATAGTAGTTTAATTATATAAAATATTATACATTTTTTTAATGTATAATTATTTTTAAAATATCATAATTTTTTTATATATAATTATTTTAAATTATTTTATATTTTGAACAATAATAAACTGAACACGAACGACACATCACTATTTGTGTTTGGTTCTTTTAATAAACCGAATGAAAAAAATTATTCGTGTTCGTCTCATTTGCTTATCGAACAAATCAAACACGAACTTCTTCATAAATCGAATACGAACTGTTCGCGAACAACGAGCTTTTTTGACAGCCCTATATCTTACATCTCTGTCTGCTATATTGACTTTGCATTTGCGTAGGCCATGACGTTTTGATCAAATCATGTCTATTAATTTCCAAACCCCATAACGGCTTGAACTTTTGTCCAGTCTTTTGGTCCAGTCTTCATTAGTTAGTTCATTCCAGACTAGATCGATCACAAAGTGGACTAAATTCAACAACTTCAGTAGGTGGGTAAAATTTGCGAGAATAACCAGATCTTCGAACACGGGCCATCGAAGTCATAAGGTTTGTTGATGCTCACGTTGGCTCAAAACCGTGGTAGCACTATGGCAGTAACAGCCCAACCCGAAAATCATTGAGGAAGGTACCCGTTGTCTTTCTTCCTTATATTGCCACCTGGTTTCCAACGCTTTAACTTCTCCAAATCCTATAAATGCACATAAATTTCTTTCATCTTCTTTCTTATCCTGGCAATATGCTATCGTTCCTGCAAAAAAAAAAAATTAAGGTAGAATTTCAGAAAAAAAAAAAATTAGACCTTCCAACATATGCGTGCAATAATAAATATTTAGCCCTACGAAAAAAAAGTGCGAAAAAATTGTTATGATTCAAATTTCTAGTATAGTCCATGTATATCGAGATGTCGCATTTTATTATTTGATCAACCAAAGTGTAATTTGAGAAACACTATAGTGAAGATGTAAGTCACATTAATAGTCTTACAATACATACAAGCAATTGAATAATGTCAAACATTCTTAATTGCAATTATGTGTCATTTTGTGGATGCATGTATGCAATCTTGCAAAAAAACATTTTAATTTTATTCATCCAATATGTCATCTAGCATGAAGGAATATGATTTGTTTGATCTGATTTCTCTGGCTTAATTTGGAGAATTAATGGGAAGGAATCTTTAAATAATTGGGTAGTTTATGATTGTTCTTTTGTTCTCTAGAGCTAGGACTTGTGACACAGATCAACAAAATCTTCAAATAGTAAAATTTCAGCCTTTTCTACATCTTTTAGGAATATTGGATTTTGATCCCATCTATTTTTTTTTCCTTTCTTGGTGTCATTTTTATACAATTAAGGCCTGATGGCTTTGTCTGGTTGGAAGGAATTCCAATGGAAGAAAGAAAAAGGAATATAAATATAAATAATAAGAAAGTTCAGACTTAATTAACACTATACTTTTACTTGAAGATCTAGTCTAAAAAATTAAGATTTTTAAAAAAGAGGAAATTATGAGACATTAGGGTTTCTTATGAAAAAATCAAAGAAGAAAGTTTATGATATAGTTGATACGCAACCAACAAATTTTTATTATCCGACATGAATCTCGAAGCATGACACGGATCTTGAGACACTATTTTGAGTAAGAGAGGTTCAAATCTTGATAAATAGACATGCAAAACTCTGATTTCAGCAAACTTATAGTCAAACTGGCCGACTCGATGAGAGGAATCTAATGACATCAAAGTTAGTCCAATCCAAGTCAAATCAAGCCCGGATCAAGTCATTTAACCACTTTTGGAAGATTCCCACACACATGTGGAAGGTCAAATGAAAGCCAAATCTGACAGGTTTGTAGTTGAATTGAGCGTCTCGACAAGACGTATCCAACAAGCCCAAGATCACTCAATTTCGACATCATTAAGGCATCCAATGTTCATTAAACACCGTCAAATTGAAGGAAGCTCTCCAGACTGTACGATCAAAATGGTTCATATTCCTGCATTAATTGCATCCAAAACACTATAAATAGGGCCCCACCCCTCTCATGAGGGAGAACTTATGCCTAGAGAGAGAGTCTGAGGCTTTGAGGAGAAGTTGCAGCTCTGCATCACCGCCGAACATTGTCGACCATCGCCTACCATTGTCGAACAATGACGATCGTCATCGACCACAGTCAACCTCCTTCGACAACCACCGACCTTCGTCAACCGCCAACCGACCTTGACCACCGACCTCCGCCGACCACCGTCTACCGTCGTCGACCATCGACCTTTGTCGACAAAGGCCTAACGTCGTCAACAACTGCTGACCACCGTCAAGTACTGTAAACCGTCGTCAACCACCACTGATCTCCGTTGACCACCGTCGACCATCGCTGACCTCTGTAGGCCACTGCCTACCTTTGTCGACCACCATCGACCGTCGCCGACTACTGTCAACCGTCATCATCCCTACCGACCTTCGTCGACCACCGCCTACCGCCGTCGACCACTGTCTACCGCTGTCGACCACCGCTTACCATTGCCGACCACTGCCGACCGTCGTCGACTACCATCCACCGTCGTCGATCACCACTGACCTTCGTCGACCACTGCCTATAGTCATCGACCACCGCAAACCATATTCGACTTCTGTCAACCGTCATCAACCATCCTCTACCAGTCGTCAACCACCATTCATCGTCGTCGACCACCTCCGACCTCCGTTGACCTCCTCCTACTATCGTCGCCACCCTCAACCACTATCATCAATCATCACCAATTAGATGCCGTCAGCCAACACTGTAATATGAAAAATAGTTAATTTTTTCTATTTATGGAACAAAGAATTTCTATAATAATCAATTAATAGTAAATTTTTGCATCTGGGCCAAACCTTGTGGTTTTTTCATTTTCGGGTTTTCTAAGTAAAAAATTCTGAAATCTTCGCCACTTGTTTCTCTTTTCATCTGTGTGTGTTGAATTCTCGTATAATGCTCAAACGACTGACATAAATTTTTTAGCACACATCAATAGTGTATCTATATTGGATATGAATTATGTTGAATGAATTTATTTATTAGAACTCGATAAGAAATTGTCCAAAGAATATTCAATTTTTTATTAAAAAAATATCTTTTATGCATTAATTAAATTGAAATAAATCACAAAATAAAAAATTATACAATAAAATAAATTTATTCATTTAAATCAAATATATTCGAGGGTTTTCTATGTTTTGTTTGATTTGAAGAAATGGCAACCAGGTAAATGAACATTCAATACGTACATTATGTATATATAATAAATAATATCTTTGAAATATATATTTTAAGTTGGGTCAAGTCGAACTGAAATGATTCGATTCCCATTTCAAGTGTAATTCTAATTAATAATACACATGTGTATATATATATATATATATATATATATATATATATATATATATATATATATATATATATATATACATATATATAAACTTTAATTAAAGGGTGGGATTGGAATCAACTTGGGATTCGGCTCAATCAAAATATTAGCGGGGTTCGAATTTTTTTAAGACGAATATTCATTTTAAATTATAGATTTCAAAATATTAATTAAGCTGAAGATCGACAATTGGAAGTTATACATTGATTTGTTTTGCTTTCGATACACGCAGAAAAAAAAATTCACACACACCAATTCTTATACATTTGCATATCTAATTCCTATACTTTAGGTGTTAGATACTGTCGGCTAATTTTTTTATTTATTTTGAAAATAAATTTTAAATTTTAAATTTAATGTAATATGTAAAGTATTTTATTTTGATTTTGAAAATGGTGATATATTATTTTATTTTGAAAATAACGAGCACAGGATAGATCTCATATCAAATAGTTTAAATAGTTGAACGACGATACTACAAGTGACACATCATCCCGAAAGATGAGCGTACTACACTTGTTAGTAGACTAACTATCTAAACTTAAAAGTTTGACTCTATTTTGGTCGCGTATTTTATAATGACAAATTCACCTGTCTAATACACAGATTAGGCAGAGTTTAGATTAATCGCAGTTCCAATTCCCTATAGCAGCGGCCTCTATAGTTAATTACATCTTAAGTAATCGAAGTCACCTTAAGAACTTCTCGATAAGGATCGTGAGCATCGTCTTCGAGAATATCAACGTTTAGGTTTCCATGATTGCTTGTAGAAAAATCAAATGGGAGAGGCTCAATGTGGAACAGTTATTTTCGGAATCCAAATGTATGAAAAGTAGGAGATGTCGAAGATACTGAAAGAGCTTCAGTGACATTTCAACTATCCTATGGTTGGGCTTTATATCTTTGAAAGTGAAATTATCTTTAATATTTTAATTCTGTAAATTATTTAGATGATTTGGGATTTATATCTACATGTCATATGTAAATGACCCAAAGATATGAGAGGATTTATGTCGTCGCGGTACGACAACCTCGAATCCTAAACAGTTTAGGACTTATATCGTACACCATACAATCGTACTAAGTCCTAAAGGATAGTGTGAGGGTTTATGTCGTATCACACGACGACCTCGACGCCTTATAGATGTTGTTTATATCTACGAAAGTCCGATCGAAGATCCTTCTTTCGTCCTCTGTCGTCTCGTCTTGAGAAAGGATAGAAATAGGAGAGAGGAGAGAAGACCATGCCTCGAACGGCCTATCCTAAGGGTATGTACAAGTATGCAAGAGAAGCAATAATAAAAAATAAACATGTGTAATGAAAAGAAACTAACCATGCCCTAGATGGCTCATCCTAGAGGCAAGCATAAAAGAAAAGCATGAATACGAGTAAATGTATATACAAAAGTAAAGAGATGCATGTAATAAAGAAAGTAAATGAATTGTACAATAAAAAATGTGTACTCGCCAACTCAGTCGATGCCTGCAAGCAAGCTAATAGCTACAAGCAACTATACAATCAAGTTTAGCCATAAACATATAAAATATCAAAGTGGGGGAATAAAAATTCTATTTGAGGATAAGGCTCGATCTATAGACTTCTTTTTTTATCTCGATCCCATGCAGCAACCTGAAGTCTTGAAGTCTATATCAATCTCGGATCGAGTCACCGAAGAATCACTCTAAAGTAGGCAATCCTAATCCCTACCACTTAATTAGTGAGTGAACCAGTTTGTAGTATCTGAATTTTGAAAGTGTAGCATCTGTGATTGTAGTACCTGAATTCTTATGTGTAAAATCTGATATGTAGTATCTGGTGTGTGATGTGTGATGTGTGATGTGTGATGTGTAGTGTATTATATGATATTTAATATGTGATGTATATGTGTGATATTTGGTATGTGATGTGTGTATGTGATATTTGATATGAGGATGTGTGTGTGATATTTGATTTGATATGCTTAAATATGTTGTGTAGATGTGTGTGATATTTGATATGTAGTATGTGTTCGATGTGATATGTGTTTGTTGTGATATATGTGTGATGTGATATATGTGTGGCATTTTATTTGATGTGTTGGCGTAGTATATGTTATCATGCAGATGTAGTGTTTATTGTCGTGCAAGTGCAGTGTTTGTTGTCGTGCAAGTACGATGTAGTATCTGTTGTTGAAGTATCTATTACTGTATCAGTATAATGTCTGATATCATAGTATCTGTTATCAGTTCACGGATTTCTTAAAAGTAGGGATTAGACCTACCTAACTCAAGGTAAAATGGGCATCTATCTACGAGTATTGATTTTTTTATTATCTCGTTATAAAAAGACGATTATTCGAGTGTGCATCATTGCTCGTACCCCGCATGTCCGACTTATGCCCCCACTTTGAAATTTCATATGTTTATACACAATAAAACTTTACAAAAGGCTACAATCCATAATAAAGAAAACCAATGGATCTCCAATATATCATTTCAACTAACTAGAGTAAGGATAGTTGTTAAAACATTCCTTTAATTTAGCCTCAAGTAAGTTATTCGAAAATCAAATTTCAAAAAGAAGATTTTTTTTTATTTTTATTTTTATTTTTAAAGTTCTGTTTCAACAAATTAAGGCAAAGAGTAACCCAAATTCGAATCCAAATGCTGCTAACAAAAGCCAGCCCAATTCCACACTATAGTAGTTCCACTACAAAGCTAACCTGAGCCACCATATGACATATAGTTGAGCCAACAACATCAGCCCAATGGAATCCCCAGGATTTTCAAAATTCGGCCTCAATACACCGGACCAAAGAAACTTACAGATTACCAAAACTTTACTTCAGCGAGACAATGGGAGAAACATTATAGCTTCAAAGCTCAATTCCAGTAAACTAAAGCAAAGGAAATCCCCATAATAGAATCCAACTACCACGAGGGAAAGAAAAAAAATTTTACAAACAATACCATCTAATTCTCATATATTTACGTACAAGTAACTTAATAATTTGATACGACACGAAATATTTGGGTGGTATAAATTAAATAAGTAAAATTTACTTGTTAGATATGTAAGTATATAAGGATCGGGTGGTATGTATGTAAATTTCCCTCAATGTAAAGGTCAAGCTTCCAAACCCTTATGAATCAAGAACCATAAAAGAATTTCAGGCTTTCAATTTCATCAAATAAAATACTAAAGCCATAAGTCAAAACCATCTCCCAAAACAAGTGTTTGAATAATGAAAATGACGGCCCACAAAGGGATATCAGAATAACCTTAAAACAATTCAACGATACAACTTGAAATGGTGCTCAATTAAATGTCCAACCATCTCAAAGTATTTTATGCATATAATTGTATAACAAAAGTGTATGCTCGATATAAAGAAACCCATCACACTTAATTCCATCAATGAATAATGAATCTAACTATTAAGAGTTAAATTCAGCAACTGAAAAGACACTCAGCCGTGGATTCCAAACTTAACAATGAAAGTATATGTATTCAATAATAAAAATAATCTCAATGAGTAAAGATCCATTTAATTGTTAAATCATCATAATGATCTGGACTCCATTAATCAACAATGGCTACCCTCTCAAATGACCACGTGAAGCAGTTAAGAGAAAGGGAAGAAATCCTTTTTGCACTCTTAAATCACTACAGTAAGAAGAAGAATAAGAACAAGAAAATTCTTACTGTTTTGGCTTGAATAATCGAAGGAAAAGAATAAGACAAGATTTCGAATGAACCAGCAACGACAATCCAGCGAACCCCAAACCCTTCTCCTTATTTTTTGTTTAGAAATCTGTAGCAGTTTTATAAAAGTAATACCAGATAGAGTATGATTCATATAACCAAATCAAATTCCTTGTAAACTCAATCATAATAGGGACTTAACTATTTCAAGCATTCCATATCGAAAGATATCCCCAAGACTGTCAGAAAGCAAAATTTGTGTATTCTCAGATTTCAGCACCATAAAAACTCAACCAAAATTTATTCCAACAGAATTTCACAAAGAAAGAGAGGAAAAGGGAGAAATCTCTTTCGTAAGTCATGAGAAATTATGCAAATATCAATTTACCTTTCTCCATCAATTCATGAAAGATATATAATGTCTTTAGAAGGACAACATCAAAACATAATCCCCATAACTAAACTACAGATTTCCATTAACTTAAATGCAGTGGAGCCTTATTTGTTCTAAAAAATCCATATCATCAAGAAAAAAACATCATCTGAATCATAAATCGTATATAAGAAAAATAGTTTATGGCATATGATGATCCAACTCTTACCCATCAAGAGTATAAAAACTATCACGAAAACAATTATAAGCTTCAGCAACTTATTAATTCTCAATTATCAACATGAGATTTCTTGAAAATATTCCATTAGACGACTAGAGAAAGCGGCAGAAAGACTTACTTCCAGAAATCGTGAGAGCAAACTTAAAAAAACTGAAATCGCAAGAAGGAGCACCAGCCTGAAATTCTTCTTTAGCGTAAAAAAAAAATCCAAGCCCCCTCAATTTTCCCTGTGCAGGGGTATTTATAGCCGAACAAAGGAGCGAGACCTACCGGCGGTGAGAAACAAGGCGGTGAGGAGAACCCCACGGCAGGCAAGAAAACTAGCCAAGAATGGCAAGAAGGAAGGTCACCCGACTCATTCGGGCGGGAGAGTTTGTTACAAGAACCTGACCGGCGGTTATGACCGGCAGCGAATGTCGGTCGTGACCGGAGAAGGGAGAAGCGACCGGGAAACCGGCCGGAAACTTCTCGAAATCGGTCGGGGAAGAAGGAAGGCGACCGGAAAAACCGGTTAGGGCACGGGAAAGGGAAGCTACGCGCGCGGGATAGGAGATAGTGAACAGTACCCGCGCCCGTGAGATTAGGGTAAGGGTTATAAGGTTAAAGTATAGATTTAATATATATTATTATATAAAAAAAATATTTATTATTATTATTATTCTATTTAAATTGGTCGATTTTGCACGCAAATCGAGTCAATTCAAAACCCGATCGAGTTATATGTCTTTCCGGCTAAAATCGATGTTCGGACGCAATTGCGTAGATCCGTTTCATTATCCGGGTCGTTCGGACAAGTTCATCGATCGGTCGCATCAATTTAAATTAAATTTGCGTAACGTCGCAAAAACGAATTTATTTTGACCCGACGAGACCATTTATCGAGCAAATTAACGACCGGTCTTCACCTAAGCGAGAACCATAGCCAAACATATTGCTCGTGGACGAAAGTCAAACGTCGCACGCAGTGGGGTCCACCTATGGCTTTCAAATCCCTATAGGAACTCAACAAGAGTTTCAATATGTCGGCTTTTAATCGACTCAAGCAGGTGTCGAGGATTTAGAATCGTCCATATGAAACTTCGAGGAGCGAGAAAATGGCTCGAATTTCTAAACATAGTGGTCTCGATCTGATTTTCTAAGATAATTCAAAATAGGAAGACACTAAGGCTAGATCCTAGGCTAGAAGGAGAAAAGAATGACCTCAAAAATGAGGTCAACAGATACATATAAATAAGGTAAACATATATGATTCCTCTCTTTTTTATTCTAATGTTATATTTTTGACAATATGTTAAATTTTAATTTGTAGCTTTAAGCTTAGAAAAAAAATTAATCGAAATTTGCTTTTGAATCACACCCAAGGAATAGAATGTCTGGTGAAAGAAAGTAGAACAGATAAAGTATCCCACTATCAAAGATAAAAAAAGTTCATAAAAGTCCCACGTTATATTTCATTTATTTGTAATGTTAAGACTCTCGTGAAGAGATGTACTTGGTTGTGTCCCACCAAAAACTACGAGAAGTGGGTCCCTTGGATTATGTAAGTCATGGTTGTTAAGATCCACGACCTTGAAAAGAATAGATCCCAAGTGAAGGTGAAAAGCCTAGTAACTTCTGGTGTCCGACCTCGAGTATTGAACCATTTGTTTATTCTTGAATATTCACCCCCAAAAGCTCGTATGTCTATCACTCGAGTCTATTCCTCGACTCCAGTCACTCAGCCTTGGTCACTAGGCTTTGGTCACACGGTCTTAGTCAATAAACCTTGATCACTTGTACTTGATCACTTAATTTTTAGTCCATACGTAAGGGGTCTTACACTGAGGATGCCAACCAGCAAGCCGGAGTACGCGACACAATTTTAATCATCATTAGATAAATTTATCAATCATTAATGGCACTAGAAAATTTATAAGATTAAACAAAAATCTTGACGTTGCATTAAAATTTAAATCTAGCACTAGCCCCATTTTGATTTAGTCAAATTGAAAATCTTAATAAGAAGTGATGAAGTCAAAGTCCAAGTAAGCCCAAAGTAAAGCACTTGATGCAGCCGGTTATAGTTAAAATTAACGGCTTGATAAAAGGAGTCGAAGGAGACAAAGATCACACAAATTTAAGGTCATTAAGATATTTAAATGTTGAAAAAATTAGTTTAATTGAAATAATCAACCCTGAGTTGTTCGATAAAATATTTTAAATTTTTGGTAAAAAAAAATTATAACAACACTGTTTAAAACTATAAGTAGACCATCCCCAACCTCAATGATCTCAACCTGCAACCGTTAATATCTAATTGTTTACACTCATTTGTCGTCATCTACTAATTATCACTTGGCTATCATCATCTGAGTGTTTTTATCAAATCGTTGTTTTCCAACTTTTTCGTCGTTCGATCAATTTCATCATTCTGCACCAATTTTCTCGTAATCACCTTAGACCAAATAAAAGCTAAAAACTTTATATTCCTAACTTCTCTAATTTAGGTGAATAATAATTTTTTGTAATCACAATTATCATGATAGATTATGTTGTCAGAGCTAGGCTCTATAATTTTCTTCATTTTAACATTTTTCACGTAAAAATTATGGTGCCTCATATGTTTTTTAGTATCTATTTATACTCATAACATACTAAGATATTAAATAGTTCGCTTTGTCACCACAATTATTTTAACACGTTAACATATATGAACAATATTGTCCTCGCCTCACCCTATTCGAAATTGCCTCCAATTATCACCGACCCGTTATCGGGTATTACATTGACTTCATTTTATTTCAAATAAACAAATAAAAAAAAAATAAACTCCTCTATTTGTTTTACTTCTAATTTATAGCTCTTAAACATTTTTAATGTACTGTTTCAATTAGAAAAAAAAATTATTACATTTTTTTTTTTCAGCACATCAAACGGGCCTTTAGGCCCGTTTGGGGTAACTTATAAGTGCGGCAGTGTTTTCGTGAGTTTTTTAAAACACCGCCTACCGCAGTTGTGTTTTTTACACTACGCACAGGCCGCAGGTCGAACCTCACAGTCAACCCGCGAGCCACGTTTCAAGATAAGCTGCTTATCCTGAAACGTATAAACGGATTCTTAGTATCTTGTTTGACGTTTTAATTTTGCTCCACTTAATTTATATTCAGCATCCTTTTTATATAAAAGTGTTTCTTTTGCTAAATTATGCTTAATTTAATAATACCCACAAAGTTAGTAGAACAAATTCACCTTTATAGTTAAAATTTTTGATACTGCACCGACAAATTTTTATTATCTAGCACTATTCTCGAGGTATGACACGGATCTCAAAATGATATTTTCAGTAAGAAATGTTCAAATTTTGATAGATAGTCATCCAAAGCTCCGATGCCAGCAAACTTATAGTCAAACTGACCTACTGATGAGAGGAACCTAATGACATCAAAATTAGTCAAATTCGAGTCAAATCAAGCCCTCGTCAAGTCATTTAACTGTTATTGTAAGATTCTCAGATATATTTGGAAGATTAAACGGATATCAAATCCGTCAAGTTCATAGTCAAATCGAGCATCTCGACAAGACGAATATAACGAGACTAAGATCATTTAATTCTGACATCATTAAGACATCCAAATGTCACTTAAACAGCGTATGATCAAAGGACGCTCTCTGGATATATACGATCAAATTGATTCATATTTCTGCATTAATCGCACCCAAAAACTATTAGGTGCGGTGGGGGGGGGGTGGGGGAGGCTAAGCGCTTAGGAGAGACTCTGAGGCCGAGGATGAATCGTAGCTTCAAGAACATCGTCGACCCTCGTCGAACACTGCCTACCCTCATCGACCATTGTCGACTGTCGTCGACTAGTATCAACCGTCGCTAACCAGACAATCACCGTTGGCCACCGCCGACTGTTATTAACTGTCGACCGTCGTCGACACCTGCTAAGTGATGTAGACTATCATCGGCATCATTCGACCACCGCCAGTCTCCATTAACCACCGTCGGCCGTGTCGACGCTCGCCGATCGCCATCGGCCACCGTTATTGATGTAAACTACTGATCGCCATCGCGCATAGATATATATATATATATATATATATATATATATATATATATATATATATATATATATATATATATATATATATATTTATGAAGATGAATATTTAATTTTTAACGAGATATTAACGATTTGAGTGTGCTAGATGTATAAATATAAAAATAAAAATTCATATGTGATATATGTAATCTTATAAAAAAAGTGTGTTTTTATATGTAAACGCCCCGTGATAAGTGATAATTAACTTATAAACCAAGAAGGTGTCGGAAGCAAAAGACAACTGAACCTCAAACTATCTCCTAAACCATACCAAGTACGTACGTACATAAATAGACTACTTTTTCTACCACCATTTTTTGTATTCTGCACCAAATATTAATTAATAAACCACATAAAAACAAATTAATAATAATAAAAAAGATTTTTTTTTCTCTTTATTTATTATTATTATTATTATTTTATAACTCTGATCGTTTGCATTCCACGAAACGCTAAAAATATAATAATTATATATATATATATATATATATATATATATATATATACAGTGCGTGCTCGTGTTGCTATGTACAGAAAGGAAATATTTTATCCCAAAATAACAGATAAAGTTAACATTTTAAATATGCGTTAATACTAAAGAGAAAATATAACTCACACACAAAAGAAATTTTATAGGAATTTTATATGATCACATCACCTCAGAAAAATATTGAAATTTAAAAAAATGCGGAATACTTAATTTTCATTGATATGCACATGGGTTTAAATAACCCTTACGAGAGTCATCTAATAAGGAAATAATAAAAAAATGAAAATGATATGAAAGGAAAAATATCACTTAATATCTCCAATAATTAATTCATATTAATTATTAGGAGATATAGGAGATAACATAAAATAAGAAAATAAGTAATTCCTAATCCAAGGAAATAAAATAAAATATCTTCTTAATCTAGGGAAATAATTTATTCTTAATAATAAATTATTTCCTAGTATAATTATTAACACTCGCCCTCAAGTTTAGAATGTATTTTAATAATTGCTAACTTGCTGAGAAGTATTGAGAATTAAGAAGAATTTAGTGGTTTTGTGAAAACGCCCGTTGGCTGCTCTGAAGTGGACACAAGAGTCATCTTTATCATTCCTTATTAAACTTTCTCCTGTATGAGATGACAATTAATCTCTTTGTGTTTTGTTCGCTCATGGTGTACCGGGTTTGAGGCGATTGCAGTGTTGTTTGGTTATCACAAAACTAATTGACGGGATGCACATGCATGATTGCGCGGCTTATTTTAGGTTGTGTGTTTTATTTTGAAAAGTGGTCGCCTAACAGAAGTTGTCGGCGAATTTAAATTTTAAATTTAATTTAAATATATATAATTTAGAAAGTAGTATTTGGCTTTGAAAATAATTTTTAAATTTGAAAGTTTTAATATATGAGATTAAACCGATCTCACATCCGAAATAGTTTATATAAACGAGCACCGCACCATGAACCGTGTATCTATCCCTAAGGATGGACACACCGCTTGATGGTGGGGCTCGATCAAACAAACTAGAAGTTTTGTGACATCCGTTTGGTCGCGAACCAATTTTATAAGTCGACAAATTCACTCGCTTAATATGAAAGTATCGAAACGAGGTTTATATTACTCGGGTTCTTTAAAATTCCCTATAAGGCAAGCCACTATAGTTAATTACATCTTAAGTGACGGGAATCACCTAAGAAAACTCTCGATAATAATCAATAACTCGCTTTCAAGAATTTCAAAGTTTAAGGTTTTCGAAGATTGAATTTTGGAATTTCGATAGGGAATGGATCAAATTTGGAACATTTTGTTTTGTGAATCCAAAGGAAGAAAGGTAGGAGAAATCACCGATTCGAAGTGAACTTCGGTAATTTCCCGACTATCCTATTGTTTGGCTTGAATTTAGGAAAGTCCTAATGTTTATTTAGTATTTCAATCTTGCCAATTTTAATTAATTAGGGCTTATATTTGTATGATAAAATCAAACAAATAGCTCAGAAGATATGAGGTTTATTGTCGTATCGGACGACTACCTCGGAATCCTAAGACCGGTTAGGGCTTAATTTGCAATGCAAATGCCTAACGAAGAGGTTGAGGATTTATGTTGCACTAAGCGAAGCTACCTCGAAGTCCTATGGCTTTGTTGTTTAATTCTAAGAAGGTTTCTTGAAGTAGGTTCAAGTTTTACTGACGACGATGGTCGTGCTGCCCACCATGCTCCAAGTTCCTTGTTGTTGCAGAGGTTTAGTTTTAGAAATCATAAATCAGGAGATGAGAAAAGTGTTTTGGTTTAGAGAAAATCTTAATTTCCAAGTGTTTTTTACGTTTTAATTAAAACAAATCTTAAAGTTGATTATAACGACACCGGTTAAGATCCCACGGTTCCATCCTTCCGCATCATTATTTTTATCGGATTCACTTAGTCCGGATGAATTTGCTAAACTCAATCGAATGAGTTCCACACTTTCATTTAGACCGTGGGAAATCCCGTTAGCAACACGTAGGTTACATCATCCGAGGTATTCCCGATCATCCAACAGGACGTTTTAATTTAGTTGCAATTGTAGTTTTGTGTTCTGTTTGTGGTTAAATTTTGAGTTGTTTTATATTTTGAAATGTTGTGGCGGTGAATTTTATCTTGCAATGACTTTTAACTTAGTTTTGGTTTCAGTTTTAGGAATCTATCCTAAAGGTGTGGGTTTTCATGCAACAGTTGTTTTATCATGCAAGAAAAGTAAAGTGCATCCGCGATAAAGTAAATTGCAAGAAAGTAAATTGCGATAAAATAAAAGCGTACTGGAGGGTCTTCCCGTCATCCCAAGCTACACTTAAAACACAATTAGAATATTTAAGCAAGTTCCTGAGTAAAGCTAAGGGAAAGGTTATGGTTTTCTACCAAATTCCTAATCCTATGCTTAGTCATCTCCTATGACGTCTAAGTTCTTTGTGTTTTTGTTTGAGGACGATTTTCTTCATCCAAGAACAATTAAGTCCAATTGTTCTTATAAATATCCTATCATATTGAGGAAGTGCTTAAGAAGAATCTTAAACATCTTTTCGATATTTCTAGGATTGTTTTAAGTCCAAATGAATTTAATTATATAAATGAATCAATCGTCCGAGGTTTTCAAGTTTTGTTAACTTGCTCAGTGAACTAGGACATTTGAATATCCTATGAGTGAAGTAGCACTTCATTTAATGTTTCATTTAGGAGTTATAATAATCAAAGCTTTCAAGGGTAAATTAGTATTCAAATGATTTGATTTAAGTTAAAGGGTTTAAATTTGGAATAGTGTTCAAGTTATTTTATATTTAATTTCCTTTATGTCTTAGGTGATGTTATATTTAATTTAACTTAATTTAATTGAGTTTTAATTTAGTTTAACATAGTTCAATTTAATTTGATTTGGTGTTTAATTAATTTGATTTGATTTAATTTAATTTAATAATTTAATTATTTAATTTAATTTAATTTAATTTAATTGTTTAATTTAATTTAATTTAATTTAATTTAATTGTTTAATTTAATTCAATTTAATTTACTTAATTTAATTTAATTTTTAATTTAGTTTTATCTTTAATTTTAATTGAAATTTTTGAAAGAGTTTAATAATTTAATTTTAGTTTAATGATTAAGTCTTTTAATATTTTAAATTTGAGTTATCATTTTAATTAGAAATTGAGTATTAATGAGATGATTAATTTAGGGATTTTTAAATTAAAGAATAAATCTCTTCCTAATAAATATCCCTTATTTTAATGATTCCAATTTTATTATTCTTCCAAATTTAATCCATTATTTAATTAAAGTTTAATCATTTTAAAATTATTTAATGGGTTTCTACCCTTTAATTATTTTAATTTCAATCATCCAAATCAGATTAAGATCAAATATTTTACTTGTTAATTTTTATTAAACCTAAAGTTTTAATTAAGGGTTGAAAGTTTAATTACCATTTTACCATTTAAGCTTAATAATTTCATAACTCACTAAATTAAACTTAAATGAATTTGAAATTTTTATGTAACTTCACTCATATGTCAATAAAGACATGAGAGGAGAAAATGTGATTTTTCTGTATTTAATTTATTTATATAATTATTTTTGGTGGAAAATAGAGATTTTCAAGGAAAATTTGATAACATGACCAAAGGAAAGTTTCTGTCCTTAAGAAAATTAGGGGACATTCCTAATGACCAAAGAAGCACTTGGACCAATTTTGGTGATTTTTTGAATTATATTATTTTTATTATAATTATTTTGAGTTTTGGAGTGTTAATTAATTTAAAAATAAAATAAATGTTGAAAAATGGATTTTATATTTTTCAAAAATCTCTCTGATATCAAGAAAACCAGAGAAACAAATTTTGCAATTTTCTGATTTTTTTATGATTTATTATAATTATTTTAGTGAAAATGCTAGAAAATACATTTTTTTAATTTTAAAATTACCTTAAAACTTTAAAATTCAATATCTCACTAAATAGACCTAGGAAAAATGTGGGATTTGTTCCTAAGTGATTAAAATTCAAAATGTGACATTTTGGTGAATTTTATTATTTTTGTGATTTTTATTATTTTTTAATTATTAACAATATTAAAATATTATTAAAAATCAACTTTTTTAGAAAATTGAAATTTTAATTTTCTTAGGTTTCCCTGATATCAGAGAGGCTCCAAAACCAATTTGGTGAATTTTTTAAAAGTATTTTAAAAGTTATGAATTTTTAAAGTTTAAAATGGCTAAGTGACTTAATCAACCCAATTAGTGGGGCTAACCAAGTCCAATTGACCTCAAATTTTTATGGTGGGTTCCTCTGATCCTAAAGGTCAGTGGAGAATTGATTTCAAGTCAATTTGATGCCTGGTTAACTCTAATTAATTAAAGACCTATTTTGGGTGTTTAAGCCAATTAGGGTTGTTTTAAATGAACTAAGTCAAAACCTATTTTTCCTAGGGTTCTCTCGGTCATAAGGAACATCACCAAATTTTCCTAGAATTTATTTCACAACATGCTATTTACTGGAATTAAAATACTCAAAACAGTGACTACGAACTTGAAAAATCAAGAACCCCTCATAGGGATGGCCTCTCGACTTTGGAAAATTCGGGGAATGTTCCCAAATTCAGAGGCTTCAAAGCCCTATGGTCTCATGCCATGGTGAATTGTATGCATGCATGGAGAATTAAAACAATGCAGAGAGTAAATAAATTATAAAAAATAAAATACTTGATGAAATTAAGTGATTTCTTTTCCACATTATTCTCCTCCGTTCACCGAGCGAGAGGGTATTTTTATTTTATTTTTGTGATTTTTCTACACAAAGATATGGATTTTTGAAGTTTAGGGAATTAAATAAATCAGAAAATACCCTATTTATCTACTTATCCACGCGGCGCCGCCGAAACATCGGCGGCTCCGAAGGGGTACATGTCGCGCTGTGATTGGGCGCCGCCATCCGAGTCGGCCGGCCGGGCCCCGCGGTTCTCGCACCGTTTCCCGGTCCGACGCCATCTGAGCCGTTCGTCCGCGCGTGTATTGAATGGACGGCATCCGTTCATCGTCCCCAAGTGTTCTCACCCGAGAGCCGTCCACACTAAATCCCTAAGATCTCACTCGATTCTCAATGGATTTTTACGTTCTTATACTCTATGGATTCGTCTCGAAGAGACGAACACATCTATACGTTTAACATGCATTGAAACTAAGGCATTTGAAATAGAAAATCTTCAGAAGCTTGGGATGAAGAGTTAGCTCATACCTTGGCTCAGAGAAGTGTGGCTTCAATCTGAGAGTTGTTGCACCTTCGATTGGGTCCTAGCAAGCTCCGGATGAAGTCTCTCGGTCCGGTGAATTGTCCGGATATGATTTCGACCAAGCCCGATCACAAAGCTTGAAGGCTGGAGCAACTGGGTGGCCTGGAGATGGGGCTTTTGATGGCGGACACCTTCCCTTGGTCTGGTGAAGGTGTAGAGCCAATCAATTTGAGAATTGGCTCACTATGGAGAAGTGTCCTGGTTTTGGGTGGAATTTCAACTCTGAAATTGAGCTTTCAGAGGAGAAATGGCAGGGGAATTTCACTGGGGATCAAGTGCTCTAAAGGTGGAGAAGGGTCTGGAACAATTTTGGCAGAGTTTTGGCAAGGTTTTTGCTTCTCTTCCTTCATGGCCGAGAGGGGTGAAGTTTAAATAGAGCTGGTACGGAGGCCTCCCATGGGGAGTTAGGGCTTGGGATCGACTCGCTGCTGGTGAGGAGAAGACCAGCCATGGTGACCACTAGGGATGGGGCAGCTCAAGCAAGTGAGAATTTCAATGTTGGCTCACATGTGAGCTCTCGGCCATGGTGTTTTCCGGCGGCCTGGTGGCCGGCCGGCCGGCAATGGTCACCATCTTGGTCGGGTGGGTCGGTGGCGGAGGTTTGTGCAATCAATCGGCAATTGCCATGTGTAAAGGAGTTGGATTGAAATGGAATGGGGGATGAGCCTATTTTGGGTCCAAATGGGTCAACCCACCTTTTGGGCTTGGTTCACCTCCCCATGGCCCGATTTTGGGCTGAGAGGATCGGTTGGGTCGGCCCAGAGAGAGTGGTGTGGTCTCTATCCATGATGAGGTGGCTAAACATGGTTTAGTGTGTGACATGCTTAAGGTAAAAAGGCTTAATGAAAGATTAGGAAAGGAGCCCCTCCTTTTACCATTAATGGCATGGTCACATGTCAAGCCTCCCATGGCTTCATGTGGCTTGTCAATGGCTTGCATGGCTTGTCTTTGGCTTGGGGAAAGTTGAGTCAATTTCATAAAAAGGGTTTTAAGAAATTTTTGGTAATTTGATGGGAATTTGGATGAAGCTTCATTTGGAATAATTCAATGATGATTTTAGGACTTAGGTAATGGATTTAATTAAATAGATGACAAATGGAGATGTCATGTGGGCTTTAGGGTAGATTTGGGCTTTTGAATTTTGAAGGAAATGGGCTTTTAGAAGGGTTTAAGGGAAGTGGGCTTTTAAGTTTATGAATGTGTTCATGGATGAAAATTTTTGTAAAAGGTTGGGCCAAATAATTGTTGGGTTTAGCTCATGGATGTGTCATGAGTAACTTGAAGCAAATTTGGGGTAGTTTGGGCTTGAATTGGGTTGGATTTGGATTCTTTTGGTGAATGGGCCAATATAGGTCCAAATGGAGCGAGTTGGGCCAATGTTGGGCTAGGGTTGAAATTGATGTGGAATTATTGTTAAGAAGTGTTTATGGGAGTGTTTCAAAGAGGTTTTGACTTTGGTTGGGCTTTGATTTTGGGGTTTGGGTTCATTTGAGTTAGGTTTGGGCTTAGGTCAAAAATGGGCCTTAAGGTCAAAAGTGGAATTGGATCCAAATGTCAATCAAATTGGACTTGGATTTGGTCTAAATTGGTATTGGGAATGTTGAATTGAAGTTTAGAACTGAATTGGACCAAAATTGGGGTCAATTGGGTAGGTTTGGTTTGACATTGGGTTCACTTAGTGGTTAAAATGGGTCGATTTGGGGTTTTGACAAAAGTAGGGTAAATTGACAAAATTGGCCCATGGTGTAGTTGGACAAAATGAAATTGGGAATATTTAGGATTTTCTGGAATTTTCTGGGAATTTTCTAAATTTTTGGATTTTTAGGCCAAGAAGGGTATTTTGGGTATTTGGAGGGTATTGGGGGGTATTTTTGGAATCTTTGGTATTTTTGGGTATGGATGATCAATTTGAGTGATGTGGAGATGTTTGGGAATAATTTTGAAGAATTTTAGGCAATTTAGAAATTTTGCAAAAATTTCGGTAATTTCGCAGGTTTTGGGTAGGTTAAGCGTGGTGGTCCCGGGGTCAAAAATTGAAAATTTGGGAAATTGAAGATCGGGTGAATTTGAGTGGGGTGAAATCATTTTGGTTGAGCCATGAAGCCATTTCAAGCCCATATGAGTCATGAAAGGACTCATTCGAGGCATTCACTATGTTGTTCCTAACCCTAACTTGAGCGGCTTAGGGGTTAGGACCATCCATGTGAATCACCTATACGAGTCGGGAGGTCAAGTTGGGTATGGGTGTGGTTTTAGGAGGTGTGTGGAAATGTAGTGTGTAAGTGTAGTGTATAAGTGTAATGTGTGTGTAAGTCAGCCCCTTCACCGCACTGAGCCACCTGCAAGGGCCCTAAGGCCAAAGAGTCCTATAGGAACTCATCCTTTAAACTTCCACATTTGATTTCAACCCTCTAGGTGATTAGGGGTTTATAGTCAAGTTTGTGGAGTTTGCAGGAGTTTAGAAGTGGTTTGAATTTCTAAAAGGTGGGTCCCAATTCTAGTCCTCTAAGATAGTCAAAAGAAAAAGCCTAAGGCTAGATCCTAAGCACTAAAAAGAAGAAGGGAAGACCTCATCAAAAATGAGGTCAACAATGATCCCCAAATCTTGTAGAATTGTTCTTAGCCAAATAATCTCGCAGCAGGTAGCGACCATGGACTGATATCCAGCTTCTGCACTTAAACGTGATACTGTGGTATGTTTCTTGGTTTTCCAAGAAATTAATGAATTCCCAAGGAAGATACAATATCCAATAACTGATCTTCGAGTGTCACGACACTTGGCCTAATCTGCATCACAAAAGGCATTTAGTTGGATTGAGCTTTCTGCCGAGAGGAAATTTCCTTGGCCCGCTGTCTGCTTTATATAATTTAGGACACGATGGGCTGCTTCTAAGTGTGGCACTCGTGGCTTGTCCATAAATTGACTTAGAATATGAACTGCATTTGTCAAGTCAGGGCGTGTTGTTGACCTCATTTTTGATGAGGTCTTCCTTTCTTCTTTTTAGTGCTTAGGATCTAGCCTTAGGCTTTTCCTTTGACTATCTTAGAGGACTAGAATTGGGACCCGCCTTTTAGAAATTCAAACCACTTCTAAACTCCCCGCAAACTCCACAAACTTGACTATAGACCCCTAATCACCTAGAGGTTGAAATCAAATATGGAAGTTTAAAGGATGAGTTCCTATAGGATTCTTCGCCTTAGGACGCCTCGGCGGCCTGGTCTGGTGAAGGGGCTGACTTACACATACACTTACATACACATTACACTTACACACTACATTTCCACACACTTCCTAAAACCACACCCATACCCAACTTGACCTCCTGACTCATGTAGGTGATTCACATGGATGGTCCTTAACCCCTAAGCCCTCGCAAGCAGTGTTAGTGAACAACATAGATGAATGCCTCAAATGAGTCCTTTCATGGCTCATGTGCTTGAAATGGCTTCATGGCTCAACCAAAATGATTTAACCCCACCTAAATTCACCCAATCTCCAATTTCCCAAATTTTCAATTTTCGACCCCCGGACCCTACACCTACTAAACCTACCCAAAGCCCTCGAAATTACCCAAATTTTCGCAAAATCTCCAAATTACCTAAAATTTTCCAAAATCAATCCCAAACACCTCCACATCACTCAAATTGACTATCCATACCCAAAAATACCAAAAATTCCAAGAAAACCTCCCAATACCCTCCAAATACCCAAAATACCCTTCTTGGCCTAAAAATCCAAAAATTCAGAAAATTCCCAAAAAATTCCAGAAAATCCAAAATATTCCCAATTTCATTTTGTCCAACTACACCATGGGCCAATTTTGTCAATTTACCCTACTTTTGTCAAAACCCCCAAATTGACCCATTTTAACCCAAAGTGGACCCAATGTCAAACCAAACCTACCCAATTGACCCCAATTTTGGTCCAATTCAATTCTAAACTTCAATTCAACATTCCCAATACCAATTTAGACCAAATCCAAGTCCAATTTGATTGACATTTGGATCCAATTTCACTTTGGGCCTTAAAGCCCAAATTGGACCCATGACCCAAACTTAGCCCAAACTAACCCAATTCAACTCCAATTAACCCCAAATCTTTTCTAAACCTTCCTTAACATCCTCATAAACAAAACACTAACATGATTTGCCCAAGATTTTGACCCAAACCCCACTCAAATTCAACCCAAAATCAAAAAGCCCAATTTCGACCTAAACCCAAATCTAACCCAAATAGGCCCAAACCTCAAAATTAAAACCCAACCAAAGCCAAAACCTCTTTGAAACACTCCCATAAACATTTCTTAATATTTATTTTACATCAATTTCAACCCTAGCCCAACATTGGCCCAAGTTAGCCCAACTTGACCTACATTGGCCCATTTACCAAATAAACCCAAATTCAACCCAATTCAAACCCAAACCACCTTAAATCTATTTCAAATTATTCATGAAACATCCCTAAACCAAAACCAACAACTATTTGGCCCAAACTTCTACAAAAATTCCCATCCATGAACACATCCTTAAACTTAAAAGCCCACTTCCCTTAAACCTTTCTAAAAGCCCATTTCCTTCAAAATTCAAAAGCCCAAATCTACCCTAAAGCCCACATGACATCTCCATTTGTCATCAATTTAATTAAATCCATTACCTAAGTCCTAAAGTCACCATCAAATTATTCCAAATCAAGTTTCATACAAATTTCCATCAAAACATCCAAAATTCTTAAAACCCTTTTCATGAAACAAATCAACCTTTTCCCAAGCCAAATGAAGCCATGAACAAGCCATTCTCAAGCCACATGAAGCCATGAAGGCTTTGACTTGTCATTAGTCCATTTATGGCAAGAAGAGGGGGTTCTTTCTTAAACCTCCTTTAACCTTTTTTACCTTAATCATGTCACACACTAAACCATGTTTAGCCACCTCATCATGGATGGAGACTTCACCACTCCTTCTAAGCCGACCTAAATGATTCCCTCAGCTCAAAATCGGAGCTTGGAAGGGTGCACCAAGCCCAAAATGGTGGGTTGACCCAAACCAAGCCAAAGTGAGTCTTCTCCCATTCCATTTAAATCAAACTCCTTTACACATGTCAAACCTCAATCGCCTACACTAAACCCCAAACTTCGACCCACTCGACCAAGATGGTGACCATTGCTCGGCCGGCCGGCCACCGTGCCGCCGGAAAACACCATGGCCGAGAGCTCACATGTGAGCCAACATTGAAATTCTCACTTGCCGAGCCGCCCCATGCCCGATGGTCACCATGGCCGATCTTCTCCTCACCGAGAGCACTCGATCCCAAGCCCTAACTCCTCCGAGAGGCCTTCCACCCTCTCCTATTTAAACTCCACCCCTCTCGGCCACGAGGAAGGGCTGAAACAAAAACCTTAAGGAAACTCCGCCAAAATCACTCCGCATCACTCTCTACACATAGAGCACCCGATCCCCACCGAATTCCGACCTCAATTCCTTCTAGTCGAGCCCAATTTCGAGCTCAAACTTTAGCCCAAAAACCAGGACACTTCTCCACAGATGAGCCAATTCCCAAATCGATCGGCTCTACACCTTCACTCGTACCAAGGGAAGGTGTCCACCACTAAAAGCCCCATCTCCGAAGCCACCCGGTTGCTCCAGCCTCCAAGCTTTGTGATCGGGCTTGGTCGAAATCATATCTCGACAATTCACTGCACTCGCGAGACTTCATCCGGAGCTTCGCCAGGACCCAATCGAAGGTGCAACAACTCTCGGATCGAAGCCACACTTCTCCGAGCCAAGGTATGAGCTAACTCTTCATCCCGAGCTTCTGAAGATTCTCTATTTCAAATGCCTTAGCTCCAATGCATGTTAGCCGTATAGATGTGTTCGTCTCTTCAAGACGAATCCATAGAGCATAAGAACATGAAAATCCATTGAGAATCGAGTGAGATCTTGTGGATTTAGTGTGGACGGCTCTCGGCGAGAACACTTGGGGACGATGAACGGATGCCGTCCATTCGATACACGCGCGCACGGACGGCCGGGATTGCGTCGACCAGGAGACGGCACGAGAACCGCGGGGCCCGGCCGCCGACTCAGGTGGCGGCGTCGAATGGGAGCGCGACGCGTGTGCGTTCGGAGCTGCCGAGGTTTCGCTGGCGCCGCGTGGATAAATAGAAAATTAGGGTATTTTTCTTATTTATTTAATTCCCTAAACTTCAAAAATCCATATCTTTGTGTAGAAAAATCACAAAAATAAAATAAAAATACCCTCTTGCTCGTTGAACGTGAGGAGAATAATGTGAAAAGAAATCATTTAATTTCATTAAGTATTTTATTTTTTATGATTTATTTACTCTCTCGCATACATTTAATTCTCCATGCATGTATACAATTCACTCATGGCATGAGACCATAGGGCTTTGAAGCCTCGAACTTGGGAACATTCCCCGAATTTTCCAAGGTCGAGGCCATCTCTGTGAAAAGTTATTTATTTTTCAAATGCATGTTGCTGTTTTGAGTATTTTAATTCCAAAAATTAGCATGTTGTGAAATAAATTCTAGAAATATTTGGTGATGTTCCTTATGGCCAGAGAACTCTAGGAAAAATAGGACTCGAGTTAATTCACTCGCATTAACCCTAATTGGCTTAAACACCCAAAATAGGTCTTTAATTAATTAGAGTTAACCAGGTATCAAATTGACTTTAAATCAATTCTCCATTGACCTTTAGGATCAGAGGAATCCACCATAAAAATTTGAAGTCAATTGGACTTGGTTAGCCCCACTAATTGGGTTGATTAAGTCACTTAGCCATTTTAAACTTTAAAAATTCATAACTTTTAAAATACTTTTTAAAAATTCACCAAATTGGTTTTGGAGCCTCTCTGATATCAGGGGAACCTAAGAAAATTAAAATTTCAATTTTCTAAAAAAGTTGATTTTTAATAATATTTTAATATTTTTAATAATTAAAAAATAATAAAAATCACAAAAATAATAAAATTCACCAAAATGTCACATTTTGAATTTTAATCACTTAGGAGCAAATCCCACATTTTTCCTAGGTCTATTTAGTGAGATATTGAATTTTAAAGCCCTAGGGTAATTTTAAAATTAAAAAAAAAATGTATTTTCTAGCATTTTCACTAAAATAATTATAATAAATCATAAAAAAATCAGAAAATTGCAAAATTTGTTTCTCTGGTTTCCTCGATATCAGAGAGATTTTTGAAAAATATAAAATTCATTTTTCAACATTTATTTTATTTTTAAATTAATTAACACTCCAAAACTCAAAATAATTATAATAAAAATAATATAATTCAAAAAATCACCAAAATTGGTCCAAGTGCTTCTCTGGTCATTAGGAATGTCCCCTAATTTTCTTAAGGACAGAAACTTTCCCTTGGTCATGTTATCAAATTTTCCTTGAAAATCTCTATTTTCCACCAAAAATAATTATATAAATAAATTAAATACAGAAAAATCACATTTTCTCCTCTCATGTCTTTATTGACATATGAGTGAAGTCACATAAAAATTTCAAGTTCATTTGAATTCAATTTAATGAGTTATGAAATTATTAAGCTTAAAGGGTAAAATGGTAATTAAACTTTTAACCCTTAATTAAAACTTTAGGTTTAATAAAAAGTCAACAAGTAAAATATTTGATCTTAATCTGATTTGGATGATTGAAATTTAAATAATTAAAGGGTAGAAACCCATTAAATAATTTTAAAATGATTAAACTTTAATTAAATAATAGATTAAATTTGGAAGAATAATAAAATTGGAATTATTAAAATAAGGGATCTTTATTAGGAAGAGATTTATTCTTTAATTTAAAAAATCCCTAAATCAATTATATCAACTAATACTCAATTTTTAATTAAAATGATAACTCAAATTTAAAATATTAAAAGACTTAATTAAATTATTAAATTCTTTTGAAATTTCAATTAAAATTAAAAATAAAGTAAATTAAAGATAAATTAAATTAAGATTAAATTAAATTTAATAATTAAATTAAATTAAATTAAACAATTAAATTAAATTAAATTAAATAATTAAACAATTAAATTAAATTAAATTAAATTAAATAATTAAATTAAATTAAATCAAATCAAATTAATTAAATACCAAATCAAATTAAATCGAACTATGTTAAACTAAATTAAAACTCAATTAAATTAAATTAAATTAAATTAAATTAAATTAAATAATTAAATTAAATTGAATTGAATTAAATTAAATTAAATAATTAAATTAAATTAAATTAAATCAAATTAATTAAACATCAAATCAAATTAAATTAAATTAAACTAAATATAAAGCAACTTCAACACTATTCCAAATTTAAACCCTTTAACTTAAATCAAATCATTTGAATACTAATTTACCCTCGAAAGCTTTGATTATTATAACTCCTAAATGGAACATCAAATGAAGTGTTATCTCACTCATGTGATATTCAAATGCCTCTACTAATTGAGCAAGTTAACAAGACTTGAAAACCTCGGACGATCGATTCATTTATATAATTAAATTCATTTGGACTTAAAACAATCCTAGAAATATTGAAAAGATGTTTAAGATCCTTCTTAAGCACTTCCTCAATATGATAGGATATTTATAAGAACAATCGAATTTGATTATTCTTTGATGAAGAAAATCGTCCTTAAACCAAAACCCAAAGAACCTAGATGTCATAGGAGATGACTAGCTATAGGATTAGGAATTTGGTAGAAAACCATAACCTTTCCCTTAGCTTTACCTAGGAACTTGCTTAAATATTCTAATTGTGTTTTAAGTGCAGCTTGGGATGACGGGAAGACCCTCCGAGTACGCTTTTATTTTATCGCAATTTACTTTCTTGCAATTTACATTATCGCAATTTACTTTATTGCAAATGCATTTTACTTTTCTTGCATGATAAAACAACTCGTTGCATGAAAACCCACACCTTTAGGATAGACCCTAAAACCGAAACCAAAACTAAGTTAAAAGTCATCGCAAGATAAAATTCACCGCCACAACATTTCAAAATATAAAACAACTCAAAATTTAATCACAAACGTAACACAAAACTACAATTGCAACTAAACTAAAACGTCCCGTTGGATGATCGGGAATACCTCGGATGATGTAACCTACGTGTTGCTAACGGGATTTCCCACTGCCTAAATGAAAGTGTGGAACTCATTCGATTGAGTTTAGCAAATTCATCCGGACTAAGTGAATCCGATAAAAATAATGATGCCGAAGGATGGAACCGTGGGATCTTAACCGGTGTCGTTATAATCAACTTTAAGATTTGTTTTAAATAAAACATAAAAAACACTCGGAAATTAAGATTTTCTCTAAACCAAAACACTTTTCTCAACTCCCGATTTATGATTTCTAAAACTAAACCTCTCGCAACAACAAGGAGCTCGGAGTATAGTAGGCAAGCACGACCATCGTCATCACAGAAACCCGAGTCTACTTCAGAGAAACTTTCCTAGAATTAAAACAACCAAGCCATAGGACTTCGAGGTAGCTTCGCCTAGTGCAACATAAATCCTCAACTCTTCGTTAGGCATTTGCATTGCAAATTAAGCCCTAACCGGTCTTAGGATTCCGAGGTAGTCGTCCGATACGACAATAAACCCTCACATCTTCTAGAGCTATTTGTTTGATTTTATCATACAAATATAAGCCCTAATTAATTGAAATTGGCAAGATTGAAATATCAAATAAACATTAGGACTTTCCTAAATTCAAGACAAACGATAGGATAGTCGGGAAATTATCGAAGTTCACTTCGAATCGTTGATTTCTCCTACCTTTCTTCCTTTGGATTCACAAAACAAAATGTTCCAAAAATTTGATCCATTCCCTATCGAAACTCCAAAATTCAATCTTTGAAAACCTTAAACTTTGAAATTCTCGAGAGCAGAATCATCGATTATTATCGAGAGTTTTCTTAGGTGATTCCCGTCACTTAAGATGTAATTAACTATGGGGCTTGCCCTTATAGGGAATTTTAAAGAACCTGAGTAATATAAACCCTGTTTAATGTTTTCATATTAAGCAGGGAAACTTGTCGGCTTATAAAATTGGTTCACGGACCAAACGGATGTCACTAATCTTCTAGTTTATTTAATCAAGCCCCACCATCAAGCGGTGTCTCATCCTTAGGGATAGATACACGGTTTGTGGTGCGGTGCTCGTTTATATAAACTATTTGGGATGCGAGATCGGTTTAATCTCATATCTTAAAACCTTCAAATTTAAAATTATTTTCAAAATCAAATACTACTTTTCAAATTATTTATTTTAATTAAATTAAAAATTCGCCGAACGCATTTCGTTAAGCGACCCTCTTCAAAATAAAACACGACCTAAAAATATGCCGACGTGATTTCCGCGACTCACTTGGGAGAATTCCTCTCTCCATTATAATCAAATAATTCCGCTTTCAAAAATCGGTAGTGTATCCATGTCCCTAATGGATCAAACTACCCTTCTTTCCGTTGGAATACTATGTTCATTTCTATCTTGAACAAGTATAGCCAACATTCTCTCGGATTTAGGAGCCACCGTTTAAACACCCCTAAACAGAGAGGTTCCGAGATCCTTTTACCTCATTTCGAGGTGGGGTGGACCCCTGATAAGTGTTAGTTTAGGAGTGATCCTTCGAGTCTGGAAGTCTTGCTTAAGACTTTCTTTTCCTTTCTGAATCGGATTCCTTACCTTCTCTACACCTTTGAACATTCCGTTCTAAATAAAAAAACCCTCTAATAAGTGATTCTTTTAACAAATGATAAATACATGAACAAAGAATGAGTTCGGACTCTTTTCAATTCCTTTCTTTTCGTCCCGAAGAAAAGAAGCATAGCTGGGATCGACAACCGAATCTACCTTGCGAAATGGAAGCCCCGAAACCGATTTTCTCCTTCACCAACGGACTGGACTTCGCCGTCTATAAGGATGAGCCGCCCGACAATGGGGTCATCCGATTTGGGACGAGGATTTGAAAACACGAACGTCAAGGTCACCGACGTCTCCCTCTTCGCACCGACAAACAAGGTATCCGAGCCGAGGAACCACCTGCTCGAATTCAACCTCAGGTCGACCCAAGAGTTTCCTCCCCCGCAAAGGGTCCCGACTAGGAGGAGTACCGCCGTCCGCAGAGGACCGTTCTCACTACCCCCACCGGTCTAGTTGTTTCGCACCTACCCCGACTTCCGCCAAATCAAAGGGGAAAGAAATCCGTAACTATAGTAAACCCGTTACCGTGGAGGGTACGGATCTTCCCGTAAGACCTTCGTCTTCGAAATCGGGTCCAGCTCGAAGATTCCTTCGCCGACAAAGACCCAAAGAAGAAATAGAAATAGAAGGATCGCCGTGGAAGCCGCAGCCGCCGAGGTTGCCTTCTCGAGGAAATTCCGCAGTTGCCGAATATACACCGTTACCAGAATATACACCACTGCCTGACTACATACCACTTTTGGGAGGAAGCAGGTTCCATCCCCTCTCCGCCGCAGAGGATGAAGAGAATGTTCGAAAGATTGCTGCCACATTACCTCGGCCCGCATACTACAACGATAGCCGCAAGAAAAGAACTAGAACTACGCCGTTTCGCTCGACCGCAAACTTTGGTAGAAAAGCTAGCGAAGAAGGAAAATTGCCCCGTGTCGGAAATTCTACGAAGGATAGGACGGGTGCCGGCCAAATCCCGTCTTGGGCCCCGAGTAGAACCCGCCGTCATGATAGAAAAGCCAAGCAAGAGAATGAAGGCTAGCCCGCCCGTCGTAGTATCGGGTTACAGATTAGGGAGGATACCACCTTCCAGCATTTGGCCGATGTAGACCATCCGGTCGTGGACCTTCCGCCGCTAGAAGGATGGTGTGGCGTCCCACTACGGGGCGATTGAGACCGAAACGAGCAGCCTCGAGAAAGAAAGTCTCGCCAGGAGGCCGGAATCGAAGAAAGTGCTACCGCGATGAAGGGGACTCGTGAAAAAAGGACCCGCAACCATCGCATGACAACCACAAAGATACACAGAAAGCTCCGCTAGAAGATGCCATGGAAAAGCCGAGAACCGACATCCGACGGTTGGCAAAAGAAAGAGAAGAAAAGTTCGGAGACGAGATCGACTCATCGGAATTCATGGACAATGAATATGCAGAAATCAACATGGTTGAGACACGAGCTTCATCGCCTTCTCAAGGTGCTCCCGCAACCTGCAGAAAGAGAGGAGCGAATCGATGAAGAGACAGCTTCAGAAAAGGACGACACGATCGCTCAAATGGCGAAGAGGATGGAAGAGATGGCCATAGCTCTAGCCACTCTCCAAAGTCAAGTACAACCACATGAGAGACACCCCCGCAGGTCATTCACATCGTAGACGGAGGAAAGGAGATTACATCCGTCAATGGGGATGACCAGCTGAAAAGGATACAACACAAAGTATGATCCCTGAAAAGGATATCAAGAACTTGGTAGAACAGCAGGTGCGAGAAGCCCTAGCACAATCGAAGAACGGGACACCTATTCGGACGGGTAGACCTTACCCGGAAGAATTCGACGCTGTCCAATACCCAAAGGGCTTCGTACCACCTCTGTTTAAGACCTTCGACGGAATCCGAGGAACCCCCGACAAGCATGTTGCACACTTTCGTGCCGCTTGTTGCAATGCCGGCGGGAGCGATGCGCTACTCTTCCGACAGCTCGTTAGCGATCCGTCGTGGATCGCCTTCGACCGGTATGCGAATTACCCAACGGATCCGTAAAGACATTCTCGTAGCTAGAGAGCCGCTTCATTAAGCGATTTGCCGGAGCTCCGCACCACATCCCTATCGGTGATTTAGTGGTAGAGAAACAAAGACCGAATGAAACTCTAGTGGATTACATACTTCGATGGAGAAATTTAAGTATGAAGTGTGAACCACAACCGCAAGAACAACATGCGATCGGCATCTTGCTTAAAAGCATTCACGGCCCGATAAGCACTTCTCCTCAAGGGATTCACCATTAAGACTTTTGAGAAGTTGTTAAGCAAGGCCGGAAGCTTGCAAGAAGAGGCGAAGCAATTAAGTTTTGCCGACAAGACGGACAAGCGTAAGCCGGTGAAGACTTTCGAAAAGAAATCGCGGGGTCGTTGCAGCGGTACTGACAAAGGCAAACAACCGATGCAAATACCACCGTAACGGCCGCAAGCAACCACAACAAAATTACCAAGCAACCCCGGTCCAGGCTATCGATCGTCTCCGCAGTATGAACAACCGTCTCGTCCGCAACGTACATCGAGGGAGCTTCCGAGCGCAGAATATCCGTTCAAAAATGAAGCAAGTACCAAAGATGTTCCGTAGCTTAATGAAAACTCCGCATTTCCGCCGCGAGCCCAAAAGACCGGAGGAAATCAACAAGAAAGGTGATCCCAACTTTCGCCCCTACCATCGGATGCTTGGGCACAAGATAGAAGACCGCATTACCTTCAAAAGTTGGCTCAACGACAACCTTCGGAAAGGAAATATAACAATCTCGAAGGAGTACATGAAGGAACCCCGTAAAGGAGGTTCCGTCAATGTTATCTCAACCGATCCCGTCATTCCGATAGATCCCTATGCAACCAACGATGGATGGACTACCGCTCTGGACGAGATCTTCGAAGAAGATTTTAGACAACATCCGAACCGCTTCGGTGCGAGCTTCAATTCGTAGAGTTCGAGACTCGTTAAGCCGGTACTATCACTTGCGATAGAAGAACCACCTCGACAGGAGACAATCGAAGAGAAGAAGAAAATTGACGAAGAAGAGGGGACCGAGATTCCTAAGGCTGGACTAGGGGCCGCTTATCCTAGGATAGTTGTTTCCGATTCGGGGGAGAAATCCCTCGAACCTCTCGATTTTGTATGATTATCCGCTCACTTCGGTGGGATCATATAATGATAAGGGTGATGGCGTTGGCTACGTTTTGACTCGTTTCTAACGATTACGTAACTAGCGACAATCCGGGCGTCGATTTCGATACCAACAACAATTCTCAAATCATACAAGATCTCGACGATCAAAATGACGAAGAAGGCATCCATCAAGGAGGCTACGAGAGTTCAACAAGCAACGGATCTATCTCGTGAGTTTCGAGGAGCTCCGGCTACGATAGAGTTAGAGCCTTCGGATTTTGAAGATAATCCGGAAGAGCCTCGTCATTCCGATTCAGGAGGAGACACCAAAGAACTCAACGCTAGATTCGGAAGAAATTACGAAGTCAACTCGAGAAGTGGAAGAGTTCTACCTCCGAGAATGGGTCCAAAAGACAAAGGAAAGCGTGTGGTTGTTCAAGAAGAACCAACCCCAGCAGAAGAAATACCCATTCGAGAAGAAGCCGAGACGCAGGAGAACAAAGTGGACTACAACGTGCTAGCCCATCTTAGGAAACTACCGGCCAAACTGAGCATCTACGATGCTCTCATCTTATCAAAGGAGATGAGAGAAGCTCTGATCAAGGCCTTACTTGATCCGAAATTTGCTTAGCTCAAATGGCCGGAGATTCCTTGGATGAGGTTTGCTCGTTAAAGGAACAACGAGGTGTTACCTTCACGTACAATGACCTACTACTTGGGATGACAGATCACAACCGACCGTTGTACATTTCAGTCATAATCGGGAAGTTTACGCTCTCCGCAGTTTTGGTGGATCCGAGAGCATCAATCAATATAATGAGTCTTCGAACACTAGCATACTTGGAAATTGATGCTCGTGAGCTCGAGGCCGACAAAATGTTATTAAGAGGATTCAACCGTAAAGGGGAAAGAGCCCTCTGGTCAATAACGCTACCGATGAAGACCGGTGATTTAGCAAAGACAACCGCAAAATTTCATATAATCGATTCGAAACGTCGTTCAACGCTCTACTAGAGCCGACCATGGATACATGAAAACGAGGATGGTACCATCATCTCTACACCGGTGCATCAAATATTACGATGGAGGGGAACGAGTGCATCAAAGGAGACTTACAACCATTCTCCGTACATGAAATTGGAATCCATGAAGATGCAAACTTATTATGCACCGCCAAAGAAAACAATCTTCTCCAGAGATACCATAACAAATGAAGCAAAGAAAGTTCAGGACAACGAAGAACCCGAAGTTCTAGTCCACCGCTCACTCACCACTCCCTTCCGGAGAGATGGTGAAGGTTTCTCCACAACTCGCATCCGAGGTCGAGGCCGGGACGAGGCCGTGGTAGAGACACTAGGACGATCGGACGAAGAAACCAACCATCAATGTTGATCGGGATGATAGTTCCGAAGAAGAAAAAGAAATCAAGCAAGAAGCAGCAACAATAAGTCGAAAGAAGCCGCAATACAAGATCTCCTCGAAGATGAAAAGAACGAAGAATACAAATCAATGTACGAGAAGATTAACCACTACGTACATACTATGACCCTAACTCCGATCCATTCTAATAAGATCGAGGGTATGGAGGTCAAAGAGGTACGTAGTGACGCGTGCAAAGCCGATCAAATTCTACCGTGGTGCTTCTTCCTCCAAAACCGAAAATAATGTACAATTCGAAGATGTCACTTCATCGAATTAATGGAATTACCTTTTGAGTGGTACTCTCCCCGTGTTCAAAATTTAATTCAACGTGGTTTCTTACCTCGACAATGGACAAAAGGCCAATCACAACATTTTGAAAAATTATGGAATAACTCCGCCGTCCTCCCAATTCAAAGTATGGACTCGGATTCAAGACAATAGAGGTCGACTGACGATATCGAATTTTGCTTAGTTGTCACTTGTAAATCCAATGAAAACCGCATGGAAACTACAGACGAACTCGAAGATTTACAAATTGGAGACGCTCCACCGGAATTCGAAGAAGAAATCAAATCTACAATAGATGAGTTAACGGAAGTTAACTTGGGTACTAGCGAAGAGCCTAGACCTACCTTTGTTAGCTCCTTACTCAATAAAGAAGACTCCGAAGAAATAATCAAATTGTTAATGGAATTTAAAGACTGTTTTGCTTGGAATTATGACGAGATGCCAGGATTAGCTCCAGAGGTTGTGATACCATAAGCTAGAGTGGATCCTACTTCGTTCCGGCAGACAAGGTCCCGGAAGAATGCGTCTAGAAATCGAACAACAAGTCATACCGAAGTTAAAAAGCTAATAGACGCTAAATTTGTCCGTGAAGAACAATACCCGACTTGGCTAGCCAACGTAGTGCCGTCGAAAGAAGAATGGTCGATCGAATTTGTGTGGACTTCGCAGATTTAAACAAGGCATGTCCAAAAGATGAATTCCTCTACCGATTCCAGAATCGATGATCGATATTGCTTCGACACATGAAATATTCTCATTCATGGATGGATCTTCGTGATACAACCGGATAAAAATGGCTCCGGAAGATGAAAAGCTTACGGCATTCGAACGCCGATCGGAGTATTTTGCTACACAAAGTGATGCCATTCGGACCGAAGAACGCAGGAGCAACTTACCAAAGAGCAATGACAAGAATTTTTGATGATCTCATCCACAATCAAGTCGAGTGCTACGTGGACGATGTCGTCATCAAAAGCAAAGTAAAGGAAAACCACTCGTATGATTTGAGAATTGTTTTCGAACGATTAAGACAATTTAACCTTAAGATGAATCCCTTAAAATGCGCCTTCGGCGTCACCTCCGGAAATTCTTAGGATTCGTTGTCCGACATCGTGGAATTGAAATCGACCCGGAGAAGATTAAAGCTATCTTAGAAATGCCGCCTCCCAAAACCTTAAAACAACTACGATCTTTTCAAGGGAAGTCGGCATATCTTCGACGCTTTATCTCAAACCTCGTCGTGTAGGTGTCGACCTTTCTCGGCACTGAGTTAAAAGGACGCCAAATTTATTCGGGAAGAGAAATGCCGAAGGCCTTCGAAGACATTAAACAATATTTAATGACACCTCCCGTCTTAGCAGCCCTGGCCTCGTGTAGACCGCTGATACTTTACACCGCGGCTTTAGACGACTTCCTCGAGCCTCGTTAGCCTGTGTCAATGATGAGGGTAAAGAAAATGCTCTTTACTACTTAAGCCGTCGTTTACTCCCGACGGAAGTAAGATATCCCGCAATTGAAAAGCATTGTTTGGCCCTGATCTTCGCCGCTCAAAAGCTCAGGCACTACATGCTTTCTCATAAGGTCAACTTGATTTCGAAGTTTAATCCATTGCAATACTCGATGACTCGTCCAACACTTTCCTGCGGACTCGCCGGATGGTCAATGATATTATTGCAATTCGATATAACTTTCGTGCCTCTCGCGTGCCGTAAAGGACAAGTCTTAGCGGACTTCCTCGCAAGACACCCTTTGCCGGCCGAATCTCCTCTCAATGACGATCCGCCGGATGAACAAATAATGAGCCTAGAAGACCCCGATGATCGACGTTGGGAATTGTATTTCGACGGAGCATCTTCAGCACACAAAGACGAAGAATCGCAAGTGATAGTGCCCGGTGAGGCAGAATCGGGCTAATCTTTATAACACCGGAGCGGGGATGTTAAGATACTCCTACCACTTCGACGAACCGTGTACAAACAACGAAGCGTAATACGAGGCCCTCATAACGGGATTGGAATTAACTATTCAAATGGGGATAACGTACATCAACATCTACGGGATTCACGGTTAATCATTCAACGGATCGCCGGACAATACAGGATTTTTAAACCAAGACTCGAACAATACTTCCAAGTATGCCATACAATTGTTGGAACGCATTTCAAATGTGACAATCTACAAAATTCCTAGAAAAGAGAATGCTTTAGCAGATGCTTTAGCTCATCTCGCAAAAGAATTTGCTCGTTTGCAAGATGAATCGAGTGGAAGTGTCGGCTCACGGACGTCAGGTCCTATCACAGCTCGACATAGACACAATACACAAATCGAAAAAGAAAAAGAATCGACTGCAAGCGATGACGTAAAACACGGAAGATCGGCGACGACCATCGATGAACTACCCGCAAACAGGAAAGCTACCGGACGATAGGTCGCCGGCCCATCGCATCAAGAAAAGAACTCGTCTTACGCATTAATAAACAACACATTATACGAAGGTCTTTTCGATCAAATGTGGCTAAGGTGCCTAAGCGGGTCCGAGGCCCGCGAAATTGTTAAAGAAGTGCATTCGGGACTCCGTGGCGCTCACCGCCGGGTCCAAAGATGAAAATGAAAATTAAAAGACTAGGGTACTACCGGCCCTCGATGATGACCGACCGCATGAAAATCGCCAAGAGCCGTCACCAATGCCAAGTGCACGGAGTGGTTCTACACCAATCTCCAAATGTGCTACACCCGACAATTGCGTCGTGGCCATTCGAATGTCAGGGCACGTATATAGTGGGTCCAATAGAACCACCATCTTCAAAAGGACATCGTTTCATTCTTGCAGCTACGGATTACTTTTCCAAGTGGGCGGAACGGCCCACTTAGAGAAGTGAAAGCACACCACGTGCTACGCTTTTCAAGAACCAAGTTGTCTACCGTTTCTGAGTGCCGCGCAGATCATCTCGGATAATGGGTCGCATTCGAAGCACACAAATCAACAATTTTGTCGGAGACACGGAATCGACCGGCGATACTCAACAATTTACTACCCAAGAGCAAACGGCCTCGCCGAGGCTTTTAATAAAACCCTCGTTCAAATCTTAAAGAAAACCTTGGACGATAATAAGAGAAATTGGCACGAGAAATTGTTAGAAGCCTTATGGGCTCTACGGACAACCTTCGAACTCCTACTCAAGCTACACCTTACGCTCCGGTGTATGGGTCCGAGGCGATGTTACCTTTAGAGGTTCAGGCTTCCTTCACTCGGAACTGCAATTGCAAACAAGATCACGACGAAGAAAACGCCGTACTACGACTCGAAGAATTAGAAAGCTTGGAAGGGAAAAGACTTGCAGACATAACGAATTTAGAACTATACCAAGCTAAGATGGTTCAAGCCCATGACAAACCGGTCCGCCCAAGAACCTTCAAAGTTGGTGACTTAGTTCTCGTTCTCAAGAGACCTATTCTCGCACACCGCAAGATAGGAGGAAAATTTGAACCCACTTGGGAAGGACCGTTTCATGGTCGAAGCGAGATACTCGTGAGGTTCCTACCAGCTAGTGAATTGCCGTGGAGAACGACATATGCTTCCGATCAACTGGACGATACTTGAAAAAGTATTACGCTACTCGATGTTTCGAAGGAATGAATTCTTCATCCCTAAGAAACACAGGTGAAGTAATTACTTGTGGTTGGGTCCGAACCCAAAAATAATAAAATGTGCTAAAATAAATAAAATCATGATAATTAAGTTTTCCTCGTTTTCTTCTCCAAATCAAGATCTCTTTCCGGATCTTATCCTACTTCATTCCTGTTAAATTCGAAAATAAAAAAAAAATCTGAAAAATGACAAACACTAAGTTCACATGAACATTAAATAAACAACAAAATAAAATTTGAACCATTAAAAGATAAACGAAATCAACTTCAAAATCAAATTCCATCTTTCCAAATTCCGAATCAAATTTCAATCTTTTCAAACTTCAAAATCAAATTCCATCCTTCCAAACTTCAAAATCAAATTCTCAATCAAATTCCAAATCCACTCTCGATCAAATTTCAAATTTGATCTTCCCAAATCTCAAATCAAATTCTCAATCAAAATCTAAATCCAATCTCGATCAAGTTTCAAACTTGATCTTTCAAATTTCAAATCAAATCTTAAATCAAGTTTCAATCGAGTTCAAACTCATCCTTCCAAATTTCCAAATTTCCAAATTCAATCTTTCCAGATTTCAAGTCTCAATCAAATCAAATTCAAAACCTTTTGGGTCGAGGATTTTACATCCAAGACTGCACTGCTTTAGGATTCTCTTCCTATTGCACTGAAATACATCAAAATCAAACTCTTTTGGGTCGAGGATTTTACATCCAAGACTGCACTGCTTTAGGATTCTCTTCCTCTTGCACTGAAATACACCGAAATTCAAACTTTTGGGTCGAGGATTTTACATCCAAGACCGCACCGCTTTAGGATTCTCTTCCTCTCGCACCGAAATACATCAAAATTCAAAACTTTTGGGTCGAGGATTTTACATCCAAGACCGCACCGCTTTAGGATTCTCTTCCTATCGCACCGAAATACATCAAAATTCAAAACTTTTGGGTCGAGGATTTTACATCCAAGACCGCACCGCTTTAGGATTCTCTTCCTATCGCACCGAAATACATCAAAATTCAAACTTTTGGGTCGAGGATTTTACATCCAAGACCGCACCGCTTTAGGATTCTCTTCCTATCGCACCGAAATACATCAAAATTCAAACCTTTTGGGTCGAGGATTTTACATCCAAGACTGCACCGCTTTAGGATTCTCTTCCTATCGCACCGAAATACATCAAAATCAAACTCTTTTGAGTCGAGGATTTTACATCCAAGACCGCATCGCTTTAGGATTCTCTTCCTATCGCACCGAAATACATCAAAATTCAAACTTTTGGGTCGAGGATTTTACATCCAAGACCGCACTCGCTTTAGGATTCTCTTCCTATCGCACCGAAATACATCAAAATTCAAACCTTTTGGGTCGAGGATTTTACATCCAAGACCGCACCGCTTTAGGATTCTCTTCCTATCAGCACTCGAAATACATCAAAATTCAAACCTTTTGGGTCGGGGATTTTACATCCAAGACCGCACCGCTTTAGGATTCTCTTCCTATCGCACCGAAATACATCAAAATTCAAAACTTTTGAGTCGAGGATTTTACATCCAAGACCGCACCGCTTTAGGATTCTCTTCCTATCGCACTCGAAACACATCAAAATTCAACCTTTGGGTCGAGGATTTTACATCCAAGACCGCATTGCTTTAGGATCATTTCCCTATCGCAATGAAGTACATCACATCAAAATCAAACTCTCGAGGTTAAGGATTTTACATCCAACACCACTTTGCTTCCGAGATTTCTTCTCATTGCAACGATTCAATTTAATCAATTCAATTTTCTTTCGAGGTTGAAGATGTTACATCTAAAACTTCAGAATCCTAATTTTCATTTCAAATCAAATCCCTCAAATTAATTTTGACAAAACTTCAATCTAAATTGAAACTCCAAACTAAAATTTAAACTCACACATCAAAACATAAATTGAAACAAAATAAAATCTAAGTCGAAATTCCCCGCATCATGTGATTTGGGATTTACCTCCTTTTTCCTTTCCCCGGCCGAGAGTTCAAGAATCTCCGGTTCCGAGATATACTTGACACTCCCCGGCAGAAACTCTTCTACTTCGTCCCAAGTTCGTCACTGGACATCCGTGTTGGTTTTGTTGATCGCTTCGGTCAACACCAATACGCGCGGTGTGCTCCGTCAGCTCACCACACCTATTGGGGGTCCATTTGTTGACCTCATTTTTGATGAGGTCTTCCTTTCTTCTTTTTAGTGCTTAGGATCTAGCCTTAGGCTTTTCCTTCGACTATCTTAGAGGACTAGAATCGGGACCCGCCTTTTAGAAATTCAAACCACTTCTAAACTCCCCGCAAACTCCACAAACTTGACTATAGACCCCTAATCACCTAGAGGGTTGAAATCAAATATGGAAGTTTAAAGGATGAGTTCCTATAGGATTCTTCGGCCTTAGATCGCCCTGGTGGCTCGGTCTCAGTGAAGGGCGACTTACACATACACTTACATACACATTACACTTACACACTACATTTCCACACACTTCCTAAAACCACACCCATACCCAACTTGACCTCCTGACTCATGTAGGTGATTCACATGGATGGTCCTTAACCCCTAAGCCCTCAGTAAGAGGTTAGGAACAACATAATGAATGCCTCAAATGAGTCCTTTCATGGCTCATGTGGGCTTGAAATGGCTTCATGGCTCAACCAAAATGATTTAACCCCACCTAAATTCACCCAATCTCCAATTTCCCAAATTTTCAATTTTCACCCCGGGACCCTACACCTACTAAACCTACCCAAAACCCTTGAATTACCCAAATTTTTGCAAAATCTCCAAATTACCTAAAATTTTCCAAAATCAATCCCAAACACCTCCACATCACTCAAATTGACTATCCATACCCAAAAATACCAAAAATTCCAAGAAAACCTCCCAATACCCTCCAAATACCCAAAATACCCTTCTTGGCCTAAAAATCCAAAAATTCAGAAAATTCCCAAAAAATTCCAGAAAATTCCAAATATTCCCAATTTCATTTTGTCCAACTACACCATGGGCCAATTTTGTCAATTTACCCTACTTTTGTCAAAACCCCCAAATCGACCCATTTTAACCCAAAGTGGACCCAATGTCAAACCAAACCTACCCAATTGACCCCAATTTTGGTCCAATTCAATTCTAAACTTCAATTCAACATTCCCAATACCAATTTAGACCAAATCTAAGTCCAATTTGATTGACATTTGGATCCAATTTCACTTTGGGCCTTAAAGCCCAAATTTGGACCCATGACCCAAACTTAGCCCAAACTAACCCAATTCAACTCCAATTAACCCCAAATCTTTTCTAAACCTTCCTTAACATCCTCATAAACAAAACACTAACATGATTTGCCCAAGATTTTGACCCAAACCCCACTCAAATTCAACCCAAAATCAAAAAGCCCGATTTTGACCTAAACCCAAATCTAACCCAAATAGGCCCAAACCTCAAAATTAAAACCCAACCAAAGCCAAAACCTCTTTGAAACACTCCCATAAACATTTCTTAATATTTATTTTACATCAATTTCAACCCTAGCCCAACATTGGCCCAAGTTAGCCCAATTTGACCTACATTGGCCCATTTACCAAATAAACCCAAATTCAACCCAATTCAAACCCAAACCACCTTAAATCTATTTCAAATTATTCATGAAACATCCCTAAACCAAAACCAACAACTATTTGGCCCAAACTTCTACAAAAATTCCCATCCATGAACACATCCTTAAACTTAAAAGCCCACTTCCCTTAAACCTTTCTAAAAGCCCATTTCCTTCAAAATTCAAAAGCCCAAATCTACCCTAAAGCCCACATGACATCTCCATTTGTCATCCATTTAATTAAATCCATTACCTAAGTCCTAAAGTCACCATCAAATTATTCCAAATCAAGTTTCATACAAATTTCCATCAAAACATCCAAAATTCTTAAAACCCTTTTCATGAAACAAATCAACCTTTTCCCAAGCCAAATGAAGCCATGAAGGCTTTGACTTGTCATTAGTCCATTTATGGCAAGAAGAGGGAGTTCTTTCTTAAACCTCCTTTAACCTTTTTTTACCTTAATCATGTCACACACTAAACCATGTTTAGCCACCTCATCATGGATGGAGACTTCACCACTCCTTCTAAGCTGACCTAAATGATTCCCTCAACTCAAAATCGAGCTTGGAAGGGTGCACCAAGCCCAAAATGGTGGGTTGACCCAAACCAAGCCAAAGTGAGTCTTCTCCCATTCCATTTAAATCAAACTCCTTTACACATGTCAAACCTCAATCGCCTACACTAAACCCCAACTCGACCCACCCGACCAAGATGGTGACCATCGCTCGGCCGGCCGGCCACCGTGCCGCCGGAAAACACCATGGCCGAGAGCTCACATGTGAGCCAACATTGAAATTCTCACTTGCTGAGCTGCCCCATGCCCAGTGGTCACCATGGCTGATCTTCTCCTCACCAGAGCAGCTGATCCCAAGCCCTAACTCCTCCGAGAGGCCTTCCACCCTCTCCTATTTAAACTCCACCCCTCTCGGCCACGAGGAAGGGTCGAAACAAAAACCTTAAGGAAACTCGCCAAAATCACTCCGCATCACTCTCTACACATAGAGCACCCGATCCCCACCGAATTCCAGCCTCCAATTCCTTCTAGCCGAGCCCAATTTCGAGCTCAAACTTTAGCCCAAAAACCAGGACACTTCTCCACGATGAGCCAATTCCCAAATTGATCGGCTCTACACCTTCACCGTACCGAGGGAAGGTGTCCACCACTAAAAGCCCCATCTCCGAGCCACCCAGTTGCTCCAGCCTCCAAGCTTTGTGATCGGGCTTGGTCGAAATCATATCTAGACAATTCACTGCACCAGGAGACTTCATCCTGAGCTTCGTCAGACCCAATCGAAGGTGCAACAACTCTCGATCGAAGCCACACTTCTCCGAGCCAAGGTATGAGCTAACTCTTCATCCCGAGCTTCGAAGATTCTCTATTTCAAATGCCTTAGCTCCAATGCATGTTAGCCGTATAGATGTGTTCGTCTCTTCAAGACGAATCCATAGAGCATAAGAACATGAAAATCCATCGAGAATCGAGTGAGATCTTAGGGATTTAGTGTGGACGGCTCTCGGGTGAGAACACTCGGGGACGATGAACGGATGCCGTCCATTCGATACACGCGCGCACGGACGGCCGGGATTGCGTCGGACCGAGGAGACGGTACGAGAACCGCGGGGCCCGGGCTGCCGACTCGGTGGCGGCGTCGAATGGGAGCGCGACGCGTGTGCGTTCGGAGCCGCCGAGGTTTCGCCGGCGCCGCGTGGATAAATAGAAAATTAGGGTATTTTTCTTATTTATTTAATTCCCTAAACTTCAAAAATCCATATCTTTGTGTAGAAAAATCACAAAAATAAAATAAAAATACCCTCTCGCTCGCGTGAACGTAGGAGAATAATGTGGAAAAGAAATCATTTAATTTCATTAAGTATTTTATTTTTTATGATTTATTTACTCTCTGCATACATTTAATTCTCCATGCATGTATACAATTCACCATGGCATGAGACCATAGGGCTTTTGAAGCCTCCGAACTTGGGAACATTCCCCGAATTTTCCAAGGTCGGAGGCCATCTCTGTGAAAAGTTATTTATTTTTCAAATGCATGTTGTCTGTTTTGAGTATTTTAATTCCAAAAATTAGCATGTTGTGAAATAAATTCTAGAAATATTTGGTGATGTTCCTTATGGCCAGAGAACTCTAGGAAAAATAGGACTCGAGTTAATTCACTCGCATTAACCCTAATTGGCTTAAACACCCAAAATAGGTCTTTAATTAATTAGAGTTAACCAGGTATCAAATTGACTTTAAATCAATTCTCCATTGACCTTTAGGATCAGAGGAATCCACCATAAAAATTTGAAGTCAATTGGACTTGGTTAGCCCCACTAATTGGGTTGATTAAGTCACTTAGCCATTTTAAACTTTAAAAATTCATAACTTTTAAAATACTTTTTAAAAATTCACCAAATTGGTTTTGGAGCCTCTCTGATATCAGGGAACCTAAGAAAATTAAAATTTCAATTTTCTAAAAAAGTTGATTTTTAATAATATTTTAATATTTTTAATAATTAAAAAATAATAAAAATCACAAAAATAATAAAATTCACCAAAATGTCACATTTTGAATTTTAATCACTTAGGAGCAAATCCCACATTTTTCCTAGGTCTATTTAGTGAGATATTGAATTTTAAAGCCCTAGGGTAATTTTAAAATTAAAAAAAAAATGTATTTTCTAGCATTTTCACTAAAATAATTATAATAAATCATAAAAAAATCAGAAAATTGCAAAATTTGTTTCTCTGGTTTCCTTGATATCAGAGAGATTTTTGAAAAATATAAAATTCATTTTTCAACATTTATTTTATTTTTAAATTAATTAACACTCCAAAACTCAAAATAATTATAATAAAAATAATATAATTCAAAAAATCACCAAAATTGGTCCAAGTGCTTCTCTGGTCATTAGGAATGTCCCCTAATTTTCTTAAGGACAGAAACTTTCCCTTGGTCATGTTATCAAATTTTCCTTGAAAATCTCTATTTTCCACCAAAAATAATTATATAAATAAATTAAATACAGAAAAATCACATTTTCTCCTCTCATGTCTTTATTGACATATGAGTGAAGTCACATAAAAATTTCAAGTTCATTTCGAATTCAATTTAATGAGTTATGAAATTATTAAGCTTAAAGGGTAAAATGGTAATTAAACTTTTAACCCTTAATTAAAACTTTAGGTTTAATAAAAAGTCAACAAGTAAAATATTTGATCTTAATCTGATTTGGATGATTGAAATTTAAATAATTAAAGGGTAGAAACCCATTAAATAATTTTAAAATGATTAAACTTTAATTAAATAATAGATTAAATTTGGAAGAATAATAAAATTGGAATTATTAAAATAAGGGATCTTTATTAGGAAGAGATTTATTCTTTAATTTAAAAAATCCCTAAATCAATTATATCAACTAATACTCAATTTTTAATTAAAATGATAACTCAAATTTAAAATATTAAAAGACTTAATTAAATTATTAAATTCTTTTGAAATTTCAATTAAAATTAAAAATAAAGTAAATTAAAGATAAATTAAATTAAGATTAAATTAAATTAAAATTAAATTAAATTAAATTAAACAATTAAATTAAATTAAATTAAATAATTAAACAATTAAATTAAATTAAATTAAATTAAATAATTAAATTAAATTAAATCAAATCAAATTAATTAAATACCAAATCAAATTAAATTGAACTATGTTAAACTAAATTAAAACTCAATTAAATTAAATTAAATTAAATTAAATTAAATTAAATAATTAAATTAAATTGAATTGAATTAAATTAAATTAAATAATTAAATTAAATTAAATTAAATCAAATTAACTAAACATCAAATCAAATTAAATTAAATTAAACTAAATATAAAAGCAACTTCAACACTATTCCAAATTTAAACCCTTTAACTTAAATCAAATCATTTGAATACTAATTTACCCTCGAAAGCTTTGATTATTATAACTCCTAAATGGAACATCAAATGAAGTGTTATCTCACTCATAGGATATTCAAATGTCCTAGTTCAATCGAGCAAGTTAACAAGACTCGAAAACCTCTGACGATCGATTCATTTATATAATTAAATTCATTTGGACTTAAAACAATCCTAGAAATATTGAAAAGATGTTTAAGATCCTTCTTAAGCACTTCCTCAATATGATAGGATATTTATAAGAACAATCGAATTTGATTATTCTTTGATGAAGAAAATCGTCCTTAAACCAAAACCCAAAGAACCTAGATGTCATAGGAGATGACTAGCTATAGGATTAGGAATTTGCGTAGAAAACCATAACCTTTCCCTTAGCTTTACCTAGGAACTTGCTTAAATATTCTAATCGTGTTTTAAGTGCGGCTTGGGATGACGGGAAGACCCTCCGAGTACGCTTTTATTTTATTGCAATTTACTTTCTTGCAATTTACATTATTGCAATTTACTTTATCACGAAATGCATTTTACTTTTCTTGCATGATAAAACAATCGTTGTATGAAAACCCACACCTTTAGGATAGACCCTAAAACCGAAACCAAAACTAAGTTAAAAGTCATTGCAAGATAAAATTCACCGCCACAACATTTCAAAATATAAAACAACTCAAAATTTAATCACAAACAGAACACAAAACTACAATCGCAACTAAACTAAAACGTCCCGTCGGATGATCGGGAATACCTCGGATGATGTAACCTACGTGTTCGCTAACGGGATTTCCCACTGGTCTAAATGAAAGTGTGGAACTCATTCGGCTGAGTTTAGCAAATTCATCCGGACTAAGTGAATCCGATAAAAATAATGATGCCGGAAGGATGGAACCGTGGGATCTTAACCGGTGTCGTTATAATCAACTTTAAGATTTGTTTTAAATAAAACATAAAAAACACCTGGAAATTAAGATTTTCTCTAAACCAAAACACTTTTCTCAACTCCCGATTTATGATTTCTAAAACTAAACCTCTCGCAACAACAAGGAGCTCGGAGCATGGTGGGCAAGACGACCATCGTCATCGCAGAAACCCGAGTCTACTTCGAAAAACTTTCCTAGAATTAAAACAACCAAGCCATAGGACTTCGAGGTAGCTCACTGAGTGCAACATAAATCCTCAACTCTTCGTTAGGCATTTGCATTGCAAATTAAGCCCTAACCGGTCTTAGGATTCCGAGGTAGTCGTCCGATACGACAATAAACCCTCACATCTTCTAGAGCTATTTGTTTGATTTTATCATACAAATATAAGCCCTAATTAATTGAAATCGACAAGATTGAAATATCAAATAAACATTAGGACTTTCCTAAATTCAAGACAAACGATAGGATAGTCGGGAAATTATCGAAGTTCACTTCGAATCAGTGATTTCTCCTACCTTTCTTCCTTTGGATTCACAAAACAAAATGTTCCAAAAATTTGATCCATTCCCTATTGAAACTCCAAAATTCAATCTTCGAAAACCTTAAACTTCGAAATTCTCGAGAGCGAATCATTGATTATTATCGAGAGTTTTCTTAGGTGATTCCCGTCACTTAAGATGTAATTAACTATGTGGCTTGCCTTTATAGGGAATTTTAAAGAACCTGTGTAATATAAACCCCGTTTAATGTTTTCATATTAAGCGGGGAAACTTGTCGGCTTATAAAATCGGTTCGCAGACCAAACGGATGTCACTAATCTTCAGTTTATTTAATCAAGCCCCACCATCAAGCGGTGTAGTCTATCCTTAGGGATAGATACACGGTTCGTGGTGCGGTGCTCGTTTATATAAACTATTTGGGATGTGAGATCGGTTTAATCTCATATCTTAAAACCTTCAAATTTAAAATTATTTTCAAAATCAAATACTACTTTTCAAATTATTTATTTTAATTAAATTAAAAATTCGCCGACAGATTTACGGTAGGCGACCCCTCTTCAAAATAAAACACGACCTAAAAATATGCCGACACGTGTTATATGAATTACATATATATGTATTCGTCGAGGTCCCCATGCAAGAAAGCATTATTAAGATCTAATTAATGGAGATGCCATTGCTTGGTTGAAGCTAGTGCAAGGAGTAGGCGAACAATTACAAGCTTTGCTACAGTGGCAAAAGTTTTCTGGTAATCTAGCCCTTCAATTTGATTATACCCCTTTGCCACTAAACTGGCCTTGTAGCGTTCAACTGTCCCATCTGCGCGAAGTTTGATTTTGTATACTCATCTGCATCCAATTGGTCTTTTTCCATGCGGTAATGGTACAAGGGACCATGTGTCATTGGCTTTTTGTGCGTCAAGTTTTTCTCGCATAGTAAATTGCTACTTTGGATCACGAGCAGCTTCTGCAAAAGTTCTTGGCTCCTTTTCAATTGAAAGAGCAGTAGTAAAGGCACGATGTTTGGGTGACAATCTAGCATACGACAAGATGTTGGTTAATGGATGGAAGGTACCTGTAACTTTGGCCAACACGGAGTTCAATGCTGGGTGGTCCCGTTAGGGAAGAGAAATACCAACATGATACTCATGTATATAGCTAAGTGTTTTTGTTATTCTCATTGGTTGGGGTGATGATATTTTGTTGGTCTGGAGTTGCAAGTTGTTTTGAGAATGAGTTTGGAGTGAGGGAAGGCGAAGAAATCCCTTGAGAGGGAATTTCATTAATTTGAGAAGGTGGAATATCTTCTTAAGGTAATTCATCGAATGAAGGCATGTTTGTGTGGGTGGTGAAATGTGGAATTGAACTGTTGTTTGTAACAAATGAGGGAGAAGGAAAAGTGTTTTCATGGAAAACAACATTACGTGATACAAAGACTTTCCCATTTAAAAGGTCATAGACTCAATAGCCCTTTTGAGCTTATGGATAACCTAAGAAAGGCATTGTCGGCGAATTTTTAATGTTGTGTGTTTTATTTTGAAAAGGGGTCGCCTGACAGAAGTTGTCGGTGAATTTTTAATTTAGTTTAAATAAATAATTTGAAAAGTAGTATTTGATTTTGAAAATAATTTTAAATTTGAAGATTTTAAGATATGAGATGAAACAGATCTCACATCCTAAATAGTTTATATGAACGAGCACCACACCGCAAACCGTGTATCTATCCCTAAGGATAGACACACTGCTTGATGGTGGGGCTCGATTAAATAAACTAGAAGATTTGTGACATCCGTTTGGTCTGCGAACCAATTATATAAGCCGACTAAATTCCCCGCTTAATGTGAAAGCATTAAACGGGGTTTATATTACCCAGGTTCTTTAAAATTCCTTATAAGGGCAATCCTCTATAGTTAATTACATCTTAAGTGACGGGAATCACCTAAGAAAACTCTCGATAATAATCAATAATTCGCTCTCAAGAATTTCAAAGTTTTAAGTTTTCAAAGGATCGAATTCGGAATTTCAATAGGGAATGGATCAAGTTTGGAACATTTTGTTTTGAGAATTCAAAGGAAGAAAGGTAGGAGAAATCACAGATTCGAAGCGAACTTCGGTAATTTCCCGACTATCCTAATATTTGGCTTGGATTTAGGAAAGTCCTAATGTTATCTAACATTTCAGTCTTGCCAATTTTAATTAATTAGGGCTTATATTTATATGATAGAATCATACAAACAACCTCGAAGATGTGAGGGTTTATGTCGTATCAGACGACTACCTCGGAATCCTAAGACCGGTTAGGGCTTAATTTACAATGTAAATGCCTAACGAAGAGTTGAGGATTTATGTTGCACTAGTGCAAACTACCTCGAAGTCCTATGGCTTTGTTATTTAATTCTATGAAAGTTTCTGCTGAAGTAGACTCGCTTTTGCCGATGACGATGACCGTGCTGCCCACCATGCTCCGAGCTCCTTGTTGTTGCAGAGGTTTAGTTTTAGAAGTCATAAATCAGGGGATGAGAAAAGTGTTTTGGTTTAGAGAAAATCTTAATTTTCAAGTGTTTTCAATATTTTAATTAAAACAAATCTTAAAGTTGATTATAACAACACCGGTTAAGATCCCACGGTTCCATCCTTCCGCATCGTTATTTTTATCGGATTCACTTAGTCCGGATGAATTTGCTAAACTCAACCGAATGAGTTCCACACTTTCATTTAGACCGTGGGAAATCCCGTTAGCAACACGTAGGTTACATCATCCGAGGTATTCCCGATCATCCAACAGGACGTTTTAATTTAGTTGTAATTGTAGTTTTGTGTTCGTTTGTGATTAAATTTCGAGTTGTTTTATATTTTGAAATGTTGTGGCGGTGAATTTTATCTTGCAATGACTTTTAGTTTAGTTTTGGTTTCAATTTCAGGGACTATCCTAAAGGTGTGGGTTTTCATGCAACAGTTGTTTATCATGCAAGAAAAGTAAGTGCAATGCGGTTAAATAAATTACAATAATGTAAATTGCAAGAAAGTAAATCGCAATAAAATAAAAGCGTACCCTGAGGGTCTTCCCATCATCCCAAGCCGCACTTAAAACACAATTAGAATATTTAAGCAAGTTCCTAGTAAAGCTAAGGGAAGGGTTATGGTTTTCTACCAAGTTCCTAATCCTATACGCTAGTCATTTCCTACGACGACTAGAGTTCCTCGTGTTTTGGTTTGAAGACGATTTTCTTCATCAAAGAACAATTAAGTTCAATTGTTCTTATGAATATCCTATCATATCGAGGAAGTGCTTAAGGCAAATCTTAAACATCTTTTCAATATTTCTAGGATTGTTTTAAGTCCAAATGAATTCAATTACACAAATGAATTAATCGTCCGAGGTTTAGTTAAGTTTTGTTATTATCTTACTCGAGTGAACTAGGATGTTTGAATGTCCTATAAGTGAAGTAACATTTCATTTAATATTCTGTTTAGGAGTTATGACAACTAAAGCTTTCGAGGGTAAATTGGTGTTCAAATGGTTTGTGATTTAGTTTAATTTTAATTAATGGGTTTAAATTTGGAATAGTGTTCAAGTTGCTTTATATCTAATTTCTTTCTGTTTTAGGTGATGTTATTTAATTCAATTTAATTTTAAATTTAATTTAATTTAATTTAATTTTAATTTAATTTAATTTAATTCAATTTAGTTTGATTTGATGTTAAATTAATTTAGTTTAATTTGATTTAATTTCCTTTAATTTAATTTAATTTGATTTAATTTTAATTTAATTTGATTTAAATTAATTTAATTTAATTTAATATGTTTTAATTTTATTTTATTTTATTTAATTTAATTTGTTTTAATTTAATTTAATTTAAATTTGATTTAATTTAATTTATTTATTTAATTTAATTTAATTTAATTTATTAATTTAATTTAATTTAATTTGTTAATTTAATTTAATTTAATTTGTTTATTTAATTTAATTTAATTTAATTTAATTTAATCTTTAATTTAATTTTAATTTTAATTTTAATTTAATTTAATTTAATTTAATTTAATTTAATTTAATTTGTTTGATTTAATTTAATTTAAATTTTATTGACCTCAGATTTTTATGGTGGGTTCCTCTGATCCTAAAGGTCAATGGAGAATTGATTTCAAGTCAATTTGATGTATGGTTAGCTCTAATTAATTAGGGATCTATTTTGGGTGTTTAAGTCAATTAGGGTTATTTTAAAAGAACTAACTCAAAACCTATTTTTCCTAGGGTCCTCTGGAAATAAGGGACATCACCAAATTTTCCTAGAATTTATTTCACAACATGCTAATTATTGGAATTAAAATACTCAAAACAATAATATGAATTTGAAAAATCAATAACTTCTCATAGGGATGGCCTCTGACTTTGGAAAATTCAGGGAATGTTCCCAAATTCAGAGGCTTCAAAAGCCCTAAGGTCTCATGCCATGGTGAATTTCCTATATGCATGGAGAATTAAAAGAATGCAATCAGTAAATAAATTATTAAAAATAAAATACTTGATGAAATTAGATGATTTCTTTTCCACATTATTCTCCTCTCGTTCACCGAGCAAGAGGGTATTTTTATTTTATTTTTATGATTTTCCTACACAAAGTTATGAATTTTCCAAGTTCGGGAATTAAATAAATAGAAAAACCCTAATTTTCTATTTATCCGAGCTCGGCGCCGCGTCATCATCGGCATCTCCGAACGGCCACGCGGCGCGCTCTCATTCGACGCCGCCGCTCGAGCCGCCTGCCCGGCCCCGCGGTTCACGTACCTTCTCCCGGTCCGACGCCATCCGAGCCGTCCGTCCGCGCGTGTATTGAATGAACGACATCCGTTCATCGTCCCCAAGCCTCCTAACCCGAGAACCGTCCATCTTCTGTGCCTAAGATCTCACTCGATACTCGACCAAATTTAACGTTCTTATGCTCTATGGATTCGTCTCGAGAAGACGAACACATCCATACGGTTTATGTGGGATGAAATTTACGCAATAAAAATGGAGAATGTTCGAAGCTCGGGAAGAAGAATGAGGCCATACCTTGCTCGCAGAAGTGTGGTTTCGATCCGAGGGTTGTTTCACCTTCGATCGGATCCCAACAAGCTCCGGATGAAGTCTCCCGGTCCGTGAATTACCTAAGTATGATTTCGACCACAGCTCGATCACAAAGCTTGGAGGTCGGAGCAACCGGGTGGCTCCGGAGATGGGGCTTTAGCCGGTGGACACCTTCTCTTGGTCCGGCGAAGGTGTAGGACCAATCAATTTGGGGATTGGCTTACTCGTGGAGAAGTGTCCCGGTTTTGGGCTCGGATTTCAACTCGAAATCGAGCTCGCAGAGAGGAAATGGCAGGGGGATTTCAGTGGGGATCAAATGCTCTATGTATGGGGAGTAGTCTGAAACAATTTTGGCAGAGTTTCCTTAAGGTTTATTTCAGCTCCTCCCATGGTCGAGAAGGGGTGGTGTTTAAATAGGAGAGGGTGGAGGGCCTCCCAGGGAGAGTTAGGGCTTGGGATCGCCTGCTTCTTGGCAAGAGAAGAACAGCTACAATGGCCACTGGGGATGGGGCAGCTCAGCAAGAGAGAATTCCAAAGTTGGCTCACATGTGAGCTCTCGGCCATGGTGTTTTCCGGCGACCTGGTGGCTGGCCGGCCAAGCATTGGTCACCCTCAAGGTCAGGTGGGTCGTGGCTGGACTTGGTGCAAGCAATTGGCAATTGCCATGTGTAAAGGCTTTGATCCAAAGTAGAATGGGGCATGGCTAGTTTTGAGTCTAAATGGGTCAATCCACCCATTTGGGCTTGGTGCACCCCTCAAGGTGGCTTTGGATGTTGTGGGGGATCAAAGGGATCAGCTGGTTTGGCATGGAGAAGTCTCCATCCAAATATATTTGGATTAAATTTAAGTTTAGGTGAAACATGATTAAGGCTAATGAGCTTTAGGGATTAAGGAAAGCCCTCCCTCTTCGTACCCAATATGGCATGGTGGAGTGTCCAAGGCTCTCATGGCTCACATGTGGCTCATGCATGGCTTCATGGCTCACCTTTGGCTTGGAAAAAGTTTGGTCAATTTCATAAAAATGGATTTTAAGGATTTTGGATAATTTGGTGGAAATTTGGATGAAGCTTCATTTAGAATTATTTGATCATTGGTTTAGGACTTAGGGATGATTTTAATTGAAAGTATGATGAGGGGAAATGTCATATGGGCTTTGGGACCAATTTTGGGCCTTTGGATGTGGTGAAAGATGGGCTTTTAAAATGGTTTAAGGAATGGGCCTTTAAGTTTAAAAATGAATTTATGGATGGGGATTTTGTAAATAGTTTGGGCCAAATAATTGTTGGGTTTAGCTCATGGATGTGTCATGAGAGACTTGAAGCAAATTGGGGGTGATTTGGGTTTGAATTGGGTTGAATTTGGCCTCTTTTGGTGAATGGGCCAATATAGGTAAAAGTGGGCCAAGTTGGGCCAATGTTGGGCTAGGGTTGAAATTGGTGTAAAATTAATGTTGAGAAATGTTTATGGGAGTGTTTCAAAGAGGTTTTGACTTTGGTTGGGCTTTGATTTTGGGGTTTGGGCTCATTTGGGTTAGGTTTGGGTTTAGGTCAAAATTGGGCCTTTTAGCTTTGGGTTGAATTTGAGTGGGGTTTGGGTCTAAATTTTGGGCAAATCATGTTAGTGTTTTGCTTTTAGGGATGCTAAGGAAGATTTAGAAATGATTTGGGGTTAATTGGAGTTGAATTGGGTGAGTTTGGGTTAGGTTTGGGTCATGGGTCCAAATTGGGCTTTAAGGCCAAAAGTGAAATTGGATCCAAATGTCAGTCCAATTGGACTTGGATTTGGTCTAAATTGGTGTTGGAAATGTTGAATTGAAGTTTAGAATTGAATTGGACCAGAATTTGGGTCAATTGGGTAGGTTTGGTTTGACATTGGGTTCACTTAGGGTTAAAATGGGTCAAATTGGGGGTTTTGACAAAAATAGGGTAAATTGACAAAATTGGCCCATGGTCTAGTTGAAGAAAATGAAATTGGGAATATTTGGGATTTTCTGGAATTTTCTGGGAATTTTCTGAAATTTTGGATTTTTTGGTTCAAGAGGGGTATTTTGGGTATTTGGAGGGTATTGGGGGGTATTTTTGGAATTTTTGTTATTTTTGGGTATGGATGATCAACTTGAGTAGAGATAAATGTTTAGGAATGATTTTGGGGAATTTTAGGTGATTTGGAAATTTTGAAAAATTTGGGTAATTTGCGAAGCTTAGGTAGGTTAGGCGGGTGTAGGTCCTGAGTCAAAAATTGAAAATTTGAAAAATTGAAAATTTGAAAAATTGAAAATTTGGAAAATAGAAAATTTGGAAAATTGAAGATTGGGTAAATTTGAGTGGAATGAAATCATTTTGGTCGAGCTACGAAGCCACATCAAGCCCACATGAGCTATGAAGGACTCATTCTGAGGCATTCACTATGTTGTTCCTAACCCTCTTAGCCAAGGGTTTAGGGGTTAAGGACCATCCATGTGAATCACCTACATGAGTCGGGAGGTCAAGTTAGGTATGGGTGTGGTTTTAGGAAGTGTGTGAAAGTGTAGTGTATAAGTGTAGTGTGTGTGTAAGTCGGCCCTTCACTGCATCAGAGCCACCTAGAGGCGATCCTAAGGCCAAAGAGTCCTATAGAACTCATCCTTTAAACTTCCACATTTGATTTCAACCCTCTAGGTGATTAGGGGTCTACAGTCAAGTTTGTGGATTTTGCGTAGGAGTTAAGAAGTGGTTTGAAATTCTAGATGGTGGGTCCCAATTCTAGTCCTCTAAGATAGTCAAAGGAAAAGCCTAAGGCTAGATCCTAAGTACTAAAAAGAAGAAGAGAAGACCTCATCAAAAATGAGTTCAACAGGCATCAAATGGCTCTGGGATCAAACTTGGTTGGTCGCTGGTGACGTGTTGAAGTAAAACAAAGACACCCAAACACACGCAAATGATCATATTTCGGTTGTGTTTGGAAGAGCATTTCGAAAGGAGTCTTTCCTTGAAGAAGGGGTGTTGGTGTTCGGTTAATTAGGTAAGTGGCAGTTAGGATTGCATCACCCAAAAGTTTTTTTTGGGTAAATTGGTGTGAAACAATAATGCTCTGGCTATTTTGAGTAGGTGGCGATGTTTTCTTTCGATACTCCATTTTGTTGTGGAGTGGAGACACAACTGGATTGGTGGATGATGTCTTTGTCGAGATAGAGATTCCTCAATATGAATTCAGAACCATTATCACTTCAAATGATTTTGACCTTTAAATTGAATTGTGTTTCAACGAGACATGTACTGATTTATGGTTCATCAAATAAGTCCATGTGCATCGAGTATAATCATCAATAATTGTGAGAAAATACTGTGCCTCTGTGATTGAAGGAACTTAGTATCCTCCCCAAATGTTAATGTGAATTAATTCAAAAGGTGTTTTTGAGTGAATGGAACTTGCTTGAAAAGATGAGCGAATTTGCTTAGCCAATGGGCAAATTGAACAATAACAATTATTATAATTTTTCTTGTCTATAATTGGGAAAGGAAACAAGCTGGAAACTTTATTCAATGGGTGATCTAGACGTTTATGCCAGAGATTTTGGGATGGTGAAGTAGTAACATTGCACTTGCTCTTTTGTGGAGTATCAAGGTAGTAGAGTCCTCCTCTTTTAGTTCCTGTCCCAATTATCTTCCCCGATTGTTGGTCCTGCAGCACAAAAGTGTGGTTATTAAAAATGGCGAGGCATTGTAAATCTTGCACAAATTTGCTAATGGAAATCAAATTTAATTTGAAAGAAGGGACACATAAAACATTTTGTAGAACCATATTAGCAAAATGGATGCTGTCTATGTGTGTGACAGTTGGAGTAACCCCGTTAGGCAAATGGACTTTTCAATTGGTGACACTGGATTTTGTAGTAAGTAGGTTGGCTGAATATACCATGTGATCCGTGCGTCCTGTGTCAAGAATCCAATATGTTTCTTTGTCAAAAATAGGGGCACAAAAGATTTTACCTGAGATATCGCTCATGGCCGATGTACTGCCAACATGATTAGCCATTGCATTAGATTTGTTCTCTGCAAGTAGTGACATGAGACTTTGATATGGTTAAGCTGTAAGGGTGAAGGGTGCAGAACTCATCGAGGTATTGGCGTCGGCATGGTTGGTTTTGGAAACAAAATTTTTTCGTTCAGGTTTGTTGATTGCTGGATTGGCCCTTTGTAGCTTCCTACAGTCAATGATGGTGTCTTCTTACCATCCACAGTAATCGCATTTGAGATGTGCTCGGCATGCGTCTAAGGTATGCCCAAATTTTTCACATTTTCCGCAATTTAAATGAGGATTTTTAGACGTGAAAATCCTCTTTGGTTTTCGTGTGTTATTCTTAACGGCAAAAGCCGAAGTTTCCGGCAGCGGCGTACCTCCATCGTTCATCCCGCGCTGCTTTTCTTCTTGAAGCGTGAGCAAATGTATCTTGCTGACATTGGGAAGGGGATTCAAGAGCAAAATCTGCCCTCTTATCCCAGTATATGTTTCATTAAGCCCCATGAGGAATTTCATGGTCTTCTGGTTTTGTAGAAACTGCATCACTTCCTTCATAGCACCACACGTGCATTTAGGAATGTTATAGAGGGTTTTGCGTTCATCCCATAGGCCTTTGAGTTTTGTGTAATAAGCTATAATTGTCATGTCGCCTTGCTTGCAATCGCGGATGGCTTCTTCGATATGAAAAATATGAACGTTGTTGGTACGGGAAAAACGTTCCTTTAAGTCGAGCTAGATTTCATGGGCACTTTCATTGTATATTATACTTGCTCTAATGTCTTCTGCAATTGAATTAAACAATCATGCCTTGACGAAGTTGTTGCAGCGCCTCCATTGTTGAAGTTCTGTGATGGACGCCTCTGGTGGTTCTTTGATGGTGCCGTTAACGAAGACTTCTTTATTTTTGATGCTGGGAGCCATCAACATGACACGACTCCAGGTATTGTAGATTTCTCCATTCAACGGTTGCGTAACGAGCACGAGACCACGTTGATCTGAGTAGTGGAGATAAAGGAGGTCGTTCGGATTGTCGAACATGCTAGATTCAGACTTGTCTGAATTTTGAGTTTCGTCTGCCATGTATTTCGGCCCTGAGAGAAGGTAGTTGAGAAGAAGAAGATGTGGTAAGGCTTAGACTCGTGTCTGCTCTGATATCACGTTGAAATTTAGAATAATGTAGAATACTTAATTTCCATTGATATGAACAGGAGTTTAAATAACCCTTACAAGAGTCCTATAATAAGAAAAATAATAAAAAAGAGAAATGAAATGAAAGGAAAAATATCTCTCAATGTCTCCAATAATCAATTCATATTAATTATTATGAGATATATGAGATAACATAAAATAGGAAAATAAGTAATTTCTAATCCAAAGAAATAAAATAAAATATCTTCTTAATCTAAAAAAATAATTTATTCCTAATAATAAATTATTTTCTAATATAATTCATAATCATTTATATCATAAATGAAAAAAAAGAGCGAATAGTCCTCAATCTACAGTCGGAGGGGCACATTGTAGCAAATGAGGTTACTTAAAAAGGATATCATGATGCCTTGCAAAAAGACCTGCATGGACACTCACCTGATACAGTTGAAAACTGTAACGTATCACCAACGGTGGAATCATGAAGACACTCATCACCCCAAAATTTTTAATAAACTCTTTTAATATCTTACAATAACTTAAACTTAAATACATAATAATAATTTAATATTAAATATACTTTTAATTTTTAATTTCATAACCCGTCTTATTAAATCCCTTTTTCCGCCGCTTCGTGCAACGCCTCGCAGATGACAGACTTGGCAACAATATTTTATTTCATACTAAATTGGAATCCCAACCCAATTAAATCGTCTGCTTGCATGCAATTTTTTCGCGGAACCATAATTCTTTATTTATTTTATTAACAATAATCATCAAAAGTACGTAACGTGTACTGCAGCTATACTTTATATAGAGGATATAAAAATTGGAATTGTATAATTTAAGAGAGCAGAGAGGAATAGGATACAGAGAGCAGAGGGCAGAGGGCAGAGGGCAGAGGGCAGAGGGAGCAGAGAATGGCTTGGAGAAGGCTTTATTGGGATCTCGTATTTGTGCCATTGGGAATTGTACTATCGACAGTATATCATTGCTGGCTATTGGTGATGGTTAAGAAGCGGCCGCAGAGGACCACCATTGGCGTGGGAAGTTCTGGCCAAGTTATGTGGGTTGCAGCTATGTTGAAGGTAATAGCATAACAACCTTCGAAATTTTTTTAATAAACTTCTATTTATTTATTTATGCAATGTGTTTCTTATATGCATAATAGATCTCAGACACTATTTTCTTAATAATTACATAATTTTAATGTGACGCCCAAACTTTCAGATTTGCAAATGTTTGTGTCATAGATCTTAAGCATGAGAAGGTACATTTTATTTTTAAGAGGTAAATAATCATAAATATTTTTGTTATTAAAAATTTAGTTGTCATATATAAATATGAAAATTTTGGGGTTACATATGTAAATACATAAGAATTGTAGTATCTGTAAATACATTTTTTTTTTGTAACTATACAATTGATCAACCTGGCTTTCAATGTAAAAATCAGTAAAATATCACGTTTGATGCAAATAAATAAATAAAAAACTCACTTAAGCTGTAGAACTTCAGCTTAATTTTTTTTTTATTTTGAATGAGATGATAGATGACATAATTTTGAATATTTCTTGATGAATCCGGCTTCAAACCATTTGCATTGCAGAAGCAAGATCAATTATTAGTTATGAGGAGGGGTGTAAACGAGTCAAGCCGATCTCGAGTCACCCTCGACTTAAACTTGATTAATCAATCAAGCTCAAACTCGAACTTGAGCTTATATCTACGAGTTCGATTTAACTCACAAGCCAGTTTATGTATTTATATTAATTTGAGCTAAACCACTTCATATAAAATATAAAAAAAATCATTTTTTTTAATATTTTTCATAATTTAAGAGAGATAATCATACTTGAAATCTAAAATATTATAACTGCTAACTCTTTTGGGCTTACCTTCCCACCACAGGAGAATGACAAAAAGAATGTACTGGCAGTTCAAAGTCTGAGAAACAACATCATGGGTTCATCACTGGTAGCCTCCTCCTCCTTCCTCATCTGCTGCGGCCTTCTCGCCTTCACAAGCACCATCTCTGACAAACGAGAACTCGTCCTGACCAATCTGAACCAAGTCGAGGTTTCGCACAAGTCGGCTGTGCTCATCCTCGCTTTCATGGCCGTCTTCTTCTGCCAGACACTTTCCATAACATTCCTGACCCAGCTTTCCCTAGCCATTAACACTCTCATACTCCCAGAGACAAAGGTGACACCTGAGCAATTGTTGATGATGCTGACTAAGGGTATTCTCCTGAACACAATAGCTAATCGCCTCTTCTTCACGGCGATGCCGCTGGTGCTTTGGATCTACAGCCCTGTCCTAGTATTTGCCTCCACTTGTGGAGTTATTGCAGTTCTGTACATGACTGATATTGTTCCTAGGAGAAAAGTTGTGACTTACGGGAATGATGAAAATAATAGGGATGTGGTTGTTGCACCATAATGTTAGTTGATTTATCAAATTAAGATGTTTTAGTACTACTACATTAGTAGCAACAAAGTTTTCTTCATCATGATTTTTTTTCAAATTTCATGATATACTTTGAAGTGTAGATGTATAAGAAAAGGATGACAGGAAAAGGGGAAATTTATATGCATACCACACAATTCTTATGTATTTACATATCTAACAACCAAAGCGCGATATTTATGTTTGTAACACCTTGGTGTCATAAAAACATGCATGAGATGTTTTCGCTTTTCAAAAGAACAATGATGGTGATATTTTTTGTATGTGATGTGATGTTAAAGATTCGAGTAGTATATAAATATGAACGTTTAGGTGTTACATAAGTATATTGCATAATAATGGTGTGGTATTTATGTAAATGCCACCACCACGCCTACCACCCGCAACTCCGAAAAACATAAAAAATAAAAAAATAAACAAAAACTTATCATTGGTGATTGATTAATAATCATATAAATGAAAAACTAGTATAAAATGAATTAAGTTTATATATCTTTATACAAAGATGGATCTAGAGTGGCATGTAAAGCAAAACTGATGGGATAAGGGGAGACTTGGATAGCGTATTTGTAAGCTTCACTTCTGCTGAGGACTGACAGCGGATTCGAATGCTTGTAAGAATTGCTTTCTTTTGTTCTTCGCTAGAAAATTGGGTTTTTCATGGAGCTCAGAAAGCAGTGGAGAGCTGTGGATGCTCCCACTTTCTCTCCCTAAATCTCTCAAGTCAATATCTGAAAGTTTATAGCATAATCAATAAGAGAATGTACATCAATAGTATGGCAAGAGGGAGACGAGTCGGATACCTTCCGATGCAGATGGAAATTAAATTCCGACCAACCGATTAGCACATAAACTCAAGCGCATGTGGCTACTGTCCAAAATGCAATAGTTGAAGGAAAATGTTGAACTCAGAAGGATTTGGAGGGGCTTTTTGAGATTCACAGCCTGAAAATAAAGGTTGCAGGTTATTAGATGGATGGCTTAGAATTATACTACAGGACAAATGGTTGCACATAGCATACTTAAGTAGAAAAACGATTAGTAAAATAGAGCTTACCTTGGATGTCATACAATTGACACTTTCAGTTGTTGCGCAACGATGGTTTTTTGACTGGAGCAGCTTTTGAAGTCATACCAGTTTTTTTTGAAGAAATTAGAGCTGAAGGCAGCAATGCTTCGATGTCATCACGCTGCCGTTTTCTAGCTGCCAACGCATCTTTCATTGTATTTTTCACATCAGAAGGCTTAGATGTTTCTCTATTGCCTTCCTGTTGAGATGCCTTTTCAGATGATCGCAAGCTTGCCTTAGCTTGGCTTAGTTTACCTGGTGTGGCCTGTCCAGAAATCTTGTTGACTACTTCCTTATCCTTTATTACATTTTTCAGATGAGAATCTGCTCTTAAATGCACATTCTCAGAAAAACCTTTGCTCCCTCCTCTGCTGCACTTGGGATACTTCTGTGCAGAGTTTCCCGAACTAGTCAAACTTTTTTGCGGCTTCTGAAGCTTGATGGCTTCGTCTTCATGGGCCGCTGCTGCATCAGTGACAGAGAATTTGTTGTTCTTGTTATTTGCCACTCTTTTCTTTCCTTCATAACTAGCTGGACCAAATTTTTGTGTAGTCTGAATCCCTGGTTTACCTTCTGCAACCTTCGTCTTCTTTCTGTTAGCATCTCTGTCACTATCCTTTCCATAACTAGAATGTAAATCAGCCCTAGAAGGGCTGGAGCTTCCTCCAGAAAAAGGCTCACTTCTTTCGAAGAAAGAATCATAAGGCCTGGAAACTGAGACGAACAAATTTCTTTCCTTAGCATTCTGAACTAAAGCGGCCCAGTGAAAATTTGTCTGCAATGTCTTGGCATTACCAACTATCCATAAAGAAATTTTGGCTCTAGTTAAGGCTACATTCATACGTCTTATATCTGCAACAAAACCTATACTAACTGAATTTGTCCCTGCTGATCTAGAATCAGAAATGGAAGACCTAACAGTTGTCAATACTAAAATGTCCACTTCGCGACCTTGGAATCCATCTACAGTGTTGAACTCCAAGTCATAAACAGTACTCGACCCAAAAATCATTGAAAAACGAGACCGCAAGAGATGAAGTTGGCTCTTATAAGGAGTTATGATACCAATTTTTCTACAAGTAAAATCAGAATAGTATCTGCAAGAAGGTCAAGAGTAAAATAAGCAAGGAAAAATAGGAGGACAAGTTCTCACGCATGATCATTCAATGTTCTTAAGAGGAAGAAAAACTATTTAAATTACCTTTTCCTAAGGAACCTCAATATTGTGATAGCTGCCTCAATCTCAGCCTCATTATAAAGTGAGAAAGAACCAGAGCTCTTTCCATGATTCTCACGACCATCAGGGATATCAAAAAACATATAAGGTCCCAAATACACATGCTCGTGAAATTGAGCAGATTTGCTTGCTGCCCCAACTCCGTCTAGCAGCTTGTTATCATAGAAGTGCAATGATGGAAAACTACAAATCTCTGGATGCATTCGGTACTAACAGAAAAAATAGTGAAAGGTAAGAAACAATTAAAATACGATTCAACTGTAAAATGTTTCAGGCCAAAATTGTCAAACCACAAAATTCCATATTTATGAGGAGGCATTGAGTTAATCTTGACGCAATTAGAAAATGTAATGCGTAAATGAAAACTATCAATGATTCTCTCTTGACCAAGATCAAATGCAGCTTTTAATGTGCAAATCACTGAATAGCGTTAAGGCTACTCAATTAATTCTGCAGCATCTAAGAAGACCATATTATTTCACGAAGGAAGGATGGGGGAAAAAATATAAATCAACTAAGAATCATATTTGATTCTTACTAAATTTACTAAAACTTGAGAGAAAAATCGAAATGCTAATCAACAAAGGCAAAAAGTAACGCAAACCAGATTATGTAAGCCTCATTCCTTTTTTCTATTTTTTTTATGATGACTAGCCTCATCATTCGATGACTGCTTGTGGCGGGGCGACTGTATGAAAAATAGATCTTTTGCAATATGTGTAGATATTATAAATTATTTTCTTATGAAAAAGTCAAATAACAACTTACACAAATTGAACACAAGAAAATGTGGTTGTAACAAGTTTTTTCAAAATTTGTAAAGAACGATAAGAATGTCGCAGCCAAATAAAATTGGAACGTTTGTTTAGAAAGCAATGAAATAACTGCACAAAAGACTTGGGTACGTTTGGGACAGCTGTTGCTTTCCCAAGAAGCAGCTTCTCAGGTACTATTAGAAATTTACTGTTAGAAAATCAGAAGTTTGTTTGAATAATCTGCTCTATTGCATTTGTTTATGACGAAAAAGACTGTTTTGCCCTTCTATATTTAATATATCTGAACAACTATAATTTTCAAAATAATTACAACATAATAACAGAAACAGATCCAACAACACAAAAAACACTTGAGTCCAAAAATTTTTAATACATAAAATGTGATCAGTCATTTCATGTGAACGTTATTTAATTCTTTGATGGAGCTTTGCATTGGTTCTTAAATTTGATGTCTCTATATATGAGTCATGTGATGATGTTTTGATTCGAAGATCTTTTTTCAAAAAAAAAAATAGTGCTCATAATACTCTCCATAAAATGCTTCTACAGATTGAAGCAGAGAGAAGTGAAATGAATTAACTTATCTAACATCAAAATTTTGATATTTAAATCAACTTAAATAAAATTTTCAAAATATAATTTAAAAAGAATCAACAGTGCTCATCTTTCTTTCCATAAAATATTTTTCCAGATTGAAGAAGAGCAAAGTGAAAAGCAATCACTTATCTAACAACTAAAATTCAATATTTATATCGGCTCAAGGCAATTTTTCAAAATAAACAATATTGCTCATACATGTATCAATAAATTACTTTTCCTAATTAAAGTAAAAAAAAAAATTGAAATGAAAGAATCTAACATCTGAACTTGATATTTACATGAGCTCAAAGCAATTTCCTTAAAAGTGACAATAATGTTCATAATTTTCTCTAGAAAATACTTTTCCAGATTAAACTAGAAGTAAGTTAAATGAAATAACTTATATAACATCTAAACTTTAATATTCAAATCAATTCAAATCAATTCAAATCAAATTTTCAACAATATATTTTCAAAATAACCAACTGTGGTCATAACTCTCTTCAAAAAATGTTTTTTCCAAATTGAAACAGAGTAAAGTGAAATGAAATTACTTATCTAACATCAAAACTTAGATATTTTATATATATTCAAAATAATTTTTCAAAATAACCAACATTGCTCATATATCTATTCATAAATTTTCCCTGATTGAAGAAGAGGAATGTGAAAAGAAATAACTTATCTAACATCTAAACTTCATTTTTGCATCAGATCAAAGGAAGTTCCTACATATAATTTTAAAAAAAAAAACCATCAGCGTTCATAATTCTCGTTAGATGCAATTACTTATCTAACATTTAAACTAGATGTTTACATCAGCTGAAAGCAATTTCCCGAATATATTTTTCCAAAAGAACCAGCAACGCTCATAATTCTCTCCATAAAATGTGTTTCCACATTGAAGCAAAGGTAAGTGAAATAAAATTACTTATCTAGCATCGGAACTTTGATATTTTACATGCGTTTAAAATATTTTTTCAAAATAACCAACAATGCTCATATATCTATCAATAAATTGTTTTTCCAGATTGAACATGAAGAAAGTGAAAGGAAATAATTTATATAACATCTAAACTTTATGTTCGCATAAAGTCAAGGGAATTTTTCATGTATAAATTTTCAAAAGAACCAACAATGTTCATAATTTTTTCATCTAAACTTCGATATATCCATCGGCTCAAGACAATTTTTTAAGTATTTATTTTTTTCAAAAGAAGCAACAGTGCTCATATATCGATTCATAAAATCACTTTCCTGATTGAAGAAGAGAAAAATGAAATGAAATAACTTATCTAACATCTAAACTAGATGTTTCCATAAACTCAAAGTAATTCCTCAGGTTTTGTTTTTTTCAAAATAACTAACAATGTTGATATTCTCGTCATAAAATACTTTTTCAAAATTGAATTAGAGGCAATAAAATGCAATTACTGTAATGCAACTTATTTAACTTATCTAACAGCTGAACTTTTAGATTTTTCATCGGGTCAATGCAATTTCTCAGAAAAACTGAGAGAACAAAAAGAAAAGATGGTAAAAGGCAAACCATAGAATCACCAACAAGTAAACAAAGAAGATGGTAAAACATAAACAATCAAACCATCAAACCACCAAAAGAAAAAAATGATAAAACGCAAACCAACAAACCACCTACAGAACACAAAAGAGAAGGAGAGATACATACAGAGATAGACAGAAACAAGCAACAACACCGAGAACGAAAAAAGGGGAGAAGGGAATCGGGATTCTGCCTTAATGCCATACAATGATAAGAGGATGGGGGAAGAAGGCGAGGATAAGTATTTGCGTGAACAGAGAGGCATTTCGGAGATTGTAGAGGGGTACCGACGAGATATTACAGCCGAAACGGAACTCAAATCGCTGAACACACCCTCCCCGATCGTTTCGGCTTTCGTCGTTCCACAGCTGGACACCGCCAAAACGTGCGCGACATGCAACCTCCCAAACGCTTTATGCGGCATATTGAAGCTGATGAGCAACAAAAAGCCGCCCCAAGTGCGCCCTTAATAGTCACTTCACCAGAGGCATTGTAAGATATTAAACAAGCATATGTCTAACGTGTAAGAATATAACCATCTTAAATCTTGTAAACCACTGAGTAAGATTAATAACAATTCTATGGAAAGCAAAATACGCAAGTGCAAAGCAAGAGCAAGACAATTCCAGGGAGATATACTTAAATTAATAGCTAGCAATATAGAGCAGCTACGCATCATTACCATATTTACTCTAATCCAAAAAATTCAGGTTGGTAACAAGGGATTTATAAGAACCCAAAACAGGGGATTGTGCACATTTGAGTTAAGGAATGAGTGATTGAAGAAGACTTGCATATTGCACCTCCAATGAGGTTGAGATTGCATCCAAACATTTTAAAATAACAATAAAAAAACAATCCTCTTTCAAGCATTAGCAAAGGCCACTACGAATAACAAATGTAGCAAAGGGTCAATCAAATTTGTTGTTTATCTCTGAAGAATCTCATTTTAATGAATGAGTTTTAGACAAACGAAATGATGCAAGGTGCTTTCGGCCACACGGCAATTTTCACAGGCCCGACTGGTTTAGTCTAAGCGGGAGAATGACCGACCGGTTCTTTCATATGATTAGCGATGGTATGGGCCACTCGAATGTTGGAATTGCGCTCAACCCCTCCTAGGAACCTCATCTCTCGACTAGGCCGACTGGCTTGTTCGGACCGGTCCAGACCACTCCTTGCACTGGCTCATCCGTAGGATTGGCTCTCTCATCAGCTAAAGCAAGCGCGGGCATATCCATGGGCCTCCAATTGGTTAAAGTAGGTTCTTTAGTATGAGACTATATATATCTGAAGACTACATAAGGATGTTCTCGAAGAAATTCATCACAATTAAGGGCAAACCTATGAAGTTGCTCAAATGAACTCTTGATTTTGATCTCAGTCAAGAACCCCCCTTTGTGCTTATCTGGTTCTCATTACCTGAACTCAATCTTCAATTCTTTGAGTATCTTACCATATATGCAATTGGGAATTTCCTTGGAAAACCTATGCAGGTAGACACACATACAGTTCATTGCTCAAGACCTTCCACTGTAAGAATTTTGATTGATAAGATATTATACTACCAGATGCAGAAGAAATCCTGGCTTCGCTCACATCAATGGTTATTGACAAAAATCATTATGGAACAAAAACCTCACTACTGCAAGCACTGCAAGATGTTCGGACACCCGCAAGAGAAATGTTTCAGATTGCACCCACAGTTGAGAACCTATAGTCAAAAGCAGGACCCCACTGCTCTGGACACATTGGCTCCACCAGAGGAGCGATTTACCACAAGACAACAATTGGTATCTGATGTAACTTAGGAACTCCCCACTGCTCTGGACACATTGGCTCCACCTGAGGAGAGACTCACCACAAGACCGGAGTAGGTATCTAAAGCAATTGCCCCTACAACTGAACTTACTCCAAGAAATAATGTTCGGATTGCAAATCAGGATAGTCCTGTAGCTTCTCTTCAGGAAGGACAATGTGCAGAGGTGACATTACACACTGAATCTCCCACTGTTACAACGGTTGGCTTATCTTCTACTTAGGTTCTATCATCTAATCAGACCGAGAATCGCATGAGCCAATCTTCAGATGAAGAATGTCAGGTTTACACTTCTCGGAGGAAGAAGACGGGCACACTCCAGCTTGAAAACTTAATGGATGACACTTTGGTTACTACTGACAATAGCACGACACTTCAAAATTTGATATCTGGCTCCGTCAATAAACTTAGAGAAAGAGACAGGACAAAAATAGCTCGTCCCTAGCTTCTTGTTTTGTTTTGTATGTTATAGAATTTTTTGAGTATGTATCCATTTGTGTTTGAGTTTTATTGTTTGTTGTTATCTTATGGGTAGGGTGCCCTCTTTTGGGCCCTCTCATACACACTTGATGTATCCTTTCTTTTTCAATAAAATTAGCCCTTTGGGCTACTCTCTCTCTCTCTCTCTCTCTCTCTCTCTCTATATATATATATATATATATATATATATATATATATATATCTGTGTGTGTTATTTTCTCGCATGTTATTGCAATTTTTCGCTTCAATTTTCTGTCGTCAGCGTCTTTCCCTTGGGCTATATCCAAGGACAAGTGATGCTCAAGTTGTATCCTGCTCCAAAGTGGTGGTTATCTCTACATATTTCTTCCCTTATTCCCCTCGCCTGGTTGCTACCGCCCTCACTACACATCTCCTACATGTTGTCGCACCCTCACTACACCTTCCTTGCTGCTATCGCCATTCTTACACACTCCTTGCTTTTTGCCGCCACCTCCCCCGAGCCTGTGTAGCCCTTCCCAAGTCCCCCCGCCACTGCTCAGCCTACTGTCCCACCGCCAGTTCGCCCTACAACCTCTTCCATAGGGATGAGAATAAAAATCCCTTCCATAGGGAGGACTTCAATGATGAAGAGGATCGACCCAGACCAATCTAAATTCATTATCAGAGAAGACCGAGAGAGAAGACGATGTATGGAGGACAGGGATCTGGGAGTGAAAGCGGATCTACCAGAGTCTATACCAAACAACTAACACGAATACATAAGATAAGCACCTACAATTCGAGAGGTGGGCAATCTCTCTCAAAATCCTACTATTCGAGAGGTAGTATGTCTCTCCCAAACCCTAAACCTAAGACTCAAGACAACAATCTCATGCATAACTTAAACCCTAAATATGTTAGCCCTATTTATATCCACAATAATAATAATAAAAGATTAAATTGCACTTAAGATAATAAAAGATAAATTGCTATTGGGCACCGAAATAAGAAATGTTACATATCCATTTTGAAAAATGGCGTTTACTCTCTTATGACACTAATTAGAGGCATTTTGTACATGTGCATAGAAATTTACATGACTTCTCTTTGGCTTTGGGATAAAATTGAAAAAAACGATGAATATTAAATTATCTTCAATGTACAATCAGATAATGTTCAATAGTGAATATATTATAAAATTAAATAGGATATAGTATGATGTATTAATTTTCTTATTGATTTTATTAATATACAATGGGATGTTCTATTTCCTTTTTCATGCTCATCTTCAAATGAAATACAAATATTATATGATTTTAAATGGATTCACTTATAAGAATTGGCATACTTTTTTGTATTAATGTTCATATAAGTTATTATAGTTTAGAGTTGTGATATGCCCACATTTTATGTTGATAACTCATACTTGTTGATAAATATTTACAAAATAGAATCATGTTAACCGAATGGGTGATGGGAAGGAATTGGAGGAACTGACGATAAGTATTTATATTTCCTAGATGTTATTAAAATCAAAGTGCATTTTGTTGCCATTTTGAAACAAATAATTTTATAGTTTAATGGATCTCTTAAATATTAAAAAATGTGTATTAGTATAAAGTGTATGAGAGATTATAATAGTTCTCAATATAGGCATAAACATTTAAATATCTATCTAGTTGTATTCTGGACTTTATATTCTAAGCCTCAGACTGGATCATGACATCCCTTATTAATCTCGTCAACTAGTGGCCATAAAAAATAAATTTGAAAGGCAGTAAGGACATCGACAACCCATATCAAAGAACTTTTACTCTGGTCCACAACATCAACACTCAGCCAATTTTATCATCTAGTGATCAGTTGACCTCATCATTCAGAGTTTCTTTCCACTCTTTAAAAAATAGGTAAAAGATCTAAAATGATAAAACTAAAAGATCATCAAAGATCACTTAGCCAATGAGCAAAATATAACCACACATGTGTGCTCCTCCCTCAGAACAAAGAAAAAGATTTGCTTCGTAAAAAAAAATTTGCAACACATCCTCGAGGAAAGTTCAAGAAATAAGGAGACCCAACAAAAATGTCCATCTTCTTCTGTATCTCACAATGGTTCTTCAACAAAGTCATTCCCTTGGTATGATCGAATCCAAACTCCCAATCAAAACTCGGTCATTAACAATGTCATCCAACCAACAATGGGGTATTTGTCGGCGTTGTTTTGTGCGTGAAGTGCCCGTAAGAAGCTGTCGGTCGCTGGAATCAGAATCTCGTCGTCCGCTTGGGAAGGATCCTTCAACGAAAAGAAAGGGAATCAAACTGACCCCATAATTTTCATAGTTTGAATGAAAGAGCGCTACATCTCAAGTCATGCACTTATCCCGAAAAGACAAACACAAGACTTAAGGGTGAGGCTCGATCAAATAAACTAAGAAATATATGACGTCCGTTTGGTCTGCGAAACCAATTTATTCGTTGATAAATTCCACTATTTAATATGAAGAATTAAATAGGGTTTATTTTAAGCTGGGTTCGGAAATACTTCCTATGAAGGCAAGTCTCTATAGTTAATTATATCTTAAATGACCGAAATCACTTAAGAAAACTCTCGATGAAAATCAGGAAACATTATCTTCAAGGATGTCAAAAAGATAGAACTTTTCAACGTAATCGGACAAAGAAGTGTGAAAGGGACTAGCTCAAATCCGAACATTTTATCGTAGAATCCAAAAGAGGAAGAACTAGGGGATGTCAAAGATCCGGAGGCGAACCCTAGTGACTTCCCAAGCTATCCTATGATTTGGCTTTGATTTAGGAGATATTATTTAAAAGGTTTCATCCTGCCCATTTTATTTATTTAGGGCTTACATTTGTGTGAAACGATCACACGAACAGCCTAGAAGATGTGTGGATTTAGGTCGTAACGAACGACAACCTCGGAATCCTAAAGCGAGTTGGGGCTTATATTGCATGATAGAGAGCTATACAAAGGCCCAAGAAAGGTTGAGGATTTATGTCGCGCTAAGCGAACGACCTCGAAATCCTATTGTTTTGTTGTTTAATCACTAAGGAGTGGTTTAGCTGGTGAAGACATGTTTTGTTGTTGAAAATGGTCGTGCTGCCCACCGCTAGCTCCAAGCTCTTGTCATGAAGAGGTTGAGTTTTCTAGAACGATGAGTCAAAATGTTCAATCGAGTGGCCTCATGGTCGAGTTCTCCTAAACATCCCATGCGAAGTATGTTTAAGTGTTAGTACGCATTACAACGAGATATGTATATAAACACGGAGTAGCGATAGAAACATACGCAACAAGATATAACGTAACGTGCTACAACAGGAACAATACGCAAAGCAGATATGTATGTACAAAAGTAATAACTAAACAAGATAAAGACGTAAGAGAGGTGATAAAAAGTGACGACTAAACAAGATATAGCATAGCAATGGCAGTATAAAGAAGCGTAACACGTCGCAAATGTAAACAAACTCCGTATACCCTGGAGGCCGATTATTTTCTTTCGTCTAGCCGACAGAAGTGTGCCGCATGAAAGCCAAGCAAGCAAAATAAAAGGTTGTCGAAAAACTCAAAAACAAAGTGATCGACCCACAACGGAAAGCTCAAGAAAAGTAGTAAAAGTCACCAAAACTCCAAGAAAATCCTAAAAAGGCCACGAGTGTTCTATCAAAAATCAAATGAAAGCTCGAAGAAACCGCAAAGACTCGGCTCGAGCTAGGCTCGAACCGTAGAAGATCTGCTCGAAGGGTCGTCGAAGCGTTACTCGGTCACATGAGTGTATAAAGCTCGCTACTCAGCAAGAAGGTGTCCAACTAAACCTAACTCGTGAGAGTGTTCCCCACCCAAGACCGATAATCAACAAGTGGACAATCAAATTTTATAATGTAGTTTTGAAATTTATATTTTTAAGCATGCATATGGATTTCGCACATGCAAAGAGAGTTTATCAATTTTTTTGATTGTGGTGGAAATATATTTTTGTTGCGAAACGTAGTATCGTATTTTTATCGATTTTGAAAAATATAATCGTCCACGAGTCGATCATTTCATAGTGTGAAAGGATCGCTAATAATCCTAAGAAGGTACGGGTGCCTCGTTGCGCTCAGAGCGGTGAATGATACCGTCATCCTACGGTTCACGGGCCTCGAGCGAGTCCCGATGTCGTAGGATGGGATATCATTCTACTTCTATCACGAGCGTGCCTTTGCATCATCGCCGTCATCGCCCCAAAACAAAACAAAACCAAAAACCGACTCCGAGTGAAGCGGGAAAACGTGTCGAAGCAACGAAAAGGGAAAGAAGATTAACTCACCCCCGAACTTGGAGGGTCGGGACGACGGGTGAGTTAATTTAAAATTCCCCTAACACATGTAATAACAAGGCGTTAAAAAACGAAATCCGAGTTCCCTGAATCGACCCCGAGGGTGTCATTTTCTCGCTCAAGTACAATTATATCAAAAGGAAATTTAAAAGCGAAATCATGGAAAAGTCGATCAAAAACTTTTAAAATCAAGCAAAAGAGAAAAATGGCTCGGGACAAGCACTGATTACGAACATTTCCAAACCCATAAGAAAGTGAATGGACAAGCTTCCCAAGAACATCAATTTAACTCCAATTCATCAAATGAGGCACCTAAGAAGTGGCCCAAGCACAATGCTCCACATCTCCCTCTCAAACAAGCAAGGAGCAACTATAGGTTCATCTTTATCAATTCCCAACTCAAACACAACAAGAACAAGGCCACCATCACATCGCCCACCAACAAAAGGCTCTCGACCAAGCCCCAAGAAAAGGGCGAAGAACAAGTAAAGTTTCTATCCAACCTCAAAACTCACAAATCACATCAATGGACTCACGGCCAAGCCCCAAATCGAACCCAACTCCTTCCATAAACATAGAATTCAATTTTCACCAAATGAGCACAAAGCCCAAATCTCACTGGAGCCAAACCCGAGCACAAACCCGAGCCCACAACAAGCCTCCAAGTGAATCAAATGAATTATCCCAACTCCAATTACAAGCAGCTCTTTTAAAAGCCAAATTCAAACTTCCATCGGCAAGAAACCGAGCCACAACAAGGCCAAGAAAGCCAGCCAACTCCAAACCAAAACGAACCTCAAAGAAACGAGTTCCGATCTACAGGGAAGCCAAACCCGAACCAATATAAGGCTAAGAAATACGGCTCAATCCCAAACTAAAACAGCTCCAAAGAGGCAAATACCAACTTATAGGGAAGCCAAGCCCGAGCCACATGAGGATGAAACCCGAGCCGTGGCCGGCTCGGGATAAAGTCGGCTTTAAATCGAAACAGTTCAAATATAAAATCGAAATCAAAGGTGTCAAAGAGAGCGAACCGAGCACAGCGAGGTGAAAACAAACCCGACTTTAGATCACAGCGGTTTCGACATAAAGCCAAAGCCAGAGAAAGCTAAAGAAGCCAACTCGAACCGTAGCTAAACTAGGGACAGCCCGAGCTTTAAATTTAAAACCAAATGGATAGCAAAACTAACAAAAGCCGAGCCTCATGAGGCTAAAAAACGAATCCCAAATCGAGTTTAAAGCACGTAATGCAACGGGACTCCACAAGATCGATTCACATGAGGCTAAAACCAAGCCCGATCACAATTAAATCCAGAACCAATATAGAACCGAAGCAAACTTCTCCTCGAAATCTCAATTAAAATGAAGCACATACATATCTTTAAAAAGCTTCACTACCATGCATTTGCTAGCAAGAATAAGTATAGAGCGAACATGAAAAAAAACTTTCAAATTAATTAATCATGCTTCGTGAAGGGCTAGATTTCCATATATTCAAGGTATAAAGCCACCACATGCTTGTAAACAAAGGTGAGCATAAAGAATTTCCAAACTAGCTAGCCATATCTTCATGAAAGATTAAAATGCAAGAGGCCCAAGAACAACGTAAACCTCTCCAAGCCAAGCCTAAATTTTCTCTAAGCATGCTCAATCGAAACTTTTTAGCCACATTTCAAGTTGTAAAGAAAACATTCCCAACATTTATACAAAGTATCACATTAGCATCGTTGCTAGAAGAAGAAACCCATAGGAATCAGTATTTCAAGCAACTAAATAAGACTTTCCATAGCATACAAGTGCTTAACCGAAACTATGAACAGGGCAAACCGAGCCAAAGGCACAAGTGAAGCCTCCCTGGGGCCAAAACCGAGAATAAGAAAGGTGTGGAGGAGAGTTACCGGATTGCGTAGAACACACAGTGAAGCAAACCGCAAGTACAAGAAACGATCCAACAAAGAACTCCCTCTCTTCACAAGGTTTCGGGCCAACCACAATCCCACCCCAAATGGGGTTTAAATAAGCGAGGAGGAGGGAAGCAGAGGTCAAGAGCTCAACCTACGGGATCGGGCGCAGTGGGACTGGCGGCAGATTGCCGCAGGAGAGAGCAGAGCTCGGTAAGGGACGCACGCATGAGGTGCCTCAGGTTGCTCGAGGGATAAGAATAGGGCCTATCACGAGCGGCTCAAGGAGCAAACGGCGGCCAGAAAGCACGCTCGAGCGCGGGAGAGACGAAGGTTCCAGGGAACTCGCGCGGGAGAGACGAAGGCACCGGTCGAGGGCGAAGGTAATTAGGGCAGAGGGTTTAATTTTAAAATAGGTTTTAGAATATCTTTTTTTGTTTTATTTTTATTATTTAAATTAAAACTTAAATTACAAGTTTCGCCCCCGACAGGCTATCGTCGCAAACTTAACGTCAATTTTAAGTGAAATTGACGTTCCGGACGCATCGGCGCAGTCCGTTTCGTCGACAAGCGCGTCGAAATTTGATATCGTCGCAAAGCTCGACTCGAGTCCGATCGATCAGAATGGTGCGTGTAAGATGTGCATGAGGCTGTCCTAATGTCCAGGGTCCTATAGGGACTCAATTCGAACTCCCGACATCAATTTCGACCGGCTATGGACTAGCGGTACGGAATCTCGTACGAGATTTCGTAGAGTAACGAAGTGGCTTCCGGACACTCTAAAACGAGGTGGGTCCCATCGCTAGGAATCTAGGATCGTCGGGGAAGCTCCTGAGGCTAGAATCCTAAATCTAGGAGGAATACTAAACCTCGACAAAAAGTGAGGTCAACAGTATTATATTCCAACAATAAACCATGTTGGCACATCCATAATCGCTAACTCAGAATAACAATCTCCTTGATTTTGTTAGCTCCACCAACCCTCAACCAGTAAATCAAGGAACTTGGCATTTATTTCTCATACACAAAGCATCCTTGCTAATAAATAAATAATGGACTCTAACAGCAATCGCTGAGAAAAATCATACCACATAGTTGAGGAAGACGACCAATTGTAAAGGTAGAATAACTTGTACCTTCAATTTTACCTGCACAAAAAATCCCACTCTACCCAGACTATTATGCCACCCTATTCCATAAAATTCAAAATGTCTGCTAACAAAGCAAATGTTGGGCTTCAGATCCCTATGAACATGTGGATCACTAGAGGATAATCAAATGAATTCATTATATCAATGACCCTCTACTCCAGTCTTCTCAGTCACTATCAAAGAGTAAAATTGACCTTGCATCTATTGCTATAGGAAGTAATGCTGAATTTCTGGCAAAGTAGGCTTAAATCTTTCCTAATCATATCACCATAAAAAGTTAAATAATAAAGGCCTCCCACCTACGAATTTGCTAAATAAAGGATACCCCAAAAAATTACTTTAGATGGTTCTAAATAAAAGCTAAAAAAATCTAAAAAACAAACGAGAACTTTGATAAGCCTTCCTTGGAGGTCTTCATCCAAAATCTTTCTACTATATACTCAAGAGTCTTCATATATCCAAATTTGGTCAAATTCATCAAAAGCTTAAACTAGCATTGAAGCAACGATTGATGCCCACTATTGGCAGTATTCAAAACATTTCACCAAGAAGAAGAACAAATCGAAGTTGTACCTAGTTCAAGGTGTCAAAAGAATGACAATCAACAAAATCAAACCACCCCAACAAAAGAACCAGCGACAAGTTCATTAGAAACTAGTAGCAATTGTGGTCATAATGGTGATTATACACCTCCTGAGCACCTCATGGACTAACATTCTCATGTTGTTCCGTACTTAAATGGCTTAAGTATCTCCAACCTGGCATTAATATTGCTATATCCACTATACTCACAATCATCGAATAAAGAAAAGTTTTGAATTAGAGTTGAGATAGAGAGCGTAAAGTTCAAGACTAAAAAAAAAATGATTCATAAATGACTAGAATGCTTGCACCTAAAATAATCAAGTTGGGGCACACCCACTAGTACAAATGTTGAGAGAAAGATAAAACATTGTTGGAGGATCTCTTCTATCAATATAAGATACCTTGATTTCCCAAGTAGAATCGTCTTCCAAGAAGTTGTGTGCAGACAACTTTATCGAATTTTGATATCTTCAATCTGAAGGGTTATCATCCACTAGCATTGAAACCCATCAATGTTGGAGTACGGGATACCTACTTCAAATATTAAAACAATCCTCACTATCAATCAAGACCATGTCCATAATTTATCCAAAATAGCATTCGCTCGGATTTGAAGCACTACGGATACTTAAAGGAGTTCGGCCTGTGCCATTAAGACAAGACAAGGATGAGAATGAAGGGGAGATTCTAGGGCAGAACCAAGAACAGCAAAGATGCGAGCACAGCTCACATACGTAGGTCACAATGCAAGCCAGAGACGATTCACGACAACATCAAGCTCGAACCAAGACAAAAAGCAGTGCCATGATCGAGTGCATTGACATCAAGCCAGTAATCGTAAGCATGAGCATAGAACGAATCGAAAAAAGCCTTTGGCGGCAACATCAACAAACAATTCGTGCATGCATCAAGGGCTTGAAGACGAACAACAAACTCCCATGTAGGAAGCGATGAAGCAGTTGGACATGGGATGGGTGTCTCGGACTTTGCATCATGCAATCTATGGTGGCCACGAGCAAGGTAGTGATTTGATTTTGAGCAAACACCAAGCGAGTGAGCTAAAATTATTTTGGTTTCCCATGGGGCAAATCAAGAAATATGAGCGAATGAGACACACAAGGTTAAATATTTTATGCATTTTTAATTTATTTAATTTATTATTTTGCCTTAAGTTTAATATTCATGCCATAAAATTTTATTGAAAAATATTTAATCATATAAATAAATAAATTACAAAGATATTCCAATAAGTGAAGAAATAATAAAAAGGGAGTTAATGTTTAGTTGTAATAATTATAAAGATAATAATAATAATAATAATATGATTGTATAGTTAACAAATAGTTAAATGTATAAAAAAGGTTCAGTATTACTTTGAAAAAAAAATTCATTATACTACTACAATTTAATAATATAAATGTGAAGTAAAATAATGAATTAGAAAAGACGAAAGTTATAAAAAAATAATTGCATTTTAATATTAATGTTATAAACTTAATGGCCAAATAGAAACAAAATAAATAAGTAATAATAATAATAAAATCATAAGAGATTTAATTTCTAAGGCATATATTTTATTTAGAATTATAATATTGTAATTTATTAAAGTAATAAAATTAACTCAAAATTTAAGAATTATAATCTTCACTAAATGATTGAATAAGAAAATAATTAAATAAAGAACAATTAGGCAATGTGATAAAATTTATTAAAATGAATATTTATCTATAATATAGGTGTTACGTTGAAGGAGATAACTTAAGGAGTAAAAAAATGATAAACATTGAGGTAAGAACTTTTACTTATAACCTAAGATAAGATTTTGTTTATTCTCAACCATTTGAATTGGTAGTAATTAACAATGGTTGAATTAAATTGCATAAATTTTATTGTGATTTATATGCACGTTTATTTATTGGTCACTTCATTTTGAAGATTGTTTTTAACATTATTTACCATCACACATCATTTAAAAATATATAATTTATACTGAGTTGAATGAAATGAACATATAAATAATATGGGTTATATAACTGGTTGCAAGTGTGTGTTGAATATGATAGAATTCACTCCGTTATAGTATTAACTGGGTATACTAAAGTACTAATGCACGTATATTAAAAAAATATTATTAATATAAAAATACCTTAATTAGTACAACTTAGATGGTGCTCCTATAATGAATGTACAAACAAAATATTATAAATAAGAAAATGATATAGTACATTATAATCGAATGTTATAGAACTCGTTGAATTTTCATAATTAATTAGTAAACTATTATTTGTCTTCTATCTTCTATTGATTTTTTTTTTGACTAAATACAATACATATTATTTTCTTATTTGTTATGTTGCTGCAATTTAAAAGTAGAAGTATTCATAGGTCAATAACAGCTCGTCATTATTTTAAATTAATATTTTTCAAATTTAGTCTTAAAGTAAAAATGAGTAACATATGAAGAAATGTTTATAAAAAACATGGTTAACCTAAACTAAGGTAAACTTAATTGTTTTAATTTAATTTCTTTCGTTAGTGGCTCTTTCAAATTACTTGCACTATAAATTGTTAGTGAATAAATTAATTTTGAATTTCATCATCCGATCGTTCGTTTTCAATTAGTATAAATGAAGGAAATTAAGTTGATGATGATGATAGAAGAATACGTATGTCCGCATATAATAAAAAAGTTCCACATAAATGTTTCAAGATCAATTTTGTTCCATAAAAGAAGCAGACTCAAGGGAAAGAAGTGAACATCTGTTTATTATCTCAAAAGTAAAGAAGTTCTACTCTGGAAGAAAATCAAGATTTTGCAGAATGGCAACAAGTGACAAAAAGGGAGGACAATCAAAAAACATGCCAACAACTTTGTATTTCCATATCTCTTCACTCTAGCATATTATGTTACTGTTCTCCTACGTTACACAATTAGAGTTAAAATTAGCTGACTAAAATGGAGAAGTTTCTAAGGATTAGTATGGGATGACTGAATATCATGACACCTGAAGGTAAATTTTATAAAATAGCAACTAGACAGATAATATTATATGGAATCAAGTATTGAGAAGTAAAATAGTCATTGAAATGTGAATTGAGCACCAAAGAAATGGAAACATCAAAATGTATGTGTAGAAAAATCATAAAGGTTAAAGTAAAGAATGATTATATTAAATGAAAGATGGTAGTATTATGAAGGAAAAGGATATTAAAAGAAGACTTAAGTGGTCGAAAAGGTAGAAACTATCCAAAATTATTTGTGAAGAGTAAATTCAACATCTTTGAGTACTAATCAATGAAAAAAAATGAACAATACGAATTTACAAACCCAACCCCAAATAGTTGGAATAACAATAATGATGACATTGATGATGATCTCAATCCATTTCAATTGCCTTCCTAGAATCCACCTTTTTATACAACATACAACATCCATTTAGCAATCCCACCTCAGCAGTAATGCTAAAATTGATCTCCCAAAAAAATAAATAAATAAATAAAATTTCTGCCCACCAAATCTATTAGAAGTGCTGAGAAGCGCACCACCAATATTCCAATTCACAGCACCATCTCGAGCCCAAATATTGCGATTAAATAAGAAGTATGCCGGTTTATTTTAAAAGATGAAGTGGCACACTTAATTGTTATTTTCAGTGCATTTCCATGCCTCCATACCCCACCCGCTCTCACCCACACCCAACCTAAAATTCTTGAACCCACCCTCACAAAACTTAAACGGCCTAGCCTACTAAACCGTCATAATCAAAGAAACTAAAATAAAAACAAAACCAAGTAGAAGCGGTTTTCAAACAGCAACACCCAATACTATCTTCAAAAACAAAACCAAGTAGAAGCGGTTTTCAAACAGCGACACCAAATACTATCTTCAACCAATATATGAGTTAATTAAATGGCAGAACTTCACATAAGCATCAGAATAAGGGCAAGAGAAACATTAAATATTTGTTATCTCCTAGTTTCTAAGATTTTTGATATTGTGTAGGTCAAGATTAAAAAGAAGATGACATTTCTTAGCATTTGAGAAAAACTAAGTAGTAATTATATATATCAGCGGATCAATGAAATTTTCCAGGCTTTGGAACGGATTGGGTGGACATTAGTTTAATTTAGGTGAAAAAAACCTAATAAATGTTAGTAGGCTTAAAAATAAATAACTTCTGAAGAAGACCACTCCCTGGGAAAATCAAGAAACTGAATTGCAAGTTGATTCACCTGTTCGGTTAACAGTATCACTGGGTGCCCAGCCCTCTGCAATCTTTCAAACATGCTACACTCATAAAGAAATTGACTAGCCACGCTGGAAAGTACAGTAGCAGGAAGCTGTTTTGGATCCCCAACCTTCAAAAGATACAATCAAGAACAAAGTTTAAAGCCTAGACAAGGAAACGATTTGGTCATAAATATAAGTTATTACCATTATACATTTGGCTCCATTTGACTTCAAAAGCTGAAGTGGAATGAGAGTGGCTGGTTCCAGTGCCTATAAAAGTTCTGAACTTAAATATCCTCATTAGTCAAACCATTCAAAAAGTTAAATAGAGTAGAAATCACATACTTGAGCTGCTTCATCAATCACAACTACATCAAAGAAACACTGATCCGAAAACCTTCCTGAACTGCCGTTTGAAGAAGATTCATAGCAAACTTCATACAGATCACCACCACACCCACTGAGTGTTGTCACCACAATTTCAGCCTCTCTTAGGATGGATTTCCTAAGCTTACGCTTAAGAGCCCTGCTTTCTTCAGAAGACTTCTTTTCTCGAGCTTGAGCAGAAGCAAGATCTTGGTAAACTAATTTTTTCTCCCTGTAGAGATTGTTCAGCTTTGCCCCTATTTTTGCATCAGACATTTCTTTAATATCATCCTCATAAATATCACCACCAGCAGTATCTTTCAAGTTGGCATCCCCATCTTTTGATTTAGCACGCTTAGATTCATAGTACTGTATTCTTTCAGCTAGCTTCTCTAGTTTAGCACGAAGTGATCTTGAAGTCTCAGCATTTGAATCATTTCCTCCATCACCATTTTCCGTGCATGTTATTTCTTCTGCCAGCCTTTGCTCAACAAGTGTGTCAATAAAAAAAGGAAGGGAATTAGGATGAACAGTTTTTGCATTGCCAACTCTCACAATGAAAGGTTTGTATATTTTTCCATCATTCCCAAAAATCCCTTCATTAATTCTTGATACAAGCTCATCAACTGCTGCATTTGATTGTGCACAAATAAGGATCCTTCCTTTCAAAGCACATTCTACAGATATTGAAGCCTCTTTCTCTGCATCCTTAAGCAGTTGCTTCGCAAAAGCAGCATCTTGCCAAGCTCTTGCAACAGCTACAGAATTTGGGAGATGTGTCTTAGGTTTGGACAAGGCACTGACTTCTCTGCTAGTGTTCGTAAACATGTTTTTCGGAAGTCTTTGCAGAGCAAGCAGCGCACTCACAATAGCAACAATAGTTTTGGTCTTACCAGTTCCTGCAGAAAAACACAGATCAGAACTTCCATTTTTTTACAGCTACAGATAGTCATTCTTTGAATGTTAATCTGCAAATAAAGAGGAAGAAAACCTGGAGGACCCTGGACAAGTGAAAGTTCAAATTTTCGTGGAGTATGTGCTCTGATGGCATCACTAATAGCCCGGAGCTGGGGGACATTAAATGATGACATGAAAATGTCTTGCATAAACTGAGAAAGCTTACTTAAGTCTACCTTTTGTGGTTCAGTATGACCAGGAGAATGAGCAGCAGGTTTCAAGATGATTGGAAGCATAGGAATCGAATTGAGAGATGAAAGAGCCTGAAATTCTCTTAGTTGAGGGGTTATACTCATAACTCGACTTAAAAACCATTTACTCCGTTCAATTAGAAGCCTTTTCAGTTTGATTAGACGTGAGCAAGTATCTGGAAGATATAATCTAATTACTAGAATAATAGAGAAATTTGTATGACTTTTCTCCCGCCTTTCCACCTGAAATATGAATGTCATGAAATATAAGCAAAACAGAAAAAATAACTAATTTGAGGACAAAGTGCATTGAAATAAAACAGCACAATGGCACATTACCTTTCCAAGCACGTGGGTAATTTGGACAGAATTCTCGAGGGGCTCTTTTGTGAGCAGGACAAGATCATTTTCCAGACAGCCTTGAGATTTTGCAGATTCTTTCTCATCAGGACAACCTCGAATTATATGAAAATCATCAATTCTTTCGACAGAAACTATAGAAAGACTACCACAATGCTTGTCTTCTGCAGATGACTCTAAAGATGAATGGTGCAACTGAGCTTTGAACTCTTCCAAAACTAATGGTTGGAAAATTTTAACATAATGATCTGAAGATTGGAAATGTAAAGGAACTTGACTCAAATTGGAGGTTATTTTTTCATATTTATCGGTAGAATTTAGTCCCACTATCATAAAGTAATCCATTTCTAAAATGGACTTATACCAAACATCCAATCTAGGAGGTTTAAGTCTTCTGGAAGATACTTCCATTCGGTTGAGTGAGCAAGACTTGTGATTTGCAGGCATTTGAAGTTGTATTACCTTTCTTTTAGGAGCAAATACAGTTGTCTTTGATGCAACTGGCTTAGGATGACTAGTATGATCCATTGCAAGCTCCAAAGGATCATCACCGTCAGCCTGAACCAGCTGTTTGTTCATAGCAACTTCAAGCTCCAAGTATGGATCAGTTAGAGTTATCTTGGTAGGAAGAATTTCAGCTAATGATTGATCACTGTGTGGAACATTTGAACCTTTGTGAGAAGATTTAACAAGGTTATTACTTCGTAAAGCCTTTGTACAAAGACCTCTTTCTAGCATATGAGAATCTCCAATTCTACTAGCAACAGATTCTTCATGATAAGATTCTTTATTTTTTACAAGATCATCCTCCTCTGAAGAAGAACACAAGTCATCCTCAACAAAAATTCCGGAAGGAAAGGACTCAAGCTTGCCATTCTTAGAAATAGGAATCATGGACTTGGTCTCACCCTCTGGTAACAAGCCCTTACAAGTAGCCGGAAGAGAAGTCTCGACCATCAGATGCGAGCCTGAACTTGTGCAGCACGAGGCCGCCTCCTCCATGGAAGCCACTTTCTCAGGTTCATCATCAGAAAGAACAATAAATTCTTTCTCCAAATATTTCTTATTCATTTTAACATCATTAGAACTTGAACCAAAAGATAAAGATGCATCAAAATATGAGACATTTTTCAATGAATGAGGTTCTAAAGGTAATGTTTTTGGCTTGAGAATTTTTTTGTCATCTCTGAAAGAAGCAAGGCGAGACAAAGAGGCCATAAGAGTAAGCATCTGCTCCTGTAAATTATCAACCATAATTGTATCTGAAATGAAAAATATTTTATCATTAAAAAGTCATCAAAAGGAATTTATAATTGGCATGTAATAATCACAAAAACTAACCAGTTGATATTACTTTTTCAATGGTAATTAACATGGATGCTGTTGAATCACCATATGAATCTTTAAAAATGCTCAACAAAGATTGCATGCATTGTTTCCAGTGTCTGATGACAACCACAAGATGTGATCTGCCCCAATCTACCAAATCTAAAAGCCATTTGAAATCGGATGAACTGGGAACCAGATCCACCACATTTCCTAATGATTTGGAGATAGATAAGCTTAGCTTTTCATAAATAGTAGGAAGTGTTTCCAGCAACCGAACACACGTCATCTGAAATAACAAACTAAAATTCGTGGAGGATCCATGAGATAAAAGAAAGTCTAAGATACATGGATAAAAAGTACAGAGGAGACGGCCAGAAATAATTTCACTAGCAATGACATCTCTGAAGGAAGATATTTCCAGAGAACTACCTGGCACTTTGTGTTATTTATAAGCTCCTTGCCCTCAACTAGGCATTTTAATACAGGAGACCACATGATTGCAGAAAGCAAGCAGCTGAATTTCTCCCAAGATTTAATGTCCACTTGAATAGGTTGGCAATCAAAAGGAATAGCTGGTGCTGGTGAATGACCAATGAAAGTTTGTGGCAAAAATCCTCCCTGAGAAGACAGTGTTCTGCAACTTAGGTAGTCTTGAGAATTTGGAGGTGCTTTATTGGGGGAGCTTACAAGTTCCTTTAATAATTTCCCCGAGACAAAGAACAAATGGTGAAGACTATGAAAGCTATCCATAATGGGAATATCATGAACCTAAAAAGTAAGCATTTATGCTTAGAAACAATACTAGATTTTGCATAAGTATGTAAAATAACATCCTGCTGCAGAGACGACAGTCATTCATGCACAAGTATGCAAGCAAACATCAATCATTAAGCCAAACAGGCTTCCATCAATACACGAATGCACCTATAATTTACACAGACACCCATCCTAGATAATTGCATTTGCATTCCCTAATGCAAGCAAATGAAAATGAATAAAATCTAATCTTAAATGACCATATGGACCTGGATGCATGTATTGTTACTGATGGATGGATGCATGCATAGAAGCAACTTCCAAAAAAGTAAATTCAACGACATAATAATTTGAACTTTCATGAACATGTCATTTTAGGTAAAACAACCATGATAAAAATGAATGAATTCATTGACTCGGACAATTTTGTATGTATTACAATCGAAAGAATTTGTTGTTCCTACACATGTCACATGTCCACAATTAAATCACTAATTCAGGGACTTATTAAGCAAAGTACTTATTTAACCACCTTTTGGAAATATGAACCAATTTGTTCTGCCATCCGTACTGAGCGCTGGCAAGTAATTCACCCAGAAGAAACAAATGGTATAATTTTAGCAATTCAGTAACCAATGGATCCAGTGCTTGAGGTTCTCGCCGATGCAAGGTAAAGAAATATTGGTGTATATGGCCTAACCCCTATGTTTAAAGCTCGGAAACTATTACTGGAAATAAATCTGCATCTAAGAATGCCGTGATACGCACAATTATAATAAAACACGGCCATAAAATAACAGCAAGGAATGAGTATCAATTCTTTCCACTGACCAAGACTTCAGGTTAAAATTTCCTGGAACCTTCTTGATGCGAGATGGGGCTTCTTCCGCAGTTGTGTGGCATGTGGACCCCACGATCACCGGAATTAACAGATTGTGATTTTTTTTCTATTTATTATTTTAAGCAAGGTTCCTTCAATTGTTTCTTCCTTTCCTGGTTCTTTCCCATTTCTCTATTTTTCAATTAGGTTATTTTTTATTAAGGGGCCTTTATATAGGTTGTATCTGGTTGTTTAAATTTTTAGCTTGACTTCACATATTTTGGAGATATTTCTCTTAGTTTTGCTCTCCAGAGTGTTACAGACCCTTTCTTTTATAAGTGGTGCGTTGTATCTTGCCCAAAAACAGGTGATAGACTCCCCTCAGCTGTTTCCATGCTCGCTGTTTTCAGCCGAGTAGCTCTCAACATGGCTTCCATCTGCTGTTTACAGCAGGAAACTGCCAATTTCTCACCCCCAGTTCGCTATCCAACCACCATTCACACCAAATTTCAGCAGCTGCATCCATCCTCCCACTCCCGTTAACCATCCCACAACTTACCTAACGCCTTTTCATATTCTCTCACACCTTCTAAAAGCCCTAAAACAATGTCATCTAGTATCAGAACCTAACCAAAATTCTGGTTAGAAGAATGAGACACCATACTGCCAAAGAAAAACCTTGTAACGAAGTGCTCAGAAAATTATCATAGAAAACATACAACGGAAAATCCTCCAATAGCAGCAGAGGCTCATTGATTTTGAAAGAAGAAAAAATAGAAAAGTCACCCACATCAACAATGGTGACCACCCAAATAAAGGAGATGAAGAAAACCCTTTCCACCAACAAACTTTGAGTGCAGAGCTAATGTCACGACGGTTCGACATCGAGTATAGAAGGTGAGAGGGTGACTTTTGAGTAAAGGTCAATTTACCAGATTTTTATAGTCGCATGAATTTGGATGAGTTTATTGAATGGCTCCAGATAGTGAAACGGGTTTTTAAATACAATCACATTCCATAAGATTGAATGGTAAACCTAATCGCCATCAAGTTAAAAAAAAAGTGTCTCTATCATGGAAAATTTTGAACCGCATAAGCCAACATAAAGAAAAATTAAAATTAATACCTGCTCTACGATGAAAAGGTAGATGCAGCGCAAGTACCTATCAGCACATTACAGGCAGAAAGTTTTCTTGAGACTTCACTTACAATAGAAAAATCTCTCAGTAAAAAACTACACAAGTTTGACAACTTATTTAAATGGAAACTAGAGGAGCCCAAGGAAAACACCATAGCTCAATATTTTGGGGATTGAGACTGTCCATTGATGACATGGTGCAGTTGTAGTCATATTAGACATTATAGGATGTCCAGACGCTAGCTCTGAAGGTGGAGAGACATTATCGCAGCATCAAGTCCACACGACCCTTCAAACAAGATTCAGCCAGCAATCGGCCAACAAGAACACAATGACCAGGGTACACAGTTACACCCCACAAGAAAAGACGCTAACACAAGAAGAAAAGAGAACTGTCCAGACCAACACCCCCAATACATTTTAGTCAGGAAGTGTTTCAAATGTCATGGCTATCACATTGCATCCAACTTTCTAAATATAAGGGTGATTTCTTTTACTGAGCAGGGTAAAGCGGAGGCAACAAAAATTGAAGACCCACAAAAGAAGAGAACATAGATGACTGTTGGCTACCCAAAGGTGACAATGAGATACTTATGGTTCGACGAGTTCTACAAACTGAACCTAAGAGAGATCGGCAATGGCTCAGACATAACATCTTCCGTGTCAGTTGCACTGTCAAGGGAAAGGAGTACAACATCATCATAAATAAGACACTTGTTAAAATGTGACATCTACACAGATTATGGATAAATTGAGCCTCACTGCATAGAATCATTCCCAGTGATATTGTGTCTGATTTTGTTGAATAAGAGAAATGAGATATGTGTCGATAAAAGATGTCTAATAGATTTTTAAATAGGTTGAAGGATCAAAATTGGTGTAATATTGTCCCTATAGATGCATGTCGTATTTTGTTGGGCAGACCGTAACGGTATGATATAGGTGCACTTCATAATGACCATAAAAAGACACATTTAATAAAGGAAATGTATTGTACCCCTACCATTAAATGAGTCAGCAATGATGAGTACTCAGATAGAGATAAGAGTCATCATCTATCGTGCTACATTTTTACAGGCTATGAAAGAGGTGTCGATGAGCTTGGCCTTAGTGATGCTAGATGGAAGTAATACAAAAGAGCCAATACTTGAGATAGTGCGACCTTTGCTAATAGAGTTTTAGGATGTTATGACAGAAAGTTTGCCACCTATATTAGCACGCTTACGAGAGATTCATCATGTCATAGACCTTATCCCAAGATCAATGATCCCAAACAGACCCGCTTATTGGATGCGACCAACAGAGTATGAGAAGCTATAGAAGCAGGTTGAGGATCCGATTGCATAACAACTAGTTTACGAGAGCACTAGTCCATGTGTTCTGCCAGCTTTGCTTGAGCCCGAAAAGGATGAATTGTCGTGCATGTGTATAGATAGTAGGGTTGTGACAAGATCACATCAAATACAAATGTCCTAATCTGAGATTCGAAGATCTGCTAGATCAGTTACATGAGGACAGTGCTTTCTCCAAGATTGATTTGCGCAGTGGCTATCACAGAATAAAGATGAGACCAGGGGGAGTGGAAGACAGTGTTCAAGATATGACATGAATTGTACGAGTGGATAGTGCTGCCCTTTGGCATGTCCAATGCCCCGAGTACTTTCATGCTATTGATGAATCAGGTATTTTGAGCCGTCATTGAAAATTTTGGGGTATAATTTAATGACTTCCCGGTGCACAACAGTTCAGAGGATGTGTACTCAATATATTTGCAACCATTTTTGAGGTTCTTCGAAGATAATAGCTATATGGCCATCTAAAGAAGTGTCACTTTCTTACATCGCAAATGTGCTTTTTAAGATAGATTGCTTCAGTTGCCAGCATTGAGATACACCCAACAAAGATTGAGGTCATTTTGGCCTGACCAATTCCCTAGCCATGTACTAAGGTATGTCAGTTTTATGATCTGAGCATTTATTATACGAGATTTATCAGGAATTTCAGCTCGATCACGGTGCCTTTTACGAAGTATCTCAAGTCAGATAAATTTGTGTGGTTAAATGATGCTCAGACTAGTTTTGATGCTATGACAAAACAGGAAACTCAAGCTTCCATTCCTGCACTTCTAAAATTTTAATCAATTGTTTGAGATAGAGTGTAATAAAGTTGTATCAAGTCAAGGAGGACACCCTACTTCTTTATTCAGTGAAAATTTGAATGATTCCATGATGAAATATAGCTTCAACAAAGAATATTGTGAGAGCCCTCAGTCACTAGAATCATTATCTACTGGCAAAAGAATTCACTCATTATAGTGAGCACAACATACTGAGGTCTTTGAATATTGAGAGCACGTTAAAGGGAAGACATGCCTCAATTGGTGGAATTTCTCTCTTCATTTCATTTCGTGCTCAAACATAAGGCTGGGAGCTAAAACAAAGTAGCAGGTGCATTGAGTTGTCGCCACTTCGGCACGTACTAATCATTACGATGCAGTTCAAGTAGTTGGGTTTGAGTTGTTGAGGAATTTGTATGCGACTAACGAGGATTTTCAGGATATTTGAGTCATGTGTCATATGAGGAGCATCATAGATCCAATGGATATCTATTCATCTATAACAGATTATGCATTCCTCAAAATTCACTCAGAGAGTATTTTATAGAAGTGCCATAGTGAGGGATGGAATGACAGTTTGGTAGAGAAAATACCCTCTCCTTAGAGAAAAAGGAATTTTTACTGGCCCAGGTTGGTACGTGATGTGGAGAGACATGATAGACAATGAAGGTATACCACTTGGCTAAGACTAGAGCACGAAACATAGGTCTATACACTCCCCTTCTTACTTCATAAGCTCTCTGCGTAGGCATGAGCATGGATTCGTGGTGGGCTTACCCCATACATAATGGAGTAAGGATTTTGTTATTGTGGCGGTAGACCGTTTAACACGAGTAGGGCTGTCAAAAAAGCTCGTTGTTCGCGAACAGTTCGTGTTCGGTCCGCCAAAAAGTTCGTATTTGATTCATTCGATAAGCAAACGAGACGAACACGAATGATTTTTTTCGTTCGGTTTGTTAAACGAACCAAATACGAACAGTGATGTGTTCGTTCGTGTTCGGTTCGTTATTGTTCGAAATATAAAATAATTTAAAATAATTACAAACTTTACCACATAACTTCCATTATTATGAAGATTCATGTGATCCCAGAACATTATGCGATCACGGGATGTCATTCCACATGGGATACAATCATGTTTCAATTGCAACGAAATTTTTGCATTTTTTATTTTTTATTTTTCTATTTTCTTCTAATTAAGTTTATTCATCATTAGGAAACTATTTATGTGGGTATTTGGAGAAAATACTACGTCTGCACACCGGACGCAAAGTAACTTCTAGAGTCCAATAAAATCTTGTCATGTGTCGCCACGTGTAAGCTGCAGTCCTACTGAATAAAAAATGAAAAAAACTTTATTTTAATGTGTGACCCGACACGAATCAGCACGTTGTTTCGAAATTCCATTTAAAATTTTTTGTAGAGTTATTGAGGTGTTATTAAGGTTTATTGCAGTGTTATTTGAGTGGTATTGCGGCAGCTTTGGTGTTATTGCGGTTTTTTCGTGGTTTTATTTGAGTAGTATAACAGTTTTTTTTTTTTTGTGGATTGGTGTTATTGTGGTATTTTGTGGTGTTATTGAGGCAATATTGAAGTTTATTGTAATGTTATTTGAGTTGCATTGTGTCGGGTGTGGTGTTATTGCGATTTTTTTATGGAGTTATTGAGGTTATTTGATGTTATTGTGGTTATTTGGTGTTACTCTGAATTTTTGTGGAGATATTGAGATTTATTATGGTTTTATTAGTGTTATTCCGATTTTTTTGTGGAGCTATTGAAGTGTTATTAAGATTTATTGTGGTGTTATTTGAATGTATTGTGATGGTTGTGGTGTTATTTGAGTCGCATAACAATTTTTTTTACGGACTAATGTTATTGCAGTTTTTTGTGTTATTGAGATTTATTGTGTTGTTATTTGAGTGGTGTTACGACAGCTTTGGTCGTATTTTCGAATGGTATTATTTCAGTATTATTATTATATTATTACGGTATTATTGAGGTATTATTTTGGTGTTGCGGTGGCTCTGTTGCGTTACTCTCGTCAAGCGTTATTATGGTGTTATTACAATTTTATGTATGCATAAATATATTTTTTGTTTGATACAAGAATTGCGTGGTATGTATGTAAGCGCCCAAAATGAAAATATATTTCTTATGTGACATAAGAATTAGGTGGTATGTATGTAACAATTAAAATGATGGTATTTTTTATTTGATACAAGAATTGGATGGTATGCATGTAAATATATTTTTATGTGATACAAGAATAGTGGTATGTATGTAAATGTTAAAATAATAGTATTTTTTATGTAAAAATAAACCTAAATAACTCCAAAAAAAACCGCAATAATGGTAAATAACTACAATAACTCCAAATAACCTCAATAATTCTACAAAAAACTGCAATAACAACATAGTCGCCGCAATACACTCAAATAACACCATAATAAATCTTAATAATATCTTAATAACACCAAAAAATAGCAATAACACCAGCCCGCAAAAAAATCAACCGTAATACTACTCAAATGATGCCACAAAAAATCGAAATAACATCACAGCCGCTGCACGACCACTCAAATAACACCATAATAAATTTCAATAACACCTCAATAACTCCACAAAAAACCGTAATGAATATCGAAGGAACGGGCTGATTTGGGCCGGGTCACACATTAAAATAAACTATATTTTTTTATTTATTATTCAGTGAGACCGCAGCTTATACGTGGCGACACATGACAAGATTTTATTGGACTACGAACGTATCTTTGCATCCGGTGTCCGGACGTAATATTTTTTTTGAGTATTTGGTTGTTTCGAGACTATTAACTTTCTTTTGAGTATTTTGCAAATTGTGATCTATTTTTCTACCTTAAGTGGTGTTATATCATTTTCATTTTGTAAGTGATGTACTAGTGTAATGTATTTTGACCAGGAACATGTGGTGAACATCCTCGTTGCGTGTACTGCATCGTTTCGCCGTTCTCCTCTTTAATTTAAGGGGGAATAGCCGGCGAAAACCTCAGATCTGGTGTCCAGCAGAAGATTTCATCATTTATTCCCCTCCAGATCTGTCAACCCCACATATCGCATTCATTTGTTATTCCACAAACATCTCCACCCTCAATCCGCTTCACAAACAACTTCAAGAGCCCAAAAATAGTATTATTTGGTATCCGAGCCCCGCAAACTTTAAAATTTTAGTGGATTGTCTTCCTTGCTTCCAAACAAAAAAAAATAAAAAATCAATACAACCTTTGCCCACAAAAAATTTCCCCCACCATATCATAAACACTAATACCTCAATTCCTAACACTAACCCTAAATCATATTTGTTTTCCATCAAAACTTCCATTAGAAGAAAAAGATGTCATGCAACTAAGGAGAAACCCTCAATGAGGTGTTCAGGAGCCAATATGGAAAACATACAAACAGAAATACTCTAATAGTAATAAAGGTTTGCTATCTTTAAAATACAATAACCCGATGAGGTCGCCCATAACCACAACAGTAACTCGCTAAGTCGAGAGAATGAAGTGAACCCCTCCATCAAAAAATTTCTAATGACAACTAATAACCTGTCAATTTGACATAAAATAACAGCAAAGATGCGAAGATTTTACAGTGAAGATAGACTTGTCGGATTTTAGTTGTCGCTTAGATCGAAATGAATTCATCGAGGACTCCAGCTAGTGGAACGTGTTTTAAGTACAATTACATCCCACCTAAAAGAATGATTAAGCTAGCCGCTATTAAGTTAAGAAATAATATTTCATTGTGGTGAGAAAACTTGTCGCGCTTATGTTAGCATGAGGGAAAAAATAAAATCATTATCTAGTCCAAGTTAAAACAAGAGATGCAGCTCAAGTATTTACCAACACATTAGAGATAATGGCATGTTCTCAAGACCTCACCACTTAAAACAGAAAGATCTCTCAGTAGAGAAGTACACACTATGCAGCTGAATTTGAGCAGCTTATTTTTAAGTGTGAGCTAACAAAGCCTGATGAGAACACTATAGATCGATATATGGGAGGATTTAGATCATCTATTCGTAATGTGGTACAATTACAGTCTTATCAGATATTACAGGATATCAATACCCCAACCCTAAAGGAAGAGAGAAACAAAGCAATATTAGATCCACACCACCTTTTAAACTGGATTCATCCATCAGATCAGGTAACAAGAGTACACCCAAGGGAACACCCAAGCCAACCCCACTCGATGAAAAACCCTTACAGAGTGGAGAAAGTGTGAAGCCTACGAGTACTCCTCAAGCTATCCTAGCCAAAAACGTGCAACAAGTGTCATGATTTTAGGCGCATCGTATCTGATTGCTTAAATAAAAGGGTGATATCTTTCACTAAGCAAGGAGCAGTGAAAAGCATAAACAATGACACAAGAGACACTAGAGAAGGTGATGTGCAAAAAGGTTCCATCTTCCAGCTGATGAGGGAGATATTATGAGTAATCAGACGAACCCTTTAGATTGAGTCCATAAGAGAAATAATGGCTTCACCATAACATTTTTCTTTCATATTGTATCATGCAAAGAAAGGTGAGGTTTAATTACAGGAGGTAGTTGTGAAAATGGGATATCAGCTGAAATGATCAGCAGGTTGAACCTAGCCACGTATATAGAAGCGCATACTACATTATTCTTTTTTTTGGTTGAAGAAAAGATATAAATCACAATTAAATGTATTGTGAGTTTTCTATCAGAGACAAGCTGCAAGATCGTGTTTGGTGTGATATCGTGTATATCAATGCGCGTCACATTCTTTGGGCTAACTGACACATTATGATGGTTATATTTCATGATAGCCGCAAAAACACCTACTCATTTATCAAGGAGGTAGAGCATAATGTACTTTTACTATTGAAGGAGTCTCTAGTGACTTGTATTCACGCATAGACAAGAACTTTAGTGGCCCATGCCCCAACTCTAGATGTTGTGAGAAAGGTGCCAGTGAAACTGAACTTGGAGATACTAGAAGACTGTGCCATAGAAAAGTTGATATATAAGGCAACGCAACACTTTCTCTAAAATTTAGACTACTCTCTAAGTTGTCACTATTGAAAGTCGTCCAACTATCAACACTTCAAACAAAGATGAGCTTTTTGAGCTACTTATGGAAGAAGATGGAGTAAGCTTGCTCGGTTCAGCAGTGCACCCAAAGTCAGATGGCCAGATAGGAGTGGTGAATCACAACTTTGGATATCTTCGAAGGTGTTTTGTGAAAAAGTACATCTGATAGTAGAATCCAAGTAATTCTAGAGAAGAAGAAGAAGAAGAAAAATAAACCTTTTTTACCTAGGGAGAGTGATACAAGACACAATCTTTCCCGCAGAAATTTTGCACCTCCACGGACCAGCGTTGACACGGGCATGTGAATGAAACTGCGGGAACAACGTAAAGCGAGTTGCGGGCTATCTCCTGCAATTCCTTCATCTGGATTGAAGCGATCCAAACCCTGGAGGGACGATTAGCTCTTCCACAAGGGGTTGGCACCTCTTTTCCATAGGGGGATCCAATCCTAAATATCCATGGCTTATATATGTGATTTTTGGGTTTAGTCATATCACTGTTCAAAACGGTTGATGGTGTCTTGGTTACTCACATCTAGGATTGTATCCAAAGGCAGGTGATGCTCCGGTTGTAGCTAGTCTAAGGAGGTGATCTTCTTCCAAGGGTCGAGTGGTACTCGTTGGTTCTCAATGGAGTATTTATCCTCAATTTCCCATCCTTCGCACCTTTACCTCCGCTGCCACCAACATCGTCATTGCCACTGCAACAACCCCTCTCTCCAAAGCCAGCAACCTTGCTGCCTCCCTACAGCCCAACCCTTCTCCTTTTCAACCACGCCAACAGCTCTGTCCAGTAGTGCCATCCCTGCCTCCTCCCAGCTCCCACCTACCTGTTGTCCTTCCCAACCACCACCTTCTTGTTGCATCTGATGCAGCCGCTTCCCCTACAAGGCATCCATCCACCCACATGCAATCCTCCCTCCAGTTAACATCTAAAGACAGGCCAACCTTCCTCTGCTATTACCCCAGCGTAGCACTCTTCCCGCAATCCTACAACAACGACGACCCTCCCGCACCTCTAACTCGCATAACAACCAACACCACGCCTCTAGGGATACTACCCTAGTAGCATATGTGTTGTGTCTTCTGTTATTTTCCATTTTCAAATGTGATTTTAAACAATAACATTATTTTCACTGTTGTTTAGATTAACTGTAATGTCATTTGGTATCGAAGCTAGCCCAACCCTATCATATCATAGGGTTTCTAACGGCATCAATACCTAACAAAAAAAAAACTTTCCCCACAAAAAAATACTTTCCATTGCAGAATTTCCAAAATGGCTAACCTAAAATTTTCTTTCCCGACCTACATCATCCCTATATACTCTCTTCCACCTACTCAAACCCAAACCCCAATCACAATGCCAAAGAGGCAAGTGTCGGAACCTGATCAAGAAGTTACTATGGATGATATACAACAGCTACTCCGCCAAGTGCTACAATGTAATAGAAACCAAGGCAGGATTACCATCGACCGTAATGGTGAAATAAGTAGAGATCAAGAAGGTCATTTGAATCCCTTTCGTATGGATGATTTCAATGAAGAGGAGGCCGAGAGATGAGGTGTTATTGGAAGATACAGAGATGAGATGCTAATTGGAAGATTCAGAGATAAAGTGTCAGAGGATATGGAGACTCAGGAGAGTGGACCTATTGGACTTCGAGGGGAGAATGGATCCAGATGATTTCCTCGAGTTGATGCAGTCTATTGAGCGGATCTTTTAAACACAAAATGTCTAATGACAGAAAGAGTTACTGCCATTAAGCTAAAAAAAAATGTCTCTTTGTGGCAGGAGAAACTAAAAAAAGAGAGTCGGAAGTAAATACGGAACAGTCACTTCTTAGAAGAAAATGAAGGTGATGCAGCGACAATACCTACCCCGCACTATCGTCGCATATATTCTTAAAGCTACCTACCTGCAACAGAAAGAGCTATCAGTGGACGAGTACATATCAGAATTTATGCAATTTAAAATTAAAGTGTGAGCTAAAGGAGCTAGAGCACACCACAACCAGGTACATGGGAGGCCTAAAGCCCGCCATCAATAATGTGGTCCATCTGCAAATATATTGGACATCGAGGGACGTGCAGACCTTAGCACTAAAAGTGGAGAGGCAGCAAAAGCAAAGCATGCAACCACTGTCAGGAAGCACGCCTTAAGGAGTGAACCAAACTGGCCAGGAACATCACAGAGCCACTCTGAGTGAGAAGAAGCCTAAGAAGTGAAGCACACTCAATACAGCCCCAAACAAGAAATGCTTCAGATGCCATGATTTTAGACACATTGTAAGTCATGTCCTTCACCAAGCAAGGTGGAATAGAGAAAGTGAGTGACCAAGAGGCAGCTAAAGAACAGGGTGAAAAGTACCAACTCCCATCAGATGAGGGTGAAATGTTGCTTCGAAGGGTCCTATAGATTGAGGATACGAGGAGGCAGAAGTGGTTTCGCCATAGGAAATTATACACCTATTACACTGTGAAAAGAAGTGTATGCAGTCTTATCATTGGAGAGAGCAGAAAGAACATGACGTCAACATAAATGGTGGACAAATTGAGCCTCATGACCCAGAGGCATTCACAACCATATTCTCTAATGTGATTGAAGAAGAAAAATAGGGTCAGCATTAATAGGAAGTGTCTCATAGAGCTTTCATGAAAAAATACATTTGTATTAATATATCAAAAAAGTACAAAAACTACGTATGAATGCATCTATGGTGTAAAAAAAGAGATGACTTCTACAAGTATAGTAGAAAATACTTTATCGTCATTTACATGCATCAAAACAAAAGAACCACTAAAAAATGTGTGGTCCTGTTACATTCACAAGCATATAAAAATAAAATTTGCATAAATTGCAAGAGAAAAGCTATGTCTGGTGGTTCGTGCGGACTACGCACCAAGTTTCATCACGCATAGTAGATCGCAAAAAATTTATGATGTTGGTGTTGCCTCCCTCAATGTTGATTCCCTTATATTCGAGCATCCATGGCTAGCAAATTTTTTGGAGAAAGGAAGCTGCCTTGAGTTCCACTTGGTCGCTATCGCAATGCTGAAGGCATTGCCTGGCCGCAACAATCCCAACGCCATGTTGTCGCGGATGACAATGACAATACCAGTGGATCCAGTAGAGAGCAGAGCGTCATCGAAGTTGATCTTTAACCATATGAGGGGGGGAGGGAAGGGGAGGGGAGGGGAGAAACCAGCCCGAATGGTTGGCCAACACCTCGTTGCTCGCTGAATGGAAATTTTAAGAAGTTGTGAGTTACTTGAGAATCAACGTAGCAATAATTGGAGTGTGATGTGTCTGATGGTGAACTTTTGAATTGTGAGCTCCTATAATGGTGGATGACAGCAAAACAACGAGCCTACGCAAATTCAGATTTTTGCAATTTCTGAATCTTCCTGAAAGCTTCATCAAGATCGCAGAACATTGGAGGGTAGAGATGCTCCATCGCCCCAAAATGGCCCTCGTAAGTTTTCGATGGCGAGCTAACTGCAGAATCAAGTTTGGTGTAATGTGGTGCTCATGGATGTCTGCCACATTTTGTTGGTGAGACTATCGCAATACGATTGTATGACTCAACATGATGGGTATAGAAACACGTACTCATTCACGAATGATGGAAAAGTGTATCGAACTCTTACCTTCTGTGGAGTCTGAGAATACAAAAGCTCGCGCCAGCAGAGAAATGTCGAGAGGATCCATTATGGTGATGACAGGATAGCGAGACAGAAGAGTCAGCTTCAGACACAAGGTAGCCAATACAGAGAAAGTTTTAGGGCATTCTATTAAATATATTAACGTCATGGCCACCACCGTTAAGGGAAATACAGGCTACCCTCCCCTCAGATCAGGTTGAGCCAACATTGAGTTACATTAGAAATATTCAACAGTATATACGTGACATGCAGACCCAGTTCAATTTAGTAGTAAGCTCCGAGAAGATTGGGCCGATATAGATTGATGCTTGCAAATGAGGAAAGCTCCTCAAATGTTTTGGGGGACTATGCAGACGTCAATGGGATCCAAGAGCTTCTAGGGCCGCAATAAATGAGCCTTCAGCCTCGGTAGGTTACAACTTCTCAGTCACCAATAACGAGCAGACAAAAGCTTCGACGAAATAGGTCAAATCTCCCACAACCCTCGGACACTCACACGAGTGCGTGAACGAAGTCACGAGAGCGGCGTAAATGAAGCCACTGGCTATCTCCCATGAATCCTTTGTCTGGACCAAACAGGTCCGGACCTGGGAGGGCCGATGAGCTCTTCCACAAGGGATTGGCGCCACTTTTCCATAGGGAGGTCCGATCCTAGTTATCTATGGCATCTATATGTGATTCCTGCATTTAGATTTTCAGTTTTGGCCATGTTCATCATCAGGACAGTCGTCGGCACCCCAATTTATCCCTTCTAGAGTTGCATCCAAAGGCTGCGATGTTCAGGTAGTAGCTCATCCGATTTTGTGATCTTCATTCAAGGGTCAAGTGGTGCTGAGGCTATAGGTCATTCCCAATGGAATAATTAACTTGGCTTCTCATCCTTCACAACCTTACCTTCGTTGTTGCAAACGTCGTCGTCGCCACTACAACCACCCCTCCCCAATGATAACAACATTGTTGCCTCCTTGCAGCCCAACCCTTCTCCTTTCCAACCACGCCACCTGCTTTGTCCAGTCGCTGCCATCCCCGCCTCCTCTCAGCCCTCATCTGTCTACCACCCTTCTCAGACAAAGACCTCCTTGCTACACCTGTCGCAGCCCCTTCCCCATACAGGTTTGTCATCCGCCCACCTGTAATCCTCCCTCCAATTGTCACCCACAACCAAACCAACCTTCCTCTGCCATCACCCCACCGTGACCCTCTTTCCAAATACAGCCATCTTACAACCACAAATCACCCTCCCGCACCTCCATCACGCACAACAACCAAGACCACCCATCTTGGGATACTACCCTAGTCCCATGTGTGTTGTTATTTCCCATTTTCAGCTGATTGTTTGTGATCTTCTATTTTGACTTTTAGAAATAGTATTATTTTTGGTATTGTTCAGTTTGACTCTAGTATCACCCGTAATTGTGAAACATCCTGCGGAGGTGGGTTGTCATTCCGCTCAGGATATAATCTTGTTTTCAATTGCACTGAAAATTCTCGCTTTTATGTTTTTTTTTCCTATTTTCTTATTTATAACTAAAATTATTTATTATTAGGAGACTATTTATATGAGTATTTGGTTGTAGAAACTAATAACTTTGCTTTGAGTTATAAAACCTTAAGGAGTGTTGCATCATTTTTTATTTTTTTGCAAGTGGTGTATTTGTATCTTGCTCGTGAATAGATGGTAAACCTCCTTGTTGTCAGTATCGCATTGCTTTGTTATTTGCCTCATTATTTTCAACAGGGATAGCCCCGAAGAGCTCAAATTTCCTTTCCAAAAGCATATTTCGTCATTTATCTCCCTTCAAATGTCGTCGACCAAGTATTTCATTCCTTTATTATTCCACAACCATTCCCACCCTAAATCAACTTCACAAACACCTTCTAGAAGCTCTAGAACGGTATCACCATTTCTCTAAAATAGCTCAATAGTTCCTTGTCACAAGATGATGGATGCATCACATATTGCAGATTTATAATTCAAGGAGACAATTCGTTTTCATGGTATACCCCGAAGCATTAAGTTAAATAGAGACAAGAAATTTCTCAGCCGCTTTTGGAGGACTTCATGAGGCAAGTTAAGTGCCCAGGTTCGGTTCAACTCAACGGTTTAACCTTAGACAAATGGGCAGACAGAGGTTGTATACCACAATTTGGGAAATCTTCTTAGCTGCTTTGTCGGAATGAACATCATACATTGGAATTTGCATTTTCTCAGTGCAGCTTGCCTACAATTATTTTACTAGTTAGTTAGTACACAAGTCACAACCCCTTTGTGATTTTGTATGGATGGAACCCTTTAACCCCTGGAGTTAGTCCCGATATTGCCAACTATCGAGCCTAACATAGATGTCAAGGTTCGAGTCAAGAATATTTTGACCCTATATGAGCAACTCATGATGGAAATTACTAAGAAGAACACCAACTATCAAAAACAGCTAATGGGTCAAGGAAAGCTATGGTTTTCAAGGAAGGCAAAATTGTTTGGAGGCTAAAGAAGGAGCGATTTCATGTAGGCTCAATCGGAAAACTCAGACCTAGAGCTGATGAACAATTAAAGATTGCTTAGAAGATTAATGACTGTGCCTAAAAGACTGACTTTCCGAGAGACTACAATTTCTATTACTTTTAATGTCTCCAATTTGTCCAAGAGCTGGATGTTTCCAGAGACAAGAACAAAGCCTCTCTTACTTGAGGAAAGTGACGCAAGACGCGGGATTCTTCCATGATTTTGTGGCATGCAGATCCAGTGATTACAGGAATTAACAAATTTTGATATCTTATTTTTTTCTTATTTATTAGTTTCCATAAGTTTCCTTCATTTGTTTCTTCCTTCCCTAAATCTTTCATATTTCATTGTTTTCTATTTAGGTTATTTTCTGTTAAGGGCCCTTTATATAGGTGGTATTTTGGATGTATGGATTTTTAGCTTGAGTTTATGTATTTTGGATATTTTTCTCTTATTATTGCTCTCCGGAGTGTTGTTACCTCTCTTCTTTTCACAAATGGTGTGGCTATAGCTTGCCCGGGAATAGGTGATGGATTCTCCTCACGTCCACACATCGCCTTCTCACCACACGCTTGCTGTTTTCAGCCAAGATGTAATGTATTGAACTCTTTCTTCCCTTGGCAAGTTCCTCCAAAAAACAACCAGAATAAAAACAAAAGAACATAAACATGAAATAAGTTTATCAGCTCTTTCTTCTATTGGTAAAGTTTCTGTAAAATGAAACCTGAACATAAAACAAAACATAAACATGAACAGGATGAAAGCAAGGACATGTTGTATTCTACTTCTCTATTCCCCCACAAGTCCAGCTTTACTTGATCATAAACCAATTACTGATTAATGAAGCCCAAAAAGGAGCCCGCAAGCTTTACATGGTAAGAATGCCATAGAATGCTTCGTAACAGCAAAACTGAGCCACATGCTTATACTCAATGGCGTAGAAAAGACCAGGTCAACTTCTTCAATCAAGGATCTATAAGACTTTTAAGAAGCATATATAAGCTACCTGTTTAAAGATGAATCTCAAACCCACAAGCATAGCAGACAGAGAAGATGCAGTGGAACAAAGAAACTGGAGTCCAGAAGTCAAGAGACGCTCACTGGACAAATGCTCCAGTATAATTTTACCAGCTCTCCTCACAACCTGCATGTGTTATACTTACGTCATGATGCCAGGTTAACAAATAAAATTAGATTACAAAGTTCATGCAATTTCTTTGCATTTTAATTTTATAGTTAAAACAATATTCGTCAAAAAAAAAAATTTGAATTAATTGTAGAACAGTTAGAATCGCACATCATCATGGTTTACAAGCGTAAGTATCAAGCTCTCAGCCATTTTTGGTTCCCATGTCCATTGTTTTTGAAGTTCAAGCTTTTCCAGTTGCAAGATGAATTCAGCAGAAAGCCTAAAGATGATTCCAAAAAACTATTTCAAATGATGCCAGAAAAAAGATCTTGTGTCACTCAACAAATAAGGCAACCAGAAAAATCATACTTGTTATCCACAAATGCACAACATGGGATTACAAAAAGCTCGATTTCACAAATAGAATGAATAAAAAAATGATAAATAATGACGGAGAACATTATTATCATGAAAACACTAAAAACCTCTTTAATGTCCGTAACAATGGAATGCACATAGATGATGCCCTGATGGAGTTTCTTGACTCCTTCCCTTCCCCGCCGTCATCAAAACCAGTTGGAATCTGCCACCCAAATGATGAAGAGATCTCACTTGCATATATGGACAACCAGTCCCGAGCTGAGAGTGACATATCCACACTAAAGTTCAATTCCAACACAGATAAACGTGACAAAGCCCAGAAAAGAGCCTTTGAAAACGTTATAGGGAGAGTTGCAGGGTCCACATCAATCAAAGAATCAATCCATAACATTGGAATGCATGACCAACAAGTGCATTCAGACGAAGCGAGCTTGCTCAACATGTTAAATTCAGTCCAGCAAGTGTTATCCTTTTCTTCCGAATCTTCCGATAAAATGAGCTCATCTTCCTCATCAATGAAATAACCATGGGTACTTAATTTACTTCTATGCAGAGCGCAACTCCTCTGCTGAAGAGATATCAGAGCGGAAGTGTCGGAAATTATAATTGTTGTAATAAGATCAAATGCCGGTTGCCGCAGAGAACTATGCAAGGAAAAATTCTTCAAAGAATTCACCAAAGTAGGACCCCTGCAAACAAAAATAAGTCAATCTTATTTACAGAGAACACATTTATATATCAATAAATGAAGGTCTGTTTCGATTATATGAAGAAGAGCAGAAGAAATTCCATGCATAGAGGAGTTTGCCCACACAATGACATTAAGTATTCTAACTAGGATACCCAGTTCAATTAGCAGTCTACTGTTGACCCACATGGTATGCCACTATGCAATGCAAGGCGAAATAAAAACAGTCAAGTTGACATGGCAACTGCTAGCGCATATAATTAAAAATAGAAAAAACAGGATTCGGTGCATATGAATAGCTCTTCACACACAACCTTTTTTATCCAAATCTTGCCAAAACTCACTATAGATTCGACGCCCCCAATACTCTTCCCGTACCTCCAGCACACATTTTGTCCAATCAGAATGTTCAAAACAAAAAATAATACATAATAGCAATGATAAACTAATTATCTATCCAATCCACCTTTCCCCTTGGTCGTCACTCGTGCATCAGCCCTACTGCTATCATCTCCTACCACCAACCCTACTGTCACCTCTCATCTCCTACCACCTACCTACATACCGAGCTATCTAGCCATCTAGTTATCCATCTATATATAATTAAGTACCCAACGCGGCGGAGAAATCCTGTAATTCTCTCAGGCATGTATCTTGAGGCATATGCACTTCTTCTAAGCGTGTAGTTTAAAAGTCACCACCGTGGTATTGCAAAACACTTACCATGCATGCCTTGGAGGTGAGTGGGAAGGCATACTACTCCCAATGCTAGCCCCTATGCAGTGACAACATCAGACCAAAATAGAATTTAAATAGAAAATAAATAGAATCTAAATAAAACCTCTAAAAATTTGAACAAGCATGAAAAAAAATAAAATAGTGAAGAAAAATACAAAAATTTAAGAAACAAAATGAACTTATAGGGGGCTTGGAACTTCACTTTCAGAAGCAGACTATAACCTCCATCAATCAAACATTACAAAAATGCACAAAGAATTAAATTTTAAATTGAATGAAAATAAACTAAAAGACCCACTTACTCATAGACAAAAAGATGTCATATAGGGCTCACTTGAATAGAATAAGACATATAAAAGAGAATGCCGCCGCCCAAGAAAAGTTGAAAAGCTGAAATGACATCTAGCATGGAATCTTAATTAGAATAAAACTTTAAATATAAAATATGCCACCGGATCCAAAATAAAAATGCACTAGCTAACAAAAGGTATTTTCTTAGAGGGTCTAGACTCAAACTTTGCACACATCTCAATGACTCAAATATACATGTAAGTTACCTAAAATTAGTCTAAATTAACAACTTTAAAACACCCGCATGTGACCTGACAACTATGCAGAATGTTCAAACACACAATTTGAGATTGTTGTGTGGGTTTAATATAAATTTATGCTAAATCATAATTTGCCTTGAAAGACATGTGAAGTCTAAATTCATTAAAAATTAACAAGTTTAAACACTTGCATGTGTTGCGGCAAATATACTTAATATTTGAATGTAAGGTCGGAAATGTTCATGAGTTCAAAATGGATTTAAATTAAAATTAAATTGCCTCAAAAACAGCAAGTATTTCTAAATTTTGCGAATCTCTTTTTCAAAAGTCAGTTAGAAAATCTCTCTCAAGCGAGTCGCCTTACCTATAGGACAAGGGCATAAGTCTCATCCTAGTTACTCTGATGCTCTTGATACCCCTGACCAGTTCGATCCTCCTTACAAGGACTGAAGGTGAAAGAAATAACAACATTCAAATGACAACGTTCAATCAAAATTACAATTACAAATACTTATAAAATCTCCAATGATGAGCATTTTGAATCCAAATCTCAAATAAGAGGATCTAGATTTAAAATATGAGTCCTTAATTACAATATAATAATTTCAAGCCAACTCTCAGATGATGACCATATTGATTGTGAATCTCAACTAGATGGTCTACTTTAAAATTAAGCTCAAAATAATATTTAAATAAACTCAACTGATTTAGGTTATAAGTCCAATCCTATGTAAACGGGACAAGGTTGACAATATTCCAAGTTATTTAAATCCTTAATGATGGTAGTGTTGATGGTGAACATCAATCACAGATGTTATAAAATTAAGTTTTCAAATCATAAGAATCTAAACAATGTATTCAAATGGAGCTATAGCATCAAAAAGCAAAGAGCAAACTCCATCCACCCTCCAAAATCGTTTATCAAGTGTAAAATTCAAGATTAACTCGTGCTCAAAAGCAGTCAGTGTCATATTAAGTCTACTAAAACATTTACACTCAAAATGATCTACGTTAGTAAGGAAATGACCCGAGTCCTCTGTCCTCATAGTTTAAAAAATATTTTTTTTGCAAATTAATATATTATGACCAGAACTTTCTAACCAAGTAGTTTTGTCAGTATGCTCCACTATATTACATATTATGGTCACGATTGTAGTTATTTACCCCTTTGAGTTGTAAATCATAGATTATACTCGGTAAAAGATAAAGCCCTCTCTGTAAGCTAAAAGTCAACTTGAATGTGTCGCCTTAAACAAGCATTCACTTCAGGTAAACAAGGTCTCCTTGAAGAAAGCAAACCATGACTACTAACAATGATCATTCTCTTAATTTGGGTCCTCTGACTTAATAAACCATAGACTATAACAACCAGGAACAATATAATCATGGGATTTTGATCGAATTTATCATCATCATTCATCCCAACATCAGCTCTAAGCTCAAAGTGATAAATTTCTATAATTTAAACTTAAATCATAGATACTAAACGATGAACAATCAGCGCCCTAATGATTAGTCTTAAACAAAAGTTCTATATTATCAAGAGAGATAATGAACTATAGAGGCTTGTGCGTATGTGAAAACCTCGAACCCCGAGTCTTAAAAGCCCTTACAAAATGAAGATGAAATCTTTGGGTAATGCATTATCTAATGTATCATATGTTATTTGAAAATTTAACTACAAACCTCAGTTAATATCTTATTTATTGTCTCGTCTATTATTTGAAAATGAAGCCCAACACCAACTTCATTCCAATTAACTTTTCAACAAATTATAGTCACATGTTTTGTGAAAGAATGACTAAGAAGTCAACATTTGTGGTAATTTTGCAACTAATGTTCTCATGAGTCTATTATTAAGACAATTTAAAGCAAGTAAACTTTAATAAAGAAGATGGACAAATCAATTCAGCACGCTCCCGCTTAAAACTATAAAGAAATGAAATAAAGAAAACAAAACTTGCTAAAATTTCGATTGCTTTGGAATATAGTTTGTCATTCTCATTGCATTTCAATGAAACGATTCAAAGCTGAACTCTCCATATTTCAAGTTAAAAAAGTGTTACATGACCTTACAAGTTATATGATTCATAAAATGATCAACTAGAGCATGTATGAAGCTATATTATGAAATTTTCACGCTTGATAAAGGACTTGATCATTCTAGAAGATTGTTTAAGCACAAAACTATTACCAACTAAAAAAATAGAAAAAAAGGGAAAAAAATCATTGTTCAATACATATCAAAAACCTTGGGAAAAAAATAAAGAAAGAAACTTTATTAAGGAAGAAATAAATGGAAATTTCAAACAAAAAGAAGTTGTAGTAGCTTGATTATTTGATAGATGGTTAAGGGGTTATTTGGTAGAAAGAATTTGTGGTGTACTGTAATTCATTTACAGTGATTTGAGAAAATTATGTGTTTGGCATGAAGAAGTACAAATACAATAAAAAAATTCAATGAATTTAAATTCACATTTTTAGTTCATTTTGGTTGAATTTAAATTCAATCGATTTGACCGAATTTGAATTACACTATAAAATGCTATCGGCAAACCGCCGCCCTTCATCACCCCACACCGCTCATCGTCACCAAATTTGAATTACACTGGCCCTCGCCAGCCGCCACCGTCCTTTGCAGCTATCGTCGTCAGCCGCCAACACCCCCGCCGAGCGCCCGCCGAGCGCCTCCCAAATAACTTTTTGCACTATTTTCATTCTACTTCAAATCAAACAAAAAAATATAAAGTCTCAAATTTATTTTACAATGAACCAAACAACCATAATGTATTTCAAATAGATTGTAATAACAATACTGTGCAAACGTTTTACCTCGTACTTCATTTTCTGCAAACCAAACAACCCCTAAAAGAAACCACAAAAAAAGATGACAGTTGCATGAGAAAAATGAAGAAAATGATAAGTGATTGGCATGTCCCCGTGCGGCAAGATAGTTAGGGGTTGGGGAGACAAGAGAGATAGGAGTGGAGTAATATAGTTGTTTAACTTTATAATATTAAAATATAAAAAAAGATTCATTGCATCATTAACTTTTCTTTAGAAAAGTTCACACAAATATCTAATCAAAATAAATCAAAAGCTTCATTAAAGAAAATGGTGTGAATTTGAATTCATATCAAATTTTAACATGTCTCAACAATACTAATTAATATTGAATGCATATGATAACTATTTAATTAAAGACTCAGAAAAAAATCAAAAAATTATCCCAAACTATTTGTATGGGGCTACTTCAGCCCCAAGCTATCACTTGTCTCTATTTGAGCCATTCAACACAATTTACTGATCCCACATAGTCCTCAATTAAAAAGTAACAAAGACTGTTAAAATTTGATGCCTAAAAGTAATCTAAAGGTATGTTGAGATATTTGTACATTTTCCTACCTTATGTTATTCTATTCCTTGCCTAATCATATTGCAGATGAAAGGAAGCAGTGAGACCTAGAGAAGGAGCTCAAGTTTGCGGGTCATTTTATTTTGCAAAGAATTTATGTCTAACTTGCTTCAAATGGATTCATATATTTTGTTGCAAATATTAAAGAGATTTTACACCGATGAAATAAATTTAGCTAAACTTATTCATTCCAAAATATTGATGTTTCTCTTTATTCAATATTTTTTTCTTGACATTATCAAAAGATTTTCCAGTTAGATCAATTTTTTGTAAAATGTCTAATAACTTTTATCTTAATTTTGAAAAATAATTATAAATTTTCAGATTTCCTAAAACAAGCATCCCCTACAACTTCTAACACAACTTACCTCTCACTTTCCATAAATTACAATTGTTACATAAATAGAAGATTAATAAGAATCAATTTTGTATTGTCTAGACGGTAAATTAGAGAAATGTGTGAGGCTAAATTGGCCAAATACTAGAAATAGATGAACTACTTTGAGCTTTTTCTCCTAAATAACATTGCTACAAAAGATGTAGGATTGTTGATGAGCAATATACAAGTATCTTCCTAATAACCACCACATTTATAAAATCATTAATTATTAATTAATAATAGTGATTTTAATCTATTCTATTTATCATCTCTGATATTATGCAAAATTAGACAACATGTTGAACAGAGTTTCACGCATGATCCTCATTAATTTATTAAAGCTTCATTTTCTATGGTTTTTCTACTAGCATTGAAGAAGGAAAATTAGTTTTTTAAAAAATAGTATTCAGTTAGATGATAAAATTTTCACGTTGTTCTTAAAAATGTGTCATATAATAGCCTCTTTTGAGAAAGCATAATAAATATTGTAGTTTGAAATTAGAAAAGTAGCTTTTAACCACAAAAGTAAAATAACTATTAGCCGCCCCAAGCAAGGCCAGAATTCGATTCAAATGCAAATGACAGGGCATACAAGTTATGCCCAGTGAACAAGACCCCAATAATGCAGGATGTGAGGGAAGGTAGACAAACATAGTCCTAACTATGCAGTGTAAAGTAGCTAATTATGTTGATAGAACCTACAAAATTCAAATCGCAATGGAAACAATCTAAGCACTGCTCGAGGCCCAACCCCTCCAAAGGATTAAACACTATGAAAGTTAAGGAAAAAAAGACCACATAATTATCAAAAACAAACAATGATCGAAATAAATGGAAAATTGGTAGAAAACAGCCAATCAAAGAAACATAATATGGCAATTCAATCTAGCAATCATATGCTGAATTAAAAAATAGTGGTATATCATCTATTTCTTCGGTTAGACTCTTTCAGTAATTAAAACATTAGAACGCACATTCAAATGTGAAAAGGGGAGAAACTATTTTATTAATTATATATGAAATGATGATGAGGCTGATGATGATGATAATAATAAGAAAATCAAATCACAGTGTAGCATAGTAAAAGCAAAAACGAAAACTTTTAGAATAAGTAAAACATTGTTATCTCTTTGACAAGTAAGCTCCTTAAAAAGCATACTCAAATGTGAAAAAAGGATAAGTTTTTTTATCAATTATATATGAAATGATGATAGTAATGATAATAAGAATCAAATCACAATGTACCAAAGTAAAGGCAAAAACCAAAAAATGTACAATAAACAAAACATTGCTTAAAACTTTGAGAAGTAAGCACCTATAATATTTTAAGCAAATTAACTAAAAAGCAATACATCATACAAGGTGGAACTATGAAAAGAACAAGTCAAACTACAAGATATGTATGGACTGACATTGCCAATAGATATTCTAAAATGAAGTAATATACTGCATCAAAGTGAAATCAGGTATCTGTAGAAAATATAAAAACAAAGCATATAAATGGAGCCAACACTTGTTAACTACGTACCACATATGTGCGCATTCAAAAGGTGGACTTGGAGGAATCATTTTGTATCCGCGGTGTACAATTAAAAGTGCTATCTGAAAATTTTAAACAAAAGAAAAATAAAGATTAATATGAAAAAAATACATAAGCAACAAAAAAAAAAAAGTATTTGATTTGGCAGACAAGTATGAATCAAGCCCGCTGCTAAACTCATTACATACTTGACCTAAACGGACAATCAACTAAATTATTAATAAACTGCAGAAGCAAACCTTGCGAGCATTCTTTCTCATCAGGTCACTGAAATTGCTACTCTGGGTTACTTGATGCAAAAGAAAATACAGTACATTCCTTCTCTGTTTTTCATGCTCGCCATCCTGGTGGGCTTCAAGAGACTAGAAAATGCACAATTGAAACCACAAATTATGCATCGGTTGCAGAGAGAAGTTGGTAAAGCCTATAAAACATCACTTGCCAAAAAACTTAAACTAAATGATAAGATTGATTGGCTTGCCTGCAAAAATGGGAGGAAAAGGTCAAAAATTTCCTTGTGGCTTTTCTCGTTTCTGGAATGAAAACACTGACCCAACAGAGTGTTGCGCATCACACTGGGTGATAATGCAGTCCTCAGCCAAAGTTTGCTACCTACAAGTAGAGCACAGGTGAAAAGAATTAAGACATTAAATGTACAGACGTCCTATGACAGAATAAACCAATAGAAAACTCACCAAGAATTTCAAATGATATCCTCAAACAAGCAACAGCATAGGAAAAATCCAGTGTGTCACCGCTGACATGATTAAGAACGATGCTCAGGAAAACAGGGTATCTCTCAAATATCCCTTCCTCAAATGCAGGGGCCTCCAGAAATCCAAGCCTATCTTAGGAGCAACGCATTACAAAGGACAAAAAATGATAAAAAGAACAGAGTGGGTTCAGAAAGATTGTACAAACAAGTAACATTTTACATGAACTAGCCATGCAAAAATAGCACTACAAACCAGAATTGATTATAGCAAATATTTGCCATGAAAAGACTATCCTACAGAAAGAAAAACTAAGGCTACTCTACAGCAAGAAAAACTAGGGCAGACTTTGATCCTTAGTGTACATACAGAGTTTTTACTCCAATCCAAACAGTCGTCCGCTCAAGCTGTACCCTTGGCCTCAAATTATCCATGGTTAACGGAGTAACCTCAGTCCCCAAAAAGCCAATGTATTTCTTTAAAAGAGGCTGCAAAGGATCCAGATCTGCTGCACTCCTAAGAAACAATCACATTAACATGATAATAAAATAATAATAAAAAACGAAGCATACCAAATAAGGCATGTTGAATCGCCAATGTAAAAAGCAGCTTTGGATAGAAGTAACAAATAGATTAGAAAGTATATCATCAAATGCTCACAATAATGAAAAAGAGTAACAGTGAAGTTGTCAAAACTGCAGCAATTCAATTTTAAATTATTGACTTGAAAAAGAACAGTTGCATTAAATGACATTAACAATGAGAGAAATTGCTGTCAAAACAACGACATGCTTAGCATAAATGCATACGCACTGCCTTCACAATAGAAAAGGCATGTACCCAGAAAATTAATAAAAAGAAAGAAGTGTATCTTGCGGCTTCTTTGTTGTCAATCATCTTACAAGCAAGCCCACTTCCCCAGTTCAATCAGAAAAAAAATTCGACAACCAAGGATGACTTGCCTCCTCGAACGAAGTACAAACAAGCATTCTTTGCACCAGCTGCAATTGTAGATATGAGTATCAACCAGATCTGCATTGATATTATACCACATATATCTCTCTATTACTTATGGCTGCATATTTCTATGTCATAAATATTTGTTCATTTATGTTTTTCATTTGGAATATAATTATATTTTTTTGTTAAGCTGGATCTCATTGAGAAAATCACTCACATATTAGCTTGCATAATACACTCTTTTCTATATAATAAGAAGAATCCTCTAGGTAAGCTCAAGCAAATAGTGCAAACAATTTTATCTGGCATGGCATAAAAGTTATTGTTCTAATTCTTCGTCTATGCCTTGTTCAATAACACTAGCCCTCCAGCACATGTTATTTCTCACTAAATCTCATCGCATCACTGTCATTGTACGAGCAAGCAGCATTACATGTTTGTGTTCTAAGCGGCATCACACTCCATGCATTGCCGCGACAAACAGCCTCTATTTCGTTGCTACAGCTATGCCCTTCATGCATCTCCGCACTGTCTTTGCACTAAGCATCACTTCTCTACCTCATCTTGGGTACTCGCCCTACAGCACCGTGTCTCAAAACTCAACATCTCACAATCTCTCTATCTCAAAATTGCATTAGACGGTCATCATATCACTGCTTATGTTACAACTCAGAATTACATCTAAGAGTCCTGGTCCCAATTTTTATTTTCTCAACATATCGTGCCATTAAGTGATCTCTTAAAAACATCATATCAATCATCTCAACACCAAATGTATTTTTGGTAAAAGCCTCACAGATAAAAATTAATCTACTTGAGATGTCCAATTTTGATAATTCGTTATGGGAAAAGTGTCATGGAAATATATTGACACAAGTAATTCTAATCATGTTGAATTTCTTGAATTAGCATAATGGAAAAACAAAGATACAATAACCATAACATTTATTTTAGAATATTTGCAAATCAAACAATTGTCCTCAATTTTAAGATATATAGGCCAGCTAAAAATAATCCAGAGTATTTATTTAAAAATTATAATCAAGCCAATACAGCTAGATATTTTCAATTAAAATACGGTATTGTTAGTTACACCCAGGGCGATTTTTCCACCAAGATTATTTCAATAGATTTTAAAATTTATTGAGAAAATTTATGAGAAGGTGCATATTGAATCAGTCTTTGGTTGTTCACAAGTTCCATGAATAAAGAAAAAGGAACATTTTTATGAAACTTCATCCTCAATGCAAGGCAACTCATTCCAATTTGATGAATTGCGACCCCTCTCCTTCGGATGCATGCTTCAAGGAATTATTTTGTGAAGAGAAGCGTCTCACAACACAACTGCTCTTCCAATAACATAAAGTGCACAAGAATAAAGTTGTGTACGGTCCATGAGAAAAGCAAAGGAAAAGCTATGCAACAACTATAATGTTTCAATTGCAAGAGTTGCATACACTTTGCTGCTAAGCATGGAAGAAAATTATGCAGTTAATACCAGAAGGCTGGGCACACTTAAGGCTTATCCACAGAATCGCTAATCAATTACTAATTAAGTCATTATTGCTGATCATGTAACAACTGTGGTTAATTTAGGTATTACTTCTAATATAATTCAATATATAATCACTAAAGCACCATCATCATAAGAACTATATGGTATAAACGCTCTACCTACATCATGGTTTATGGAATCATATCTTATTCACAATAACCGTACATATCACAGATCACCATTATCTATTCAAATTATTAACAATAAGTCTGTCACTTAACTATTGCAGATATTAATTATTCTGTGAATGATACTGATAACGGGGTTAATAAGAAAGCGAGTAGAATGTCAAAGCAAAACTTATTATTGAAAAGGTAAATAGAATGTCACAACCAACACATTGGAATGGAAAATAACAATAGACACGACACACAACTCAATTAGGGTTGTATTCTAACAGGGTTGGTGGTCGGTTAGGATAGTTGGGCGGCAGGAGGATTTTAAGGGGTTGTGGTGGGCTGCAGGAGGGAAGATAAGGGTTGTGGTGGGCTGCAGGAGAGAGGTAGGGCTGTGGCTGGTTGCAGAAAGGAAGGTAAGGTTGCGGTTGGTTGGAGGTGGACGGCAAGGTGGAAGGACGGCTATTGCAGGAAAACAGCAAAGAGGGTGGAAAGGGGCGCAGGAAGGTGTGGTGGCTGCAAAAACAACACAAACTCTTCTTCGAAGATGGCTGCAGCATGTACGGCGACAGCGGCAGCAAAAGGGAGGATGCGGGGAAGGGAAAATTGAGGATAGTCACCACTTCAAAATAAGATACAGCCGAAGCACCACTCGCTCTTGGATACATCCCTAGAAGGTAGAACTAAGATGTTGATGGCTATCTTGACAGAATACACAATGAAAACTAACACAAATATATCAAAAAAGTAAATATATAATAATAAGATAACTAGGAGTGGGTCCAAGGGACTGGCCGACACTCCAACGCAAGAAAAAGCTGGATCAGTTTCGTTTAGGAAAGTAGACGAGCATTGCTTACAACTGTGCGAAATCCTGCGCCCAACCCATCCAGAAGAGGGAGATGCTTTCGCATCAGTCTCTTGAAGGGAGAGCTTCGACCTCGACCTTCGAAACTTCTGTCTCCTTGAATTGAGATGTTCGGTTGGCCACGTTGAAGGTAGTGGAATTATTGTAACCGCCGATGAGTCAATCCTGCAGGAGTTGTCATTCCAAAACACATCATGATAGAATAAGCATAAGTCCTCTTTTGGCATAACCAGAACCGAAAATGCACGAGAATGACTATCCCCACAAATCAAGCCTCGAGCCATTAAATCTATAATTGGCTCATTCCACTCGCACTCGTCTGGGTGTATCTAATAAACAATGATGTAAAGAGGAATCAACTTTGGGGCGCAATCTACGGCAGGTTGAGCGACTCTCAATAGCAACTACTCAGGAAAGGCACCTTATTCTTTAGTAGGACCTGGATCCTATTGTATGAAGTTCTTTCCCACATTGCTCTTAAGGCGATTTTCAACGTAGTGGTTCATCCATCTTGTCAAATCATCCGTCGATGGGTGCATTATTGAACTGACTTTAATACCCAAAAAACTCAATATAATCTTTCAAATGGGGCGCAAAAGCTTCCCATCTCTGACAAATTGGGCCTCCCTCAATAAGGCAGCTAAGAAAGGAGAATATAATATGAAAAGTATGAAATTCTCTTATCTGGAGTTGTCATGCATCTAGTATCGGTTTCTCGAACTTATGGTCGTCTTAGACAACCAATGTTAATTCTATTGAAGTTTCTCTTATAGGCTCGACTTGAACTACGTGCATGCCTCCCTTATCAATTTGAAGTTTTTAATCTCCCTTTGTGTCATCACCTTCTCCAATGTCTACAATGTCAATGTCCATTACCTCAATAGCTCCTTGCTCAGTGAAATAGACTATACTCTTGTTTGGGCAATCTGATGTAATATCTCTAAGCAGTGGCACTTCGACGCAATTTATGGTTCAGACGAATTTGGGAATGTTGGATGGCTCCGCCTGTCCTTCATTCTGAATTAGTTTCTCCTCAGGTGGGGTCGGCTTAGATGCTCGGTTGGGTGTACTCTTACTGCTTGATCTTGAGAATGAATTATAACTCCAAGATGTGGTGGTCACCTTGTGATGTTACCTTGAGAACATGTCCTGCTTATAATGAACTAGTAGGTACAGGCGCTACATATCTTGTAGCATCTTATTAGACCAGGTAGTCGGTTTACCCTTCCCTTATTGTTGTCTAAAAAACTTCAAGTTCTCTCATCACAAAAATGTGCTCTTCTTTAACTTGCTGGCAGCTAGTTTTACTATTTATCCAGTGGGTCATCCTAATATTCAAAGACATGTTCTGTTGTCCAAAGTTACTCAATTAAGGGTCTGTTTGGGGCAGCTATAGCTTATTAATAAGATGTTGTAATGAAGTTGCTGAGGGGAAGCTAACTAATTGTTTTCTGCAGTTTAAAAAGAGCCGTGTGGCAACTATTTCTGGACAAATGACCATTCTGCTCATATAATAATGTTGTTTGTAACAAAAATATCATAGTCATATATTTTCAGAAGCAGAAATTCACTTCAGAACAGTACAAAAATCCAGATGTAAACCTCACTTAGCAGTGAGTACCAACAGTGCTAAAAATACATATTAAAATTACAATTAATAAAATGATATTATTTTTAACATGCAAATGGTGTATGTACCGTGCTACAGTTTTCCAGAGATGTCATACATTCCTGATCACTATCGGCAGTAGAATCTGCTGAACTGTCTGCTCATTGGAAGAAGTCAATTCTCTGCGATGCTCCACGGGCGCCTATAGAACTGTCTTCCGTAGCTGTGGGACCGACGTGACATCAATAAAAAAGTCTGTAGTCCGCAGAAGCACAATTATCGTTGGGATATATCTGAAATCCTTGAGTTAACATTTCCTAAATGCTACAAAAGACAATTCATTAGTCATGACAGAAGTTGAAATTAGTAAAAGAAGTAATTATTATTCATAATTTTTTACAAACGTGAGGTCTCAGAGAACTCAGTATATCAACCAACAAATTTGTCACTACAAGAGGACAGCAAACCTTACATAAAAAGAGTTTTTGGTTGTCTTTAACTCACGTAAAACCAAGCTCGTGTGTGTCACATATACATATCACCAAAGAAGGTCATCCAGAAGATCTTCAAAAACAATATTGCCGAAAAGAAGAGAGAAACTTTGATGCCTTTATTAGGATTTCGCATGTGACACCAACCAAGACCGACTAACAGGTCGTCCATAAGAACACATAAAAGTCAAACATCTCATCACTGACCTCTCAAACCCACCAAAAGAAAAAAAAGTGAAATGCAAAATGAAAGCAAATACACTTACAAATAGTGTAAAAAGCTTGAAACAATCAATATTAATTCCACAAGGAACGGAAATAAACAAAAATTGTACAAAGTAAACAAGTATAAATTAATAAAAGAAGAAATTAATAACATTTTGTAGGATGATCTTAGAGAACCCAGTATACCAACCAACGAATATGTCACCACAAGAAGACTGTAGACCTTATAAAAAAAAGGGTTCTTAGTTGTCTTTAACACACATAAAACCAAGCTCATATGTGTCACATAAGCATATCAACTAAAAAAGATCATCCAGAAGATCCCCAGAAACCATATCGCTGAAAAAGAGAGGAATATGGTTGACTTCATTAGGATTTCACTTGTGACACCAACACCGACTAACAAGTCATCCAAAAGAAACCATAAAAGTCAAACTTCTCATCACTGACCTCTCAAACCCAGCAAAAGAAAAATAAATGAAATGCAACTTGAAAGCAAATACACTTACAAATAGTGTAAAAAGCTAAAACAATAATATAAAATGTAAAGTACAAATTGTTTTAAACAAGGAATGTGATACAAATAGTATTGAAAAAGGAATAAATACACATCACCCTTCTGCTATCGCCTCTGTAATTTGGTCCCTCAAATCTGTCATCGCGAGCACCCCCCATGTTTAGTACATGTTGTGGAAGCACCATTCTCAAGCTGTGGCAAAGAATTTCCAAGACGATACTCAAATGCATCTGCAGGTATATGCTCATGATTTTTGTTTGCACTACAGAAGTCGATGTCGTTGCGGGAAGGATGCCGCCGAATGTAATTGTGCAGAGTCATCTTAGGAATCACAATCACACCTGTTTGTGAAACGGGTAACATGGCATATTGCAGAGTATAACTCATTTCTTGTTTCAAACATCAAACTCCTCTTAATGACACCGTATAATGAGGAATGTTTTTTATTAAACATTTCATTTCTTCCTTGTGTTACATTGTCTGGTATATAATACCTCGTATCAGGATAAGACTTGAGATACCCCCGCTGCAACGGATATCCAGCATCAATCAAACAATATTTATCTGATATGAGTTGCATAAATTAATATTGAGGTAAACGTTAATTGTGAAATTAGTTGAACCTCAAGCATACCTACAAGAGGATACGGAAAGTTGTAAGTGGCATTTCATATCGCAGATTTAAAAATTCTACTATCATATGCACTGCACTCCCAACCGACCATAACAAAAGTGAAACACACGTCGAAGTCGCAAACGGCCATGACATTCTATGTCGGGCTTCAACAACGACCGATGAATACAATCTTCTCATGATTCAGAACACGTGCGCCAACGACTGTTCCATCAATTGCTCCGATACTGGTAAATAACATTTAGTTTGTAATAACGGCACTTTTTTCAAAATTGATTTTAATTAATTTGAAAAATTATCTTAAAAATGACATGTACCGTGCATTGCGTGAAATATATGTAGGTGTTCATTCAAACGTATGATTAGTAGGTTTTATAACTTGTGAAGACAAGCTCACAAATGTCTCTAACCCCACTGAGAAGTACCAGCAAATTGTTTCGGATGAGTGTTGAAATTGCTCTATTGTCCCTCGCATTGATTCATTCTGGGATAATATGTATAGGGTTATCCCCAACACTTCCCGCGAAGTCGTCCTGGAAGAGTCATCTGTGAGATCTGTGTAGTTCCTCCAACAGATAAACGAATATTGTTTGTCTCGTGCGGAACATGTTAAATCTCGATGTGTGGCCCGCAAACAACTCCACAACCCATTTATCACCAACATATAAGGAGGTTGTGCATGGAGACTGATTAATATACAACAACAACAAAGCCTTAATCCCACTAAGTGGGGTCGGCTACATGAATTTTTTTTCTCCATTGCGTCTTATTTAGTGTCAAATTTTCGTTTAATTCTAATAAATTAAGATCATTTTTTATGCAATAAGCCCAACTTTTCCTAGGTCTACCTCTGCCTTTCTTAACATAACTTGAATCTAAAACATCTACTCTCCTGATCGGATCATCAGGTGGTCGACGTTTAATGTGACCAAACCATCTAAGGCGACTCTCTCTAATTTTATCCGTCACTGGTGCAACACCAACCCTATTACGGATATATTCATTTTGCATGTTGTCTCTAAGTGTACAGCTACTCATCCACCTAATCATTCTCATCTCGGCAACACTTAACTTAACATTATGCTTCTCTTTTAAAGGCCAACATTCAGCACCATAGAGCATTGTAGGTCTCACCAACATCTTATAAAATTTTTCTTTCAGTCTAAGCGTTACTTTTCTATCACACAATAGGTCGGACGCATTCCTCCACTTCAACCAACCAACCTGAATTCTACTATTAACATCCCAATCTATATCATCATCGCTTTCAACAATGGACCCGAGATATCTAAATCGTTCACACCTTTTAATAATTTGATCACCCAAAGTTACACTTCTGTCACTAGGCCTACTATTACTAAAATTACATTCCATGTATTCAGTTTTAGTTCTACTCAAACGAAGACCTTTAGACTCCAATGTAGACCTCCATAATTCAAGTTTTTCCTGGGCTTTTTCTCTTGTCTTATCCACAAGGAGGATATCATTAGCAAAAAGCATGCACCAAGGTCAATCCTCTTGTAAATGCCCAGTAAAACCATCCATAAATAAAGCAAAAAGATATGGGCTTAAAGTCGATCCTTGATGTAAACCAACAGAAATAGTAAAATAATTGGTCAATCCTCCTTCAGTTTGAACACACGTAACGACTTCTAGCATACATATCTTTAATGACTTGAATATAAGTCATATCAACACATTTCTTCTCAAGGACTTTCCAAAGAACATCTCTAGGAACCTTATCGTATGCTTTTTCAAAATCAATAAAAATAAAATGTAGATCCTCTTTATTATCTTTGTACTTCTCCATCAAACCTCTCAATAAATGTATAGCTTCCATAGTAGACATGTCCGGTATAAATCCAAATTGATTATGAGAAACCTTCGTAATACGTCTTAAACTATGTTCAATTACTCTCTCCCGTAATTTTAAAGTATGACACATCAATTTAATTCCTCTATAATTTGCACACTCTTGTGCATCTCCTTTATTCTTAAAAATGGGGACCAAAATGCTCTTTCTTCACTCCTCGGGCATCATTTTAGTTTTTAAAATAATATTAAAAAGTTCAGTAAGCCAAGAAACCCCCAAATCACCTAAACATTTCCACATTTCAATTGGGATATCATCAGGTCCTACAGACTTTCCACCCTTGGTTTTCTTGAAAGTGTCATCAACTTTTTTTTTACTAATGCGACGGTAAAAATGAAAAGTTTTATTATTATTAACAATATTAAGATCACTAAGGTCGATCGTACTTTTAGCATTTTCATTAAAAAGTTTATCAAAATAACTCACTCACTTATGTTGAATATCTTTTTCTAAGAAAAGTACTTTTTGATTTTCATCTTTAATACACTTTACTTGAGTTAAATCTTTACTTTTTTTTCTCTTTTTTGGCTAGTTTATACATATATTTTTCACCGTCTTTAGTATCTAATATGTTATAAAGATCACTAGAAGCAGAATTTTTAGCGTCACAGATTATTCTTTTAGACTTCACTGCAGTCGTTTTATATTTTTCCCAGTTCTCTAAGCTTTTACATTTAAAACAATTTTTATAACATAACTTCTTATATTTTATCTTTTCTTGCATATTATTATTCCAGCACCAACTATTTTTATTTATAGAAACTTTTTCTTTTGATTCTCCAAGTACATCTTTAGCCACTTATTTAATAGTATTAGTTAATCTTTTTCACATAGCATTTGCGTCTTCATGGACATCCCAAATATTTAAATCTTGAATTTTACTCATAAAAATAATTTTATTTGTCTTTTAGGTGCCCCCATCTGATTCTACGATGTTGAATCCTTATTATTATTTATTTTACAACTCTTCATCTTAAAATCTAGAACTAATAATCGATGTTGGGTACTTAATTCCTCACTTGAATGACCTTACAATCTTCGACGATCTCTTCCTCTCATAAGAAAATAATCAATTTGTGTTTTATTAGATCCATTCTTATAAGTAATAAGATGCTCATATCTTTTCTTGAATAAAGTATTAGTAATAATCATATCATATACTAATAATCATAATTACCCGGGCGCCGGTGTAGCGGCCCTTGCACACTTTCCACTGTATTCACGCCATACAGCGCGTAGCTTCCAGGGGACGCCCTAGCACTTACACAATGATCAAAAGGATTCATGTCATGAATTTTTTTTGATAAGTTTTACGGCTGTCGACTACCTAACGCAACCCTCCACTTTTCACATCCGGGCTTGGGACCGGCTCTACGAGTTATAATATTCATAGATCAAACATAAGACAGCTGTGATTCTCCTTCAGTGTCCTTTTGCATCCATGCAGATCAATATCGTGTTGTCTAATACAGAAGCGTCAATGAATTAGCTATAATCAAATAAAGTTACGATCATCAAAAAAATGGGAAAGATGTACTGAATAAGTGAATTTCCAAGCAAGTTAAATAACCAAATCATAATGAAAAAAATACATAAGTATCCCGAGCGATAATAAATGAAAAAGAGTATCTCAAATATCCCTGCGTTCGTAAAAATATCGTAGGGATGCCAAACCATTTGTCCTCGGCAATTTTGGAGAAAAAATCCCTACGAATGGAATTTTCAAGCAACTATACCGCAAACAAGAAAAGCGGCAAATCATCCGAAATTTCCTTATTTGCATTTAAAATTTGCACAATCTGCTCAACAAAATTTGCTTGAAGTGCCTACGATTCAGCGCTGAAAGAAACCACAGTTGTGATATATAACTTCTAAGGTAAGCAGCCTCAACTTTCTTTTTATTCTCAACCTGCGGACGCTTAGAACGGTAAGTGGACTCGACTTCATGGAGATACGGGCTGGGGATTTCAGTTGAATCACCTGATTGGTCTGCTCTCAAGTTCTCAGTGGTGCCACCAAAACCCTCTCACTGGGCGTACATGCATAGTTGCTTGTAGCAACGACACTCTCAAACATCTGATCAAATTTCTCCTCCAACTTTGGCTCAAGTACACAAATTTTAAATGTCTTTGCAGCAGGCACCACCTACAAATTCATGATATACAGTTCAACTTAATAACAAAATGAAATTGATCAAATTAGGAGATATGTAAAAAAATGTTTACCGCAAGTCTTTATGTCCATCACTCCTTAGAAGCATCTCAATGGTTCGCTTCACTAGATCTCATCCCAAGCAAGTTAAATCTCATTTCAATTCCTTCCAAAATTTTCAATCCTTCTCGAGTTGATCTCATTTATTCTTCAGTTGCATCCTGTCATACACTCTGTCTGTATTCTCCTTAAATTTTTTTATAATATTTTTTCAACCTTGTTGAAATAGATAATAAGCTTATTTTCCATATCGATTTCCTTGAGGCAAAAGTCACAGAATATTATTTTGGTTTCTTTGTCTCACATTGTGGGCGTACCAACCTCTTTGGTCTTAGTCATTTTATTACTATGATAACAAAAACCAAACATAAATAAGAATGCAATTTCTTACAGATTTTTCAAAGTGTACCCAAGGGTATGAATGCATAATATTCACTCAAAGAAATTTCATGAGGCTCTGTAATGCAATCCCTCACTCCATTAAGTTTCTGTATGTGAAAAGGATTTCTTTTTTGCATAAATTTTGAAATTTGGTTTGCATTAGCATGCTGAAGGAATCATGTTATATATGACTCCTAGCAGTGATGATAGTGATCATGGTAATGATAATGAATGAAAAGTTTCTTTGAGACATTTCTTATATAATTTTCCAAAGTATGCCCCTGCATATTATTCACGCAATAAACAAAAGCACCCACATCACAAGCACTCCAGCTATCAAGCACACAACAAACATATCCACCACAGCCAAAATCCAACACCAACAACATCACAACCAAAAAAGTATTTTTGAGGCATTTTTTACAGATTTTCCAAAGTGTACTCAGGGGGGTATAAATGCATAATATTCTCTCAATAGAATTTTCATAAGACTGTGATGCAATCCCTCACTCCATGAAGTTTTTGTTTGTGAAAAGAATTTCTTTGTAGCATAATTTTTGAAATTGAGTTTGCATGAGCATGATAAAGCAATCCTACTGTATACTCCTAGCAGTGATGATAGTAATCATGACAATGATGATCAATGAAAAAATTTCTGAGACACTCTTAGAGAATTTTTCATAGTATACCCGAGAGGTATGAAAGCATAACATTATCTCAGAGACATGTCCTGAGGCTCCGTGATGCAATGTCAAACCCCATGAAGTTTGTGTGTGAGACGAATTTCTTTGTAGTATAATTTTTGAAATTAGGTTTGCAGAAGCATGATAAAGCAATCCTACTGTATAATCCTAGCAGTTATAAAAGTGATCATAGCTATAATGATTAATAAAAAAAAATTCATTGAGGCATTTCTTACAAGTTTTTCAAAGTGTGTCAAGGGGTGTGAATTCAGAACATTATTTCAAAGAAATTTTTTGAGACTATGTGATGCAATGCCTCAACCCATGAAGTTTGTGTGTGTGAGAAGAATTTCTTTGTAGCATAATGTTTGAAATTAGTTTTGCATGAGCATGATGAAGCAATCCTACTGTATACTTCTAGTAGTGATGATAGTGATCATGACAACGATAGTTAATGAAAAAAATTTGTCTGAGACATTTCTTATAGAATTTTTCATAGTATACCCAAGGGGAATGCATAACATTATCTCAAAGAAATTTTTTGAGGCTATGTGATGCAATGTCTCACCCCATGAAGTTTGTGTGTGAGAAGAATTTTCTTTTAGCATAATTATTGAAATTGAGTTTGCATGAGCATGATGAATCAATCTTATTGTATACTCCTAGCAGTGATGTAATGATCACAGAAATGATGATGAATGAAAAATTTCTTTGAGGCATTTCTTACAAAATTTTCAAAGTGTGCCTACGGGGCATGAATGCATAATATTATATCAAAAAAAATTTCTTGAGGCCCTGAGATGCAATGCCTCACCCCAAGAAGTTTGTGAGTCGAAAGAATTTCCTTTTAGCATAAATTTTGAAATTAAGTTTGCATGAGCATGCTGAAGCCATCATACTGTATATGTCTCCTAACACTGATGATAGTAATCATGGCAATGATGATCAATGAAAAAGTTTCTTTGAGACATTTCTTATATAATTTTCCAAAATATACTCCTACACCAACACCACAAGCACTCCGACTATCAAGTACACAACAAACATAAACACCATAGCCGAAATCCAACACCAACAACACCACAACCAAAATGTATGTGTGAGTCATTTCTTATAGAATTTTCCATAATATACCCAAGGGATATGATCTCAAAGAAATTTCCCGAGTCTATGTGATGCAATGCATCACCTTATATAGAGTTTGTGTGTGTGAAAAGAATTTTTTTTAGCATAATTTTTTAAATTGGGTTTGCACGAACATGTTGAAGCAATCATATTTTATACTGCTAACAGTGATGATAGTAATCATGACAATGATGATCAATGAAAAAATTTCTTTGCGACATTTCTTATAAAATATTTCATAGTATACCCAAGAGGTATGAATGCATAACATTATCTCAAAGAAAGTTTTAGAGGCTCAACTCACCTTATAGAAATTTTCAGGGACACCACACCTCATAAGACCTCTTCTTCTCCTCAAATTCACAACATACAGAAGCATCAACACCACACATAAACACCACATTCAAAATCTACCACAACAAACATATGCACCAACACCAAACAGAAACACTAAACGGAAACACAAGCTAAAATTCAAGCGGTGAGAAACCAAAAATCTAAAATATTATTTATAAAACCATCAAGAGAATATAGGGAAAAAGGATATCGGAAGAAGAAGGCATCCGGAACGACGGGTTAGAATATCCTCTTTGCTTCGATCTAACAAGTCAACTTTGTGTACATCTACCATAGAATATTCTTAGACATCTCTTTATGAATTTTTCATAAGAGGCATGATAGCATGACATGGGAGCATACCGAGGAAAAAAAAACATACCACGGTAATATTGTTGTTATAATACCGCGGACGGGATACTGTAGCTCCTACGATGCCGCGAAAACATATATAGCGATAGGCCAGTCGAAATAATCTCATTTTCCTTGTGCTTTATTTTCTATTATCCTTAACTCCTTTATAATCATTATATGTGTTGTATTAGAGTTTGGAAGTCAGTTTTGCATGTTTTGTATTGGGACAGCCCTTGGCGTCTCTTCTTCTCTTTGAGGGTTGTATCCTAGGGTTCCAAGTGGTGCTTTGGCTGTAACTTAATTTCCATGTGGTGATTCATCATTCTCCCATCATACCCCGCCTCTCCACGTCATTCTTCCCTGCTACAGCTGCACCCAGACAGTAACTATTGTTATTTTTCCACTACAGTCTTCCCATTCCAACCCTTCTTGCTCGATGTCCCATCCAGGACAATCGCCCCTTGCTGCTCTGCAACCACCCCCATCCCCCTTTTCGCACCTTCATTGCCTTCATCTGGAAAGCAGAAAATTTGTTTATTTGTTGTTCTCTGGTTGTTCCAGCCTTTCCTACAGCACATCGACGCTCCACTCGCCACCTCATCTGCTACCCTTACTATCAAAACATCCCACCACGCTGCCAACACGATTCCAGCCCCTCTTTGATTGTCCCAATCACCAACAACCACATTTAAGTCATCTACAATCGCTCCCCAACCACCTAGCCGACCTCCACCACACAAGAGTCGAGCCCTAACATGAGTTTGTGTCTTGTTTATGGTAATTTCTCTTTCTAATGGGTTGATTGTGACCGTCTTTTTGTTTTCGATGATAGCATATGTTTTTCCTACCGTGGTTTGAGTTAACTCTAGTATCATGGCATTTCCTCCCGATCGGGTCTCCAGCAATTGTTTCTTCAGTACGTAGTTAGGGATTCGGTTTGGATAGGTGGAAGAAGGCATATGGGGTGATACAGGATGGGAAAGAAATTTTTTTGGTGACCAGTTTGAAAAATTAGCAAAGGGATGGTTTCTGAGCCGAGATTGGGTTAGTTAGTGGGGGATTTCGATAACCCTAAAATAGAACTAGAGTTGGGCTAGCTCTGATACTAAATGATACTTGAGTTATCCCAAACAACAATAATAAAGCAAATATTATCATTGAAAGAGCAAATAAAATGTTACAACCAACACACTGGAGTGTGAAATAACAACATACACGACACACAACTCAACTAAAGTTGTATTCCAACAGGATCGGTAGTCGGTTATGTGAGTTGCGCGGCAGGAAGATGGTAAGAGGTTTTGGTTGGCTGCAGAAGGGACGATGTGGCTAGCTACAAGAGGGACGATGCATTTGGCTGCAGGAGAGAAGATAAGGCTTGTGACTGGTTGCGGGAGGGAAAATGGCATTGCGGTTGGCTGCGGAAGGGAGGTTAAGGTTGTGGCTGGCTAAAGAAGAGAAAGTAAAGGCTGGTTGGAAGTGGACGGCAAGGTGGAGGGTCAGCTATTGCAGGAAAACAGCAAGGAGAGTAGAAAGGAGCGGCAGGAAGGTGCACTGGATGCAGGAACAGCACAAAAACTATTCTTTGGGGTCGGTCGCAACAAGTACGGCGAAGGGAAGGCTACCTGGAACAAAAAATTGAGGATAGTCCTCACCTCGAAACAAGATACAGACAAAACACCACTCGTCCTTGTATACAGCACTAGAAGGGAGAATTGGAGATCACAGTGACTATCCCAACAGAAAACATAACGAAAACTAATCTAAATACATCAAGAAAGCAAATTCATAATAATATGAAAACTAGGAGTAGGCCCAAGGGACCGACCGACACTCCACTACAAAGAGAAACTGGACAGGTTTGGTCCAGGCCAGTATGCGGGCACCTGTTCTAGTCACGATAAATCTTGTATCCACCCCATCCAATGACGAGAGACGCTCTCGTGTTAGATATTCTCAAATCTCCAATGCTTTCCAGTTTTTATTAATCTTATCCCGATAAAAAAATTAACTTTTATTAACTATTATATTAAATTTTTCTCATGATAGTTGCATTGTGTGGGACAAGGTGACAAGAAGAATACTCGTGAAGGGACCTAAAGTTGACAGATTATTTCTATTGCATCTATCAATTTTTACATTGTCATGTGCTATAATAAATCAAAATGATGGACAATGACACAAATGATTAAGTCATCCAAAGTCAACTCTTTATTCTTAGTTAATGAACTCTAGTTTGTTGGGTAATAAATACCAGTTTTCATCTCAACTTTTGTTTTATTGCTCCGCATGCAAAATTAAGAAAAACAAAGCTCTCCATTTCAAATCACACGGCAATCATATAAAAAATAATTAAATTTGATTCATAGCAATGTATGAGATATTACTCATGACATGCCACATGAAAACTATAAATACTTGCAATATTCATTGAGATTATAACAAATTAACAACTATTAAACAATTTATTTTGTTCGCCCAAAATCTTAGCAGTCTTTCAAAATTTTTAAATTATGTTGAAACTCTATTCTCGTTTCACATCAAAGTATTAAAATCAGATTGTAAAGGTTAATAAATGCCATTTAAATTTCATGGATTTCTCAGATAGAAGGAAATATTTTTTAGAAATCATGTTCAATAAAACGATATTGTTGAGCATGAGAATTGCCATATCTTAAATGTTATTTGAACTTTGTTACTAAAATAATTTCACCTAAGTTCAAAGTTGAAGCACTGAACATAATAATCTATTTAATCAATATATTCCCTTCTTAAGTTTTAAGGTTTAACTATATTTATCATCACCTCTCAAAAGCATCCACCTATTGGTAGTGCTTCTTTCGTACATCTACCAACTCGTGAACATCACAAACTTGTTCAATATCTTAAATGTATGTTTACGAGCTATAGCACTTCTCACAAAGGCAATTTTTATTTTTTTAATTCATGCTCCAAAAAGATTATATCCTGGATATCACTTTTCATTCTTTGAACATCATTTTTTTTTTCACCGTGCATGTTGAGCCTTTAACAGAGATATATAAGTTCTATTTTAAGTAATTCAAACCTGGATTTCTATGTGAAATAAAGCATCCAAATGTATCTCTTACAGAAATTAACTCATCATCTGAGCCTAAGCCAATTGATTCATCTCTTAAAGCCTACTAGCGAGAATTTGCCAACTACTCTATAACGATCTTCAAAAATCTCTCAACCTCCAAACTGGTATGGATGGCCTTTGCTCTATACCATCCTTGATTCACATTCCTTGGTGTTATTTAGTGGTTAATAAAAATGATCATCAAATGGAGGGTATGAATGAAGAACTTTGAGCTCTTAAAGATTACCATGGAGATTGTTCATTTTCCTCCAAATGTTGAATTCATTTGGCTGCAAATGGATTCATTTGATCAAGCTTCGCTTTAATGATACTTTGAATCACTATAAAGCAATGTTTAATTGTCCTAGGTGACAAAAAAGAAAATATGACCGCCTATAGAAAAAACTTTTACACCTGTAGAAAAAACAACTACAGTAAGAATGATTATCTAAATTAATATTTTGCGAGAAAGGCGAATCCACCAAATTGACGTTAAAAATACATTTTTTTCGATGTCTCATTGAGAATTGAGAAGATCTACATAATTCTTCTGCTTGGTGCTTTCACCTCTTCTCCTCCAGAAGTATGCTGCCTAAAGCGCTCCTAGTATGGACTGAAACAAGCATCATGTTAATGCTTCGATAAATTCCAATTGACCCATCTTCCTTTCTCCTCTAAATAGAAGCCAGTATGAGTCATCATTATTTCTTTACAAGACATCTAGTGGTATTGTTCTCTCCTAATTTATGTTGATGATATCATTATTATTAAGGCATCTTTGAATATGAGTAGCTATCAGCAAAAACAGCTTCAAACCATATTTCATCTGAAGAATAATGGTGCCCTCAATGCTTACTTTTGATAGTTCAAACTAATCTGTAGTATTTTCTGAAGTCAACATGAGTGCACACAAGATCTTAATACTTTGATTGGCTTCCAAAATGTTTCCTTTATAGATACCCCATTAGATGCAAACACAAAATATAATAATAAGGAAGGCAGTCTCTCTGATCTTACTATATTTCAACAATTGGTATGCAACTTAAACAATTTGATAATTATTAGATATGAAATTCCTTTTGAATTTAGCGAGCCAAATTATGCAAAAGCCTTCTTATTTACATTTAGTTGTCGTTTGTCAAATTACTTGACATCTTTATTTGGACATCAAGAAATAATTTGCTCTTTCAAAATAGTGTTCTTCTCTTGACAACATGACATATAGTAATTTTGATTAGGTTGAGTGCCCTGATACCTAACGAGCAATCACAGGTTAGTGCATGTTTCTTGATAACTCTTGGAAGCCATTAAAGAGTTAAAAAAGAAACTATGCGTATCAAAATCATCAATTGGGTTTGAATAAGATGCTAGGATTTTTGCATGTTTAAAGATTATTTGACTTCCTAGACTTCTGTCTTAAATTGGTAATTTCTCACAATAAGATCACTCCTATCTACAGTTGACATTTATGTTTATCATGAATGCACAAAACTCATTAAGGTTAATTGTCACTCAATTCACGAAACCTTCGATAATTCTATTATTATTTTTTCCTCTCATCTCAACAACTCTTCATATCAAGGACATATTTACTAGGGCCGTGCGTTATAACAACGAGAAATAATTGCGTACGGAGTACGCACGTAGTTCTACATACGTACTCCGAATACTCCCCTAATACGTCCATAATAACCTATGAATAACATTGAAATGGAGTTAAGCTCACAAAACCCAAAACAACCCCAATAACCCCTCAATAACCCCCGAATAGAGGTTATTCAGGGGTTATTAAGCACGCAACTCTGTAAGTATATTATGTACGCAATAATTTCCCCATAACACATCAATTATTTGTGGAAAAACCAAACTTCTTGTAAAGCCTACATCAATTTGAGTGAAAATATTAGCCAAATATAAATTAATATTACACCATAGAAATTCTTATGTTAATTATGGATGCAAATCTATTAACAAGGTTGTAAATATTTGTTCTTTTGCAATATGATTATAGTGTCCTTGCTCGTTTATAATAATTGAGAAAATAAATCAAAGAATACTATCTATTCTTTTCTATTTAATAAGTGGAATCTTCTAGATTAGAGTTGTAAACGAGCCGAGCTTGAGCGAGCTCAGACTTGGCTCCTATTTAATTATGTTTGAAATTGGCCCATATTAAAAATTGCTCAGGAACAGAGTGTTTGTGTTCAACTCGATTTACATTTTTTTGGAATCTTGTTCCTGTTTGGTTTGAAATTGGCTTTTTAAAATTAATTAGAAAAATTGAAGGTAATAGATATTTAAACTTAATATATATATATATATATATATCTATATATATATATAATACATATATATATCCTTATTTCAAATTTAAACGAGTCGAACACAATCAATCAAAGGATTGATAGTGTTCGGATAGTTTATAATTCGAGCATAACAAAATATTTATATTCAGCCCACATAATGAATGATTCAAACACAAGCTACTTAACAAGTCAAACGCGAGTTATTCTCAAACAAAGAGCTTTTTTGACAGCCCAGCTCTAGATGAGAGCAAGGAAATTGTGAAAACAATTTTTTCTAAACGATGAGGGTAGCAATCTAATGCAACAGCTATCCTCCTTTTCGTCAATATTATCCCAAACTCTCTTCTTCACCACACTAAAAAGCCAATATAAAAGGACAAAAAAAATGAAAGGCTCGTAACCAAAAAAACACACCCCACAATATGCACATATTTCTCCACCCCTCCTCTTTTAAACACTCTCAATTACGCTTAATTATATCTCCAAGTGCTTCTCACAACACCGTAATGGGCCATATGCAACTGCACAAGGAACACATGAAAAAATAAATTCATAAATGATTCTCTACCGAGCAGTTTCTAACTCCGGTCTTCCACATGCTCACATACTACATATCCATAATCAATCTCTATAATGGATGCATATCCACAAATACTAAAAATATATCACATAAGTGAATAGATTACTCGGTGTGTACTCCCATATGTTAATTCAAAAACATAGTAAACACTTTTAAGAGCTTAATAAATAAAGTTAGTTTTTTGCATAATTTGTAACACTAACTCAAAATAAAAAGTAACCCCTCACTTTTTCTTCCTAACAGAAGTGTCGCCTCATGCAATCATTGATATCTCATCTAATGCACATATTTTATAAATTCTATTTGCATCTCATCTAGTTCTTGAAGCGAGGATAATATAGCTTGTGACGACAATCTTAGTAATTAAAAATAACTTATTTTAAGTGACCAAAATATCACTTTAGAGAAATAGATTTTAAGGAACAAAGCGCCAAAATAGTCCCTTCACTATTTACATGGGGTGGTCATTTTAATCTCAGAGTCTATAGAGTGTCATATTAGTCCCTATCAATTTAAAATGGGGCTAAAATAGTCCTCTTTGTGGCCTATTTCAGCCCATAATAAAAAGTCTATGGACTAATTTGACACTTTATAGACTTTGGATCTAAAATGACCTGCCGCAAAAAATCACGAGACTAGTTTAACACTTTTCTCAAATTTGACGAGACATGGATATACTCTCCACACAACACAGAGAATTGTAATGAAAACATCAGTGTTATTAACCTCGTGCACTTCAAAATGTCTTCTGTACTTGTGTTAGACACGAACATGGCGCTAACACGTGTCTAACACTTCCAAGATAGCTTCGGAGTAATTTAAAAGTCGAATTTAATTCTATCAAAAGTTGAACACGAGCACAAGTTCGACACTGTATAAAACATTGAGTCGTGTAGAGTTAAGCATTCCAAATAAGCCACGCAAAATATAAAAATTTAAAATTGTGGAAGCCAAAGTGATTAAAATCATATGTATATCCCATGTGCGTCATCTTTGCATGTGAATCATGTATTATGCACTAACCATGCATCACTGGCCCTACCATCTTTGCCTCTTCTTCTATGCACTAAATCAAGACTCGCCAACTTAATAGACAATTCCATGTGCATCGCTGGCTAAATCCACCACTTCTACAGCATGGCACGATACATCACTTCTTCAATCAAAAGTAAACCATAACAAGCGAGCAAGACTTAGAAAAACAATCAAAATTCATCTCACGCCCCAACATCCCCATTTTAACCTGAACTTAAGCAAAATTGGCAACTTTATACGCTTCCAATAAAGCTATGTTATTCACTCCAAAACCTATTCCTCCTAAAAAATTTTGTATCAAGAAAAAAAATTCACCATAAATCTCTACAATACAAAAACCAAAAATTTATAAAGTTTATGATTTCACTCACCAAGAACTCTTAATAAATGTTTGTTGTGGAAAGTAATTTATTAGGAAGCTTGTATATTATGATTTTTTATTATAAAAAAGCTAATTAGAGGAGAACTAATTATATGATATTTCCTCAGAGATATTTCGAATATATACATAGATTGGTATTTAGTTATAAAAAATGTCTCTAATGAGAATAAGAAGAAAGGAAGTTTTGCTTTACATGGTATCAAAGTCACGCACAATTTCTTCAACTTCGCCTTCATCATGCAACTAGATTAGGGCATCGCTCATCATTCGGCTTCATCTGCATCACTCAACTTCATTCGCTTCACTTGTCTTCTTCTACTCCGTTTGCGTCGATTAGCTTTGGCTTCGACTTTGTTTGCATCACTAGAATTTGACCACAAAAACTCGAAATTTATAAAGTTTATTTTTTCACTCACCAAAAATTTTTAATAAATGATTGTTATGGAAAGTAATTTATTAGGAAGATTGTATATTATGATTTTTTATTAAAAAAAAGCTAATTAGAGGAGAACTAATTATATGATATTTCCTCTATTAGAGATATTCCAAATCTATATAGGTTGGTATTTAGTTATGAAAAATGTCTCTAATGAGAATAAGAAGAAAGGAAGTTTTGCTTTACATGCTATTAGAGTCACGCACGATTTCTTCAACTTCGCCTTCATCATGCAACTGGATTACAGTATTAGGTCATCGTTCATCATTCGGCTTCATCTGCATCACTCGACTTCATTTGTGTCACTTGCCTTCGTCTACTCCGTTGGTGTCGATCGGCTTCGGCTTCGGCTTTATTTGCATAGCTAGAATTTGACGGCTTTTATCTATAGTTCTGCTTCATCGACTGCTTAGTTCAGCAACTTCGCCTTCATCTAGATCGGTGTAGTCTGCACCATTAGGCTTCGTTGACTTTATCGGTTCATTGGATTCGTCGGATATTAGTTCGATTGTTTAGTTCGCCTTCTTCAGCTTCATTTGTTTTTTTCTTTCTTTATTTCTTTCTTTCTTCAGCTAACATCGAGTTTTGTTGTCTCATATGGCTTAGTATTGTTCTTCTCTGAAGTTCATCTCCACCTTCGACTCATCTGTACCATCGCATTGAGGACTCCATCAGTGGAATAAGGTGACTCAATCTCCTTGAATATATGTTGATAATCATAGTTGTAGAACATAAATATGTTGTGACAAGTTTTGTCTCATCGGTGGCTAAACTACGGATGAAAAGTTAAATGGTGTCAATTATTTTTATTGGACTAAAAGTATGAGACTTTCCCCAAAGTAGTATTTCTCAAGAGAGTCGCATTATTGATAATCCCCTGGCTGAGACTAATTTGAATTATTTTGAATGGATGAGAGTTGATGCCATTTGTTGATACAAATACGGAATTCTATCAAACTTGAATCTAATCATATTATTCAGTGTGATTGTGTTAAAGATGCGACGGAGGAATTGGCATTTGTGTTTTGTGGGAGAGGGAGAAAAAATATTTCTTGAATCTTTAGTGTATGCTATGAGTTCTATTAAGCTAACAACAAGATCAATCACTTAATACGTATCACATGCATTTTAAACATGTTTATGAAGAATTTAATGCAATATCGCGCTTCAATATTGATGATCAAATTCGACAGGCTCAAAAATAACAAATGGCTATTACGAGTTTTCTAGTTAGCCTAAATTCTCAGTATGGAAGCGTCGAATCAAAAATCTTATATGACCCTTAAGTTACTACACTAGAATTTGGTACCACAATATTAGCTTAAATAACAAATGGCTATTAGAGTATTGCGGATTATTCTCAGTTACTCAAGTTTCATCCGTACAGCAACATAGTGCTCTTGCTAGCCAAAAAAATACATACAATAGTAAACCTCAATCTTAGAGTAATTATGAAAGTGAAACTACGACTTCTGGAAATCAAAGTTTGAGGATAGTTTGCTACTATTGCCATAAACATAATCATACGAAGAAAACGTGTCAGAAGTTGCTCAAAAAGAATCAAAAGGATTTCTGATCACAGGCAGCTCATATGGTCAATATTAATGAGGTCTCTCAAAGTTAGGTAGCAATGATACTTGCCTTATTTCCTCTTTCGCACAATTGATCATTGAATTTGGTACCACAAATCACACGACTAATAATCCAGTTTTTGTTCACCTTTCATAAATATCTTTTTTTTCGTCACCTATGCAGATGATCTGCCTCTAATGTTATTGATCCTAGCACTATTAAATTACACATGCATTACATCTAATGTATGTCATTAGTTTACCTTGATTATCTTTTAGAGTCCATTTGGGGCGGCGGTGTAATGGCGATCGGCATCGCACTACAGTTTTGTATGTTTGGGTAATCTGTGTTTTGATAGCTTTTTCAAAAAGTTGTTGAAATTTGTGTTTCCCACCAATCCTGGCTAGGTGCGATGCAAACTAGAAAGCTGCAGTCTGACTTTGGTAATATATATATATATATATATATATATATATATATATATATAATAACCACCGCATCTTTTTGAACAACAGATTATTTTTCAACAACCTATTAATAAGCTGCAGCTGCCCCAAACAAACCCTTAATTTGGCATTGTCTATTTTTTTGATAATGAACTAGCTTGAACCATAACCTGTTTCAGCACCTTATCTCCGTTTTCCATTATCGATTAAGGCATCCATTACAACCCATGCTAAAAAATTGATATCCTAATTTCAACAATTATTATTTTTAGATTGCAAGTCATGTCAAGTTATTAAACACCATCATTTGTCTTTTGTTTTCAGAATTAATAAGAGTTAGTCATTTTGATGTATGGGAACCTTATCTTGTTTTATTTAATGGATTTTGATAGCTTGTCACTTTCTATCACACTTTCAATTATTTTGTGTTGAAACTAAAATCCAATTCAATATATTTGTTAAGATTCTGAGAAGTGACAATACCAAATAATATTTCTTTTGCACCTTTTCGAACATACATGACACAAAACTGGAAGTTTTACTAGTCATCATGTGTTGATACCCCATCCCAAAATAGAATGACAGAAATAAAAAAGAGACATCTCCTTGAGATAACTAGAGTTATTTTATTCCAAACTAATGTGCCCAAACAATTATAGGTTGATGTAGTTTTTATTGCAATCTTTTTTATCAAACAGGTGTCTTCTACTGTTTTACAGAACAAGATAATCTATCAAGTCTTATTTCCAACCAAATCTTTATTTCTCATTCAACCACATATATTTGGTTGTACTTGTATTGTTCGTGATGCCTGTCCGCAGGTCTCTAAACTAGACCCTAAGTTATTAAGATGTATCTTTCTAGGATACTCTTGTTTGCAAAAAAGGTATTGAAGCTTTTTTCTTCTCCTAAATAAGGCTTGGTTTAAGACAGCTTTCGCTTTCAGAAAAGTCCTTTTAAACGGAATGTTAACGTAAGCAGCGACACAATGTTTAAATTATTAAAGTAAATAATTCGTTTGATTAATACTAACTTCTCAAAAATAATAAGTCTAAAACACCCCTCCTTTATGACCATAAGTTACTATAATTTACTGCAATCTAGAAAATCACCACCAACCTCATACTCGGTTGAAGCAGCAGTGAGGGTTTCCAACAACAACAATAAGGAGTTGGAATTTCGGTTTATTGTATACCACAGTCCTGACATTCACTTTCCAGTAATCGAAGGTCCGACGAGAGGGGGGTGCAAGGAGATGGAAGTTGCATTGAGGTCCAACAAGAGGGAGTTCAGGCAACTTGATGTTACCTGGAAGGAGATCGGAAAAATATGGAAGGGGAGGCTAGTCCAACAATCAACAAATATGTTGTTAAAGTTTGAGCTCCGGCGGTTGATCAGTGGTGGAATTGATATTAATGCAAAGGATGGAGGTTCTTTTGGACAATATCCTTCGCAAAACATAGAATGGAGCGGTACGACGGGGGCGACTCAACAGGGGCTGTTGTGATCTAATACGGTGAATATGTCACGACGTCCGACGAACTGTCGGCAACACAGCTGAATCAAAAGGATCCCCCACGACGGAGCTGTATTGCGGCCTTATACGAGGCCCAAGTACATAGTCTCTACTGATTTCACCTTTCATGAAAAAAACCTCATTCTTTGGTGACTCATCGGTACATGAGTTGTCAATGCATCACATCATTAGCTCAAATCCTGCTACAACTTCACTACCACCTCCATTACCACTGCCTCAACCCAAGCCACCTATCACTAATATTTAATCTGGAAAATCTTGTCCCCCTATCCTAGTCCAACACTAGTATCAACTTTTTTGGTGGATCCTCCTAATAACTGTGATGTACTTATTGTTCTTCGAAGAGGCAAACATAAATGCACCCATGTCACTTTCTCGTGTGTTAAATATAACCAGTTATCTTCTACCTCTTCCTTGTTTATTGCCTCGTTTAACACAGTTGAGATCCCAAGATCTATTTAGAAAGCCCGATCTCATTATGGATAGCGGACAGCGAAGCTTGATGAAATGAATGTCTTAATTGAAAATGAAACTTGGGAACTAGTTGAACTACCTTCAAGCAAAAAGGTTATCGGTTAAAAATGAATATTTGGAGTTAAGTTTCACTTTGATGGATATGTGGCTCATCTCAAAGCTCAGATGGTTGCTAAGGGTGTTATGCTCAAATTTATGGAATTGACTATTTGGACATATTATTTGCGGTAGCTAAGTTCACTACAATTCTCCTCTTTTTGTCCCTGGTCGCAATGACTAATCAGCCCCTGCACTGGCTTGATGTCGAGAGTTTGGGATGCAAAAAAGTAAAAAATGATTATATTGTATTCTACAAAGCAATCAACTTCTGGAATCATTCTATAGATGGTTTATGTTGATGACCTTATTATAACTGGAAGCGATGTATAGAGATGTTTATCATTGAAATCATTTCTTCAAAATCAATTCATCACTAAAAATTTGTGTTCCTTGAAATACTTTGGATTTGAAGTATCAAGGAGCAAGAAGGGCATCGTTCTCTCTCAACAGAAGTTTTGGATTTGTTAACGGAAACTGAAAAATTAAGGGTTAAACCATGCAATACTCTGATGCTTCCAAATTTATAACTTAAAAAATGGAGCCCTTTAATGATCCTCAACGATATGGGAAGTTAGTGAAAAAATTAAACTGCCTCTCAATGAGTTGCCCTGATATTATGTATTCAGTTAGCATATAAGTCGGTTCATGTCATCCCACAAAATCCATCATTGGTCGACTTTGGAACAACTGTTACCTCACAGGAACTCCTGGACAAGATATTCTATATCAAAATCATGGGCATATAAATATTGAATGTTTCTCTGATACAAATTGGGCAACTTCTAAGATTGATCGGAGATTCATTACTAGATCTAGTGTTATTGTTTGTGATAATTTAGTCTCTTTAAAGAGTAAGAAAAAGAATATAGTGTCACGAACCAATTTAGAATATGAGTATCGAGCAATGGAATAAACTTCAAGTGAATTAATGTGGATCTCTCAATTATTTGTGGAAATGGATTTTAAGATGACAGTCCCAGCAAAGCTATGGTGTGATAATCAATTTGTGATCCATATTCCTTCAAACCATGTCTTGCATGTACAAACTAAGCACATTAAGATAAATTGTCGTTTGGTTTGTGAAAAAATTCAACAAAATTTTCTACACCTCATGTAAAGATTGAGGAACAGCTAAAGTACATCTTTGCAAAGGCCTTTGTGGAGTTAAGGTCACTTGTATTTGTAAAAATTTGGACATGATAAAATATTTATGCTCCAGCTTGAGAGGTGTTATGGAAAGTAACATATTAGAAAGCTTATATATTAGAAAGTTTTATTATAAGAAATCTAATTAGAGGATATTCAAGGATCTTTCCTCTACTAGAGATATTTCTAATCTATTGAGATTGGAAGTGTAACTGTGTAAAACGTTTTCCTTTAATGGGAATAAGAAAAAATGAGGCTTTGCTTTACAATCTAAATCCTTTCTTTCCACATGGTTGTAAAACGTTTTCCTTTAATAAGAATAAGAAAAAATGAGGCTTTGCTTTACAATCAAAATCCTTTCTTTCCACATGGTTTTTTAAGACTTTGTTTCCAAATTTCATATTTACATTGGTTCACCATTCATATGAAAAAGTAAACTCTCAAGTATTCATTGCAATTTTTTCCAGAGATCTGCAAGTGTCGTAAAATAAAATTATTAATTTGCATTTTGTTTCATAACTTAAAGTATTTCAATAAATTTGAATTTCGCTTATCAAGTATGTAATAACGTATAAAATATAACAAAGTGCCAATGGCGTATCAAACCCTACTTTTTAATATTATGCCATATACTTGTGTCTGTGCCATGTTCATGTTCCCCTCTATGTTGTGCTTCATAGCTTTTATGTGGCCAATGCAGATCATTCAAGAATGAATGAAGAATATAGAACACACCTGAAAGCTCATGGAACAACCATGGGGGAATCTCCTAAACATTGTTATGTCAATGTATTTGGATTGTGTAAAGCTAATTTGGATTCAACCATATAAATAAGCAGAAGGGATCCTTCACTAAGTTCATAGTTAAAAGATGCATGTCAAAAACATGAAGTACAGAATTGATGTTAAGGAAGATGACTACTATTTTCATTGCAACAGTACATGAAAATACTATGATGACATATTTTGTAAACACAAAATCATCAATAAGGTAAAAAAAAGGAAACTACAATCATTATAATTTGAAACAAGGATACAAAGAAACAACAGAGAATCATTGTTGAAGAAAGTTACAAAAATAAAACTTTTCTAATTGATAGTCAAAAGAAAAATAAAACAAAATTCAAGAAAACACTACCTCAACTTTCCCAAACTTCCAGCAAGGCGAAAACCAATTGATCTAGCCCTTCCATTTTTAAGAAAAAGTAGAGCATAGACACCCTCAAAAAAAGAGGAAAAGAAAGTAAGAATCAAATTGCAATCAAGTAAAGAAAGTTTCAGTCAATAAACTTACCACATATTGTTGACTACCAGCTAAAGTAACATCATGATAGTTGTCAATTTTTTCGAGAAAAATTTGGAACTCATTAACCAAAGACTGGTCTTCTAGAAGCAATGGATATGTCAAAACCTGCAACAGGTAAACCACCAAATTAGTTCTGAAGGAAGATAGTGGATCATCATAATTCTTTTCGACGGAATTTTATATCTTTCTACTCATAATGTTCAGTTTTTTATCCTCCAATGTATTCAATACACACTTGCAGAAAATGGAAACAGAATTCATAATTTTAAGAAAAATTGTTATGGACGAAATCTAAATGGAAGGGCAGGGGCAGTCAGCTTGCTCATGAACTCTACTGGTTATTATTTCTAAAACTCCCGTCACTAATAAAATTAGAATAATATAAATAACAAATAACCTAAGCCCAACAACATACTTCAAACATTATGCTAATAACTTCAACACTATAAGAGTCTGCATCATATTCTCCATGTTTCATCCTGGCATTTATCTTTTCTATATGTTCTGCAACCCTTTCTTCATCGAGTCTACGTAAAACTTTCAGAAGCGGGCCAACAGCATCCGAATCATACTCAAGATTAAAAGATTCTTGAGCCAGATGATGCTGGAATATACACTGCATGCACTGCCCCAATTCCACAGAAATCCGCTTCCATATATGTTTCAAAGGTGAATCGCTGCTCTTGTCACTGAAGTAATTATGAAAAGTCTCCAAAAGGGGTCCCATTAAATCTGAAAAGCCACACCATATATGACTTTCTTTTGGTAAATTGGCTAAAAAATTATAACAATCCGAGAACCTGCAAGCAAAATAGCAAAAAAATTCTTAAGAACAGTGAAGTTGTTGCTCAAGATCAGATGACAGTAACAATTGAAAAGTTTAAAAAAGTAAAGAAGTATGAATGTAATGAAAAATTATCTTCCTTTTTTAAGGGTCCTTTCTAAATTCCGTGGTTTTTTTTTTTTTTTTTTTTTCTTCTTTTGTTGTGATGCGTTAGAAAAGCTATATTGAACTGTAAAATGTTACCAAAAGTCTAAAAGTTGATTAATAAAAATACCGAAATAAAAAATGTCAAATCTTCAGGAAAAATCATGCAAATTATCATATTAGAAAAAGAAGCTTTTATTTACTTAAAATACCCTAACATCAGTCGAAAATATAAATTGCTCAGGTATTCTTTGAATAAATTAAAAAAAATAGTGTTAAATTTCATGAGGCTTTAGATTTCACTACAATGATCTCTGAAATCAAAATCTAAATCGAAATAATTCTCTAATGCAACCATTAATGAAATAGAAAAACAACGGTACCCACTTTGATTCCATCAACTAGAGGTACAAGTCAAGTCGGTTCACAAGCTGTCTCGAGCTCAACTCAATAATGAGCTCACAAGCCAAGCTCATTGAGCTTCGAGCTAGAGCTCAATCTCGATCTCAAGCTCAAATTCCAACTGGTTACACAATCAAGTTCGACTTTGATCATTTACCAACTCAACTTGTTGTCATGTCAGCCAGCTCGAGTTAATACGTTGCAGTTCAATGCCCACTCCCATTCCCTATTTTTGCGAACCACACAACAATTGCACTCTGTATTACCCTAAGACCTAATTATTTTTCACTGCCTCTCTATCTCTTTCAATCTCGCTTTTTCTTCTCTACAATACATTTTGTAGTTCACCTAACATTTATTCTTCCTCTCCGCCTCCTAGTTTGTTCAACAAGACTCAAGCCTCAAGGTCGTCTTCTCCTTGGTCAATAGTCGACGTTTGCAACACCAAATGTTGGATTCAGCATAAGGTCCTCGCCAACACCAACCATTAGGTGTCAAAAGGAAACGAATTCTTGCAAGATTTATAATTCTCCAATTTTTGCTAATTCGTTTTCTTCTTCCTTTTAGGAAGTTGAGAAATCATTCTCCACAAGGGAAATTTAATGAAGGTATTGTACATATTACATGTTTTTTTCATCAATGGAATAATATAAGTTATAGTGCTGATCTTTTTTTTATGTTTAAACCCAATCAAAATTTATTAGTGCTTAAATTTATCATATTGAGCTAACTATATCGACGAATAACAGTGCTCATAATAGATCAAATAATAAGCATAGTATATTATGGCCTTTTTTGAATGTTTGAAATTTATTTTAAAAGAATTTATCCCCGTAAATTTTTAACTCGTTAGATATTATGGTGACTACTATTTCAAGCCAAAAAATATGGGGCTATAATCAAAAGTTCAAATTTTGTCGTGCATACTAGAATTTTGATGCACACTTTTGGATGCTTATTAAAAAGAAATATATATATAATAAAATTAAAGACTACTTCTTATAAATAGATTTTTTTACGAAGATTATTACATGTTATGTAGTATGTTTTAATAGATTAAATTATGCACGTTTTTATGAGCAAATATCTTGTGATAATCTAGAAAGACTAATTTTCTATTCACTTGATCTAGACTGGTAAAGTCAAACTAGGTGTTAATTGGAAATGTGTCTGACTAGATCATTCATCTATATTATGGCTCATGCTTAACTGATAATGGTCAAAATGAGGCATGGCAAAAAGCCCTGCGCGCATGCCAAAGGAGATAAGCATAAGCCTCAACCCTCTGAAAATCTCAAAAAAAAAAAACAAAACAAAACAAAACAAAACAAAAACAAAACAAAAAAACAAAAAAAATGAACAAAAAGTACCAAATATGAAATCATGTTAAATATAAAAAACAAACAAAAATTAGAAATATAAATAGCATACAATAAGCCTCCTAAACGATATAAGCCTCGTCCCTTTTAATTGAACGAACACAAAGCCATCAAAACCATCAAAGCCATCAAATTAAATAAAAACTCATATCATCTTACAAATAAGGTAAGATCTTATAACATGTTACTAAGTTTTCCTTATATCCTTGAGATTGTGGGTACCCGTTATGGGATAGAATTCTTACTCTAGGGGGAAATCTTATGAGCAATAACTTATCTTCCACCTCTTTATGAATTTGGGACAAATAACTAATCATTTGTGAATTAGTTATAATTATTACAAAACATTATGTCTTTAGAGTATTTGAGTCTATCATTGTATGATGATGTGGCCATGGATGTCAACTAAATGGGCTTCTGTAACATTCATGATAGTGTTAAAGGAATATCATTAATCTTTATTTTAAATATGCTTGCATGTTTAATTGATTTCCAATCAATCTCTATAAATTCAATGACACCTTACACATTTGTAGAAAATTTTATGTTCATATTGTTATATCATCTTAATTGTAATTTGCTTTACCTTATTAATCATTACATAAACTCAATATCCTTTCAAAATAAATCATTTAATGACCTTATTTTATAAATGCATTACGTTAGTTGATACAAAATAAAATTGCTCATTGCTAACTGTTAATATGAAGTAAAGTTTCCTCGCTGGGTTATAATCAATTTGTTATAGTACAATACTCTTGCAAACAGATTTCTATAAGATATACTTGCATACTTGATGGTTGAGAATTTTGATAGCAACCTCTTAATGATATGATTGCTAAGCTGAATCAAGCCCATAAAGTAAGGAACCTTAGGAGGTTATTAAACTCCATTTCATTGGTGACAATCTTCGTGATGGTCAAAGTATTCCAAAATTTTAAACTATTTATTAAAAATACAATAATAGATGATTGATGAGTCATTTTGGAATGTATAAATATGCATACATGCATGTACATGACTTAGCATTTGAATGCATTGGACATCATTTTGGATATATATTTTTTATAAACTCTTCTTTGTGTCAACTAAAATTGAATTGCTTCCATATATGATCATCTTTGTCATGTAAGATGATTTTGGTACAGTGGTTACAACTGTGTTGCATGATATTCCATTGTTAGTCAAGCACATTTCATTGATATGTTGAATTTTACGTCGTATCATTTTTACTTTCATAAATCAAAGTTATCAATTGCATTTACCTATTAAATTCATTTACTGCTAATTTTCTCTTAATAGAAACATAACAAGTTGATCAATAAATAGTAATAAAAAATGTAAACTAAGCAGCAATAAGTATTTTGCCATATTTATTTTTTCAGCCGCGTGTCTTTTGTAGACTCTGGTGTAGGATTCAGAATGACTTTTATGAAGTAATTCATTCATTTTCTTTATTATTATTTTGATGTTTTAGTTTCCGTTAATGATAAACTGCTGAATTTTTTATTGATTCAACAACTTAATCATTTCATACATCTAATGATTACAGAATTTCTTACACGTATTACAATATGAATCATTTTACCGTGAAATCAGATTGTTTTATTTGATCGTGACTTTGTGGTTTAAACTGCCAGTTAGGATTAAGTGTCTTCATCATGCCCCATATTATAAAGGTGAATCATCTTTCAAACCAGAGTGTAGATCTATTCTTCTTTTCAAAGCACCAACTAAAATAACTACAAACTTCTTCCTAATCCTGCCACCCAAATATGATTACATGTTTAATTCAAGTCTTTCCACGTCTTAGGAGAAAAATATATATTAATCAATACTGAACAACTTTTTTCATGATTTGAACTAGGCAAAGATCTTCACAAAAATAACTAAATCTTACTTAGTTGTTCTGTTGGAGCTGCATTCGCACTTCTAAAACACTAGTTCTCTTGAATAGTTCATGAAAACAATATTCTAGGCGAAATAATACCAAAAGACAGTTAACCATGATACTCTTATCAAGAAAATTTTAAGCAAGAGTCCGAATCAACATAATATTTAATCCTGATTTGCTAGGCAGTTATAGAATTCTTGTGGTTTGATTGTCCCACGAGATAAACCTTAACTGCTTAAATGGATATTCTGAAAAGGAGTTCAAGACAAAGAGAAGAAAGAATTCCTTAATTTGGAGGACCATTAAAGTGGAAGCACTATTCAAAAAAAATAGCAACAAAGCATTGTTCCCAAGAGATAAAACTTAACTGCTTAAATGGATATTCTGAAAAGAGGGTTCATGACAAAGAGAAGAAACACTTCGTTAATTTTGAAGAACATTAAAGTGGCAACACATAAGAAAAAACAGTATCTATCTACTTAATGCCCTAAACTAAAACCAAACTGAAAAACACCATGGTTAGCAGATGTGCATTCAAATTTCAAAGCATACAAATGAACAATTCCATCAATGGGAAAGGTTTCATTGTCTACTTGTTTTTAAAAATCTAAATTTAGAATAACCCTCAACATTTAGTTGGTATATTAACTTTTCTTTTTGTGGTTGTGGTCAAGGTGAGCTTTAATATCCCTGCTTTTCTGCACCTATCTTATGAAAAGCTGGTACGTCTTAGCAGAACATTCCTTGCTAATAAGTTTTGTTTAACTAAGCATTCAGATGCTTTACTGCTTCTGCGCTCACCATATGTCCTTTCAGGTAGCAAAAACTTTATTGCCATGAATGTCGAATCTAGAGCGCTGCAGAAATAGGCGCTGTCATTGAAAACCCAAACAGCTGCTAAAATTAGCGTCGGAAGTGCAAGCAGTATAATCAACTTTCTTCTAACCCAATAAAAAAACATATATACTACTCATTTCATAATGCAAAATATTTCTGTCCTGTATAAACTTGTATGAAGAACTCCTTCCCCAATATTTCCCCTATAACTATAATGTCGCGAGGAAAACCCGCAAAGAAACGAAACCAATAACCAGAAGATATAAACTGAATGAAACAATCCGAAGTTCACGAAATGAGCATGGATGAAGGAATCTAACCAACTCTCCTTCGCAAGTCGAATCTGCCGCTGCTTTGTTGGGGACGGATCATCTTCGTCCTCTTCCTCTTGAATACCCATCCACCGATCGAGTAGCTCTCTTCTGCTGTACGTCCTCTTCGCCATGGGATCTCGGCGTAGACGGTGGCCTGGATACAACCCAATCGATCGGGCCTACCCTCCTTCGCTCTACTTCCCCTGATCAAGAATTTGTGAACCTCTCCCTCGATGCGGAGAGGGTTTTGGAGGGAGCGTGCATTCGGTGACCCTTGAAGAGATTAATGCAAAAACAATATATTAATGCATGCATCGTTAGATATATTAATGCATGCCCTCTATAAATCATGGAGAAAATATTATATCATTCTGTACGTAGAGTTAGAGTTATGTGCGGAGTTTAATAAAATCACGTCATTTGACGAGTGAAAAAAATTTATCCGGTAACACAGAATATTCTCATATGTTATTTTGTATTATGCATGTGTTATTATGTGTTATTCAGATGTTATTCTGTTCTGAGAATATTTTTGGTGTTATAATAACATAATAATACATCAATAACATATGAATAACATACAATAAAATCTAATAACACTGAATAATATGGGATAAATATTTTTTGTATTATCGGACATTTTTTTTTTCACGTGACGTTATTTCATTAGACTTCGTACGTAACTCTGCGTGACGTCATATTTTCTCATATAAATCACAAAATTTTCTTTTACTCGTTTGTGGTGACTATTAATATTTAGGGGCCTTTACATGCATAAACCATATGAATTCTTATGTTATTTATTAATGTTAAAAAAGTTTTATTTTTTGTCTGAATAAAATTTTATTAACGTGAAAAGAATGATCTATCTGTTGATAAATTTAAATCATAAAAATGAAAGATTGCCAAAACATATAATTTAATTGCAACATAATATCTAAAATTGAAAAAATATATAAATAAAAAAAAACATATGTCTGTGTGAGTAAATATGTTTAAAAAGCTTGTTTTTATATAATAATTTTGTTAATTTATAAAAATATAATTTAAAACTCTCCTACAAACAACCATACAAAAATTTTAACGCTGGGTTGCTCAGCCATTATTTCTTATTGTAAGGAGAGAATATTGCGTCTGGACGTCCAACCATCGTCGACACATCGCCATATATCTCATCGGCAGGCGAAGTGGAGGCTGGTGATTCGTCTGCCGATGGTTGACAATCCGGACCTGCAGACGTCCAGAAACAATAATTTTCCCTTCACAATGCCCTACACATATAATTTGAACTCATGTGAAAATAGTCAAGGAAACTTCTGAGTTAAAAGTTGCATTATTTTGTTTCCCTTCCCAGCCTTTTTCTAACCTGTAATTATCAAAATGCTAATAATATGAGTTATGGTAGATGCTTAGTTCTTGAGATTTTGAAATTATTGTTTACATTCTAAAAATTCTAAAACAAAGAAAATATTATAAATCACATTATTTATAGGGTCTGTTTGGGGCAGCTGCGGCTTATCCAAATTTATTCGGATAAACGACTTATTCCGATAAGTTCGTCGATCCGTAATCGATCCGGATACAGCTGGATGATCGTTTGGTTTCAATTTGATGGAAAATAATCGATTACAATCAGTTTCGAAAAAATGACCATTCTGCCCCTGTACATCATTAATTAAACATTTATAGAACCGACTAGCCGCAAAACACTGATTCCATGTGAAATTGAAGCAACAAATTAAAATAAAATAGCAAAAATTAAAAATAACAAAACAACTAATTGCATCGTAATCGTAAAATAAAATGAGAAAATACTAACATGGCATCAAGTCACCCACAAATGAGATAGCATAATAAGACCTCGTAATCGTAATTAGCTGTTCGGACGTTCAAACGTAATATTTTTTCCAAAAAAAAAAAAAAAGTTTTAAGTGGCAGTTTTATGGCAAGCAAGGGGGCTGAAGTAGCAACAATATTATACCGGGGCGAGAAGCGTGAGGGACTTGACGGCGTCGGGGTGCTTGACAGCAAGAGCGAGGGCGAGAATGGATCCGAGGGAGTGAGCCACAATGTGGACAGACTGCACCCCATGCCGCTGTAGAACCGAGCGCTCGATCATCTCTACGTGCTCCCGCAGCGTGTACAGTGAGTCCGCCGGCTTAGGGCTCCTCCCAAATCCAAGCAGATCAACCGCAAAGAACCTGTACCTCGATTTCGCCTTCTCGGAGAAGTTGGGGAACACCGTCTCCGTCCAAAACGCTGAAGAAGATATGAATCCATTGATGAACAGCACATCCTCCGCCGCTGCTCCATCTGCGCAATCCATGGATGAACGCCATCTCTATCCCCCGCCCATCGCCCATTTCCGAGGCCGCTGCTAAGAAGAGGAAGAAGCCCCAGGATCGGAAATGCCGAACGAGAAGGAGGTGAATGCGTAACACGGGAGGCGAAGATGCCAGGGTCACGAGAGTAATAATCCGTAAAAACGCGAACGAAAAAGCGGCCGCAGGGTTCCTCCCGCGGGCCGCGTTTAATATAAAATAAAAACTCCGTTTTCAAATAAGTCATTATAAGTGTGAACCAAACACTGCGGGGGCGTTTTTAAAAACGCCCCCGCACTTATAAGCTGCCCCAAACAGGCACTTAGAGGGAACACTTATCTATTCTTTATTTAGTATTGTTTGTGATTAGATTTAAATGAGATTATTTTATCAGTGAAATGAGGCTCAAACAAAATTCAAATAAGATTGCAACAATGTTCGATCAAAGTTTGAATAAGGTTCGATAATTGATCTATGATTATTCAAATATGATTTGGATTGTATTGTTTTGTTGTCTCGAGCTCCTTCCATATTGACTTATTTGAATTATTGTATTATGTATACTATGTCAATAGGGATTGAAGTGGATATAAATTATAAAACTAAAAGTGTGATAAATAATTTATTAGACAATACAATGATGATGACTCTTATAATCATTTAAAAATGGCATCAAGAGTAAATATGAATATTGATTCAAATTTTTTAGTTTGAATTTTCTAGAAGTAAAGTATCATCTAAACTCAAAGTTTAGCAATTTTATTGTAAAATTAGATAGCTTGATAAGATGAACTCCATGGCATAAATAGTGATCAAAGTTATGTTTAAGTGAGCCAAAATCAATCAAATAAAGTTTGTTTAAGACTTCTAACACATCTATTGATATATGAATATTGCATGCATTCACTTAAAGTGAACATCTTAATTAAAAAAAAAATTCGACATGCCTAACATAAGTTAACTCTAAAAACATTACGACATTCAAATTTTAAATGTCTGATTTAAAAAAATAATAATAATAATTGATGGTTCATTTAATAAAGTATTTTGTGTAATAAACATTTTTTTTCTTCTTTTGGACGATGCTAATTCAATTCGATCAGCTCGACTCGGACTCCCCGCGTCATGAGCGCTTTGATCATGTTTTTGGTTTTAGGGTATCACATGAGATAGAGGGAGAGAACTAGAGGGTGTGGTTGAAGTTACAAGTATTTTGTGTAATAAACCTTTTTTTTATTCCTTTGGACAATGCTAATTCAATTTGATTAGCTCGACTCGGACTCCCGACCTCATGAGCGCTTTGATCATGTTTTTGGTTTTAGGGCATCGCATGAGATACAGAGAGAGAACTGGATGGTATGGTCGAAGTGACCGAGCAAGTGTCTTGACATGTATGTGCAAAAGCCTGGACATGAGGTTGGAGAGAGATGCAAGTTTAGAATGAGCAATGAGATTAATCTCACAAGTTCGAGGTGTGTGAAATAATGTGGCAAGGTCACACAGTTCCATGTATAGGTGCGAGTGACCTTAAGTGGAAGAGACCAGGCAAGATGGAGCTAAATTTTTGTTATTGGGACATGGAAGGATGATAAGATGAGTACTCAGTGTTTTGCGAAGAATAATACTAGGGCATCGCATTAAGTATTTTTCACAATCATTTTTAATCATGTATGATAAAACCAATCAAGCCTTCTCTTTTCTTATTAATGTGGGAACTCTAGGTTTATCATTAAGAGCAATTGTGTTGGGTAAGAAAATATTTATACATGTTAAAGTTAATTTTTTTAATGTTACTATTTAGTGATTTGGAATACATTAGTACATAAGTTAGATTCAATTATATACTTCAGAACAAAAAAAATATGGTAGAATTATATTCAATCTTTTATCATCATGATTTGAGGGATTAATCCTTGGCTATTATATAAATGGTTCTTAATAGATTTTATGGGAAAAGTTATGAGATTATGATATTTTATGCGTCAATATTTAGTTAGACCGAGTTATACAAATTTAGGAATATAAGATGTGTAGACTGCATTTTTTAATGAGTTTTATCATATCATTCTTCTATCTCTGGAGCTTAGGTTGTAGCTCTGAGGTTCTCATTGTGATTTTCCTACCAGATTCGTGGAAGAACCAATATCAAAATAAGACTTAAAATACATCTTTACTTGTTCTTATAGGATTTCATCTTGTTTATCACTTACTTTGATGGCTTAGTCATGCTTATTGTCTTCACCACATGTATACAACATATGCCACTAAGTATCTTGCTAACTTTATTTTATATATTCTTTTATCCACATCAAATTTCTTCTACTTATCTATATTACTTGCGAGGTACATCAGTCACTGTTCGACCACTGAGGGCTCGCGAGAGAACCTCCTACTTTTTATGGTTCACACGACATAAGTTGAAAGAGGGATCGACGGCCTAAGAAGTGATGCAGATCTAAATAGTTAGGGGACCAATTTACCACATTCCTCCTTTCTAATAATACTAATAATAATAACAGTAATAACAAACTTTTTAAAATAATAAAATAAGATAAATTATAATATAAAAAACATTGTTAAAAATAAATTAAAATGAGAGTCACATTTTTCCACCGTGATGTCATTTGTCTCTTTATAGGTCAAGCCAATAAAAAAACATTTCAACGGACAAGTACACCTCATTTTTGAGACATCGATTGACGTATATATACATGTTAATTCTAAATTTTTATATTACAATCAAAAGAAATATGTCGGTCATCTAATGAAATATTTTGCGATACTATTGCTCGAGTTCAATCTAAAACTCATAAATAAAAAAATAATAATTAAATAATAAATATAAAGTAATAATAACAATGAAAAAATAAATAAACAAATAAAACAAAAATATTTACAAAATTTATGTAATATGGATAATTTTGTATCACGCGGTGTGAATCTCGATATGATTTTTTAACAATAAACATTTTATATTTAAATTAAATATCATCAACGGCTCCAATTTTAATAAGTTTATAGTCGAACAAATCTTTCGATAAGATGAACCTTATGATAAAAAAAATGAGTCGTTCCAAATCAAATCAAGCCATTAAAGCAGTTTTTTATGTGTTCGGATCATTAATTAAATGGTCAGATGACATCATAGAACATATTTATATTTGAATTGAGTGTGTGGGCGAGAGGAATCCAACGAACCTAAGTTTGCTTAATTTCGAGGTCATTGATACCCTCAATACAAAAAAAAAAAATACATATGCAATGAAGGGGATCAATATGGGTTGATTGATAAGGTTGTTATAAGTGTTTTTCGTTTAATGACAATAATAACGTTCATGTATACCTTGTAAATATACCTCCTGTCTTCACTTTGAATGGGGAGTGGGAGTCGATTTTCAATAATCTTTTGGACTAAAGCCTCACTGATAACTCGTGACATTCACAAATTGCCAACCACCATCGACTGCTCTTTCTCGCCGTCGTCGGTAAATTGTATGGTGCGATGACGTATCTCGAGTTTGTTATAACAACATATTCCGAATACAATATTGTAGATAACTTTGTATTGAAGGATCAACGCTAACTCTCAATGAGAACTGATTACGACAGTGGTATTTAAAATACGATTACTTTCTTCAAACTTTAGAAGCTTTTTATACATCGTGTACCAACGAGTACTATCTTTAGCGCAAAATATTAAACCCGAAAGGGTGATTGTGTCACAAATTTACATAGCATCAACTACGACCCATGCGACTGACTACGACTTATATAACTAATTGTTACTACAACTTTCAACAACAACCTCTGTGATCAACTAACGATACTACAACTACCAACTAGAGTTTTTGTGATCAACAACACAGCACATGTGACTAACTGTCACTATAACTTCTAACTATAACCACTGTGGTGAACTTACGCAATTTCAACTACCAACTACGACCTATGTGACAAATTACAACTCACATGGCTAACTGTTATTGCATTTTTTAACTACAGTCTCTATGATTAATTGACGCCACTGCAACTACTGACTACACTCTGCGTGATCGACTACATCAAATGTGGTAAGTTTTTATTACAGCTCTTCACTATGACTCATATGACCAACTAACATTCTTCTAGTTACCAACTACGAATTATGTATCCAGTGACTATCATAATTTTCCATTACGACATCTGTGACCGACTTACACTATTGCAGCTACCAATCTCACCTATGTAAACCATTTTATATTACAACTTTCTACTACGATCATTATGGTAGACTACTGCATTTAGAACTACCAACTATGATCTGTGTGACTAATGTTATCGATTACTACTTCAACTTTCCAATACGACTTCTTTGACTAACTTACAATATCAAAACCACTAAATATTGCTTTTTGTGCCTTCCCTGACCAACTTACAATATCAAAAGCATTTAATATAGCTTTTTGTGACCAAATAATGCAGTTATAATTTCTAACCAAGGCTTTTGTAGTAAATTATTATTATTACAACTATATATGTTGTAGCTCAATTATGACTATTAATGTTGAACTACAATTGCACAAGTGTGTCTATCAGTTTTGCAATTTCATACTATCCAATTCAAGAGAGAGTGTATCTATGTACTTAAAGTTATATAACAAATTATTTTGATTGGGCTAAGACCCATGGTTTATTTTTTTTTTTCAGTGTTTTTTTACATAAAATATCCCTGCATCTCCTCTTGCTACTTTAAATTATATGCATGTGCTCCGGATTATCGTACAATGCTGAGATATAAAATTTTCAGACATGCAAAAAATAAATGTCTAAAAATAATAAAATATTTAATAATTAAAAAATAATATATAAAATAAATAACAATTAACCCGGTCATTTTTAGAAAATAAAACTTATTCTTAAGTTATAAATTCATTAATATAAGAGGGAACATTCTTAAATATTTTAAAATGAAAGTAAAATTTTGTCGAATTTTAACTCTTTTCACACATTTCCATTCGATCAAGATAATAAGTAATTTAATTCATGCCGTAACCAGATTTGAAATAAAACTAAAAATAGTTTTAATAGTTGCACTGTTTTAAAAAATAAATATATAGAGACAAAGAATGAGAATATCTGCAAATTTTTTTTTAAAAAATTGAGAGTTTAATATTACATTGATATTTAATTTTTTCACGTAAGTAATATACAATTTTATTTCTTGACATCGTAAAGAATAGATAAATATTATTATTATTATTTAACCATTTGTTGATCTATCAATCTGTACGTTTAAGTTAGACTCCAATATTATCAATCAATCGATGATCGGATTAAATTTAAATTTAATGAAGTATGATTTAGAGTGTGTTTGAGATAATATATGTTTATTCAGATAAATCGTTTATTTGGAAATATAGATCGCGTTCAACTCGTGTTCTGCATTTAGTGTTAAAAACCATATGTATTCGGATAAGCTGCTCAAATGCAATTTCTAAACGACGAGACGAGATTTTCAAAACACCGCCGTTGCGAATAAGCTGCCCGAAACAGAGCCTTATGCCCTGTTTGGGGGCGCGGTATAGTTGTGGCGCGGCGAGTAAAAGCGGTCCATCATTTTTTTTTGTTTGTTTTGTAACTTCGCGGCACAGCGGTCGCGAAGTTGCTTCGAAGCCGAAGCCGACAGCGGGATAACCCTCGCGGCCCAGCTTTTTGCCTAGTGATTTTTACCCTTTACCCTGCATCCAGCCCCATCTCGCTGCTTTCCCGCTACCTCTTCTCTCGCGAACCGTAATGCAAACCTATTTCAGGTATGACAAATCCATCTCTTCTCTTTGGTTTTGCGGGTCTATTCGGCGACTTCTCTGCCTTCCTTCTTCCTTCTTCCCTGTTATTACTGTCGGATCTGGATTTTTTCGTATGTACTCCGCATTTCTGTGTTCATATTTTGGCGGATCTCTTGTGTCTTGTGTTGTTGCCTGCTCTTGCGGTTGGCTTTAACGATGATATACGACTTGATGAGAATCTTCTCTACATATATTATTTGTATTTTTGGGTTACTAGTGGCCGGATCTGAACTATTTGGTTTCAAACTTTAACGATTATATTGCTTTAGTTGAAATCCAGAAGGAGACTGATAAACAAATGAAAGTTTAACCATTTGTAGGGGATTTGTGGTGGTGCATTTCGGTTATGCTTCTCCTGTTACCATTCGTTTGCTGTTCTTTGTTGTTTTTCCTGTTAAAAGTCTGGGCAGTATGATTTAACGATTATATTGCTTTAACTGTCTGGGCAGTATGATTACTGCAGTGATTTTGAGAAATCTCATTGAAATTTGATTTTAGGAAGTTTGAAATTATCGTGGCATTATCCTGTTATTACAATGAGTTCAACTTATTATATGGAGCTGCAGTAAATTATATTAATTAGTGCAATGAGTTCAACGTCTCATATGGAGCTGTAGTATGAATTATGGGGTCTTACAGCCCCTTCATGCTTACAGTATTTTGGAAGGGTTTTTGATAGTTTAGATCCTAAACAGCTGATAAAGTTTTAAATGATATATGTCTTCATAACGACATGTCGAATTAGTTGGATGCAGATTCTGTTCTTTTATGTTCAAGTAGAATGTGATCTCTTCATTAGAATTCACTTCACAAAATTTGATTCAATGAAATGCTGCAAAGTTCCACGGCTGCTGTTCACCAATATTACTTGTGAAATATGCAGTAAATTGAGCTAACTGCTTTATATCTATTATGTTTAAAAGTTGTATGCTTTCATTTGCATATAGGAACTGGTTCAAAGAACAAATTTAGGCGATGCATATGTATATATTAGTGTTTGTGTCTGTTTGTGCATGATTTACATACACACCACTCTATTTCTACATATTTGCATATCTAACACTAAAATTTCAATTTTTACTTGCCTAGCACCTTACAAATGCATGAAAAGATGTATTTCATTTTTTTAAAGTTGAATTTGATATGAAAGATGTGGTCGTATAAACGTAAAATGCAAAATTTAGGTGTTAGTTGTGTAAATACATTGGAATTGGGTGATTTGTATGGAAAGACCTCTATATTCACCTTGATGCAACAACTTGAAATTTGAGCTAGTGATTATTGATTGTAACATTGGGCAACTTGTCCGAAATTATAAGTTTCATCATTGAAATTGATCATGTAAGGATTGAAGGTGGACTTTTCATTTTTTGGTAGTGTTGGGTGTTTACTGCTACTCTTGGGATAGAAGTCAAGTCTTGCTGCTTTAGCAACTCTTTGGATCGGGCTTGTCCTTAGTAGTGGTGGCTGTTTATTGTTACTCTTATGCTTAAGCCCTCAATTTGTGCTATTCTTCAATTCAAAGGGCTCAATGTATGATTGATTGGGTTTGATGTGCACTGTTTATGCTTATGTCACTGAATGTAATTCATTTCTTTAGAACAATTATGTATAGCTATTGTGCAAGGAATATTTGTCCCAAATATCAAATGCATGGAGTTTTTGCTTAAGGAATTGTTATGGAGTTAAGATACTTTGCTCGTTATAGCAGATTTGAAACCTTGGTTATTTTCTGTCATGAAGAGCATATGAACATCAAACACATGTTATAGGAAGTTATGTATATGGAGTTTATAGTTTAGGGTAACAGCTGCAGTATTTCACCTGCAGTATGGAGGTTACACTTTGGTTCTTTGGTTTGCTGTAACAACTGCTGTAATTATGGGGTTCTTATCTGTTCGAAATGCTATGTCCTTCTATGCTGAAACATCTGATGTAATTGGTGTGTAACATGCAGTAAATTGAAGTTGGGTGTTCCTGTTAATTTGAAATGTTATGAAAATTGGAAGTTTCATACTTGTTTTCTATTTTAGTAATAAAGAAATATCATTTCTTTCTCGTGGATGTAGGTCAGTTTGACCGAACCACGTAAATTGTTGTGTCATTCTGTGCTTAACTGTATTATTTGGTTAATTGCAATTTATCTCTCCATGCTGTAATTTTACTACCACTGTTGGCATTTGTTAATTCAATTCATTTCAAATATTTATCCTTTTCATATTAATAATATGGCTAATATAAGTAAAAATATCGCTAATATTTATTCTTTTATAATGTAACTATTTCTCTTATTCATAGTATGACTAATAAAAACAAAGAAGTTGCTACTCCTGCACTTTGGGAGAATGATATCAAAATAATATTTTGTGATCTATGCATAACTGAAGTAAAAAAGGGGAATAGGCCAAATTTTTTTTTCAACAAATAATGTTGGCAAAACATTGTTACAAAGTTTAGGGAGGTCATAGGTAGAGAGTATGAGAGACTCCAGTTAAAAAATAAATGAGACAAACTCAATAAAGAGTGAAAACTTTGGAAGGATTTAAAAAAGGATCGACTGGCTTGGGATGGGATCCGGTGAAGTGAACTATTGATGCTTCAGAAGCATGGTGAGTAGAAAGGCTTGCGGTAAGATATTATTGAATTAATTTTTGTAATATCAAGCAGTTTTCTTTATTATTTTCTAATAACATTTTATTCTCTTTTACATATTTTTCCTGCGGCAAAGAAGTTCAGATTGGATGGGATATAACCGAATTTGGAGGACAAGCTCGAACATATGTTTGGTCGGGTAGTAGCTACATGAAAATATTCAGCTGTCCCTAGGCAAACAAAATTTGAAACAACCCCTGAAAATGTGGCCGTGAAATTTTTACGAGCTATTTTTTCATTAACTAATGTGATTTCTAATTATGTTTTATATTGTATTGCATTTCAGGATATTATGAGTTCAGGGATGTCCGCTACCTCCCGACGAGTGATTTGTCATTGTGGACTGTAAACCACTATTTTGACCTCACAGAGACCACATAGTAACGAAAGACAATTTTATAGCTGCCCCCAAAACATTCAGGATCAGTGCAATTTTTTTCGATGGGCAGACAGTCCATTGATTATGAGGATCATGGTAATTGAGATTTGCGAGCTACAGTAGAAGAAGGGCAGACACATGATCTAAACCGTGTCCTTTTCAGAAATAACATTACAATTATATTGCTTGTCGTGGTCATAGTTTTACAGTTTTTTTTTCACTTTACTTCTCTTAGCTTCTGGTTGGAATCTATTTATGTAATTTGGGCTATTTTGGATGAACGAAACTCTATCAGCTCGTATGTGTTATGTATGAAAACATGACTTTGTATGAAATGAGATACTTTTATATATTTTTCATTTAACGCCGCTGAAATATATGTATATATATGTTTATATGTATAGATGAATTAATATTTGTATACATAGATATATAAATAACGATAATTATTAAATTTATTTGTTTTCATAAATACTAAATATTTTATTTAGTAACAAAAAATAAATTTCAAAAATCTAATTTAAATAAATATACACAAAATATTATAACTTCACATATTTTAAAATGAATTTTAAAATTCTCTATAAAAATATATATAACAACAATTTAATTCATATTAATAATTAATATATAAAATTTATAAAAAATTTATGTATATTAATCTCATATTTACATAAATAAATCGAAAATTTAAAACAATTTTAATAAACATAGATGAGTTAGTTAAATTTACATGAAAAAGTCGCCTCACAACATGCTTTTAACACAACCGAACCAAACAAAAGCCTAATTTCACTGCAATTGCTTTCACGCAATCGATTCGATGACAGCTAGAATAGCAATTGAAAATCTAGACCGAAATCGAACCAAACATACCCTTAGTTAGACATCAATTATTTATCTCCGGTCCATTTTATCCTAATATGAAATTGATATGTGAAAATATCATCAACATCACCATAAGAAAATAACCTAAAAATGAACTAACAATTAACCAAAAAAAATAAAGATTCATATACATAACACCCCTTTCTTATATAATAATTTGTTCGTTCACAAATTACAACACTAATGATATGAAAAATTTATGTGGTATAAATATAACATGTAAAGTTAAAATGTTAAATATATAAATATATAGGATATGAATGAAATATATGTAAATACCTCAATAATATAATATTAAATTTTAACATTATTCAACAATGTAGATAAGGCTATTGTCTTTCATAAATAAATAAAGTGAAGTTAATGCAGAGAAGTTGAATTGAATGTAGGACCGTATTGTATTGTAATCCGCTGTACGAGGGGCAACAGGGAAGGTCAAACTGGAGGCCATGAAAGAAGTTGCTGTAGGGTTCACTTCCATCGGGGTCGAATGTCACGAATCTTCGTCTTGGCCCCTCTGTAATGGCACTTGCAGAAGATTTCTACGTTCAAAATTGCCACTTGAAGGCGAGGACTTAGAAGCGAGAGCGGTAAAAATCTGCAGGACAAGCGCGGCAGAGGGAGCGACAAATATATGATTAGATATATAATATAGGGGAGGGAGGGAGGACGCGGAAAGTCGTGAATATCTCGAAGGGTTGAAGAAAGCGAAGTACTTCTACCAGGCAAGAAAGGAACGGCTAAAATGCCAAAAATTGTCATTTTGTGTTTGAACTTTCTTCATGTTTCTGATCACTCTGTGTCAGAATCATGTGACTCTTTCTGAAAATAGCAATTGGGATAGCTGATACATGGGGTTTGAACCAGATTCGTCGAAGCGAAAGGTGTTCTGCGTGCAGGATGATGCATTAGGGGAGGAGATGGCGATGAGCAAAGAGATTGAGGTCGTCAAGGGGGTCCCTGTTTCCACCGCAGCTGTCCAGCTGCGGCTGCCCGACGTCGGCCGAGTCCTGAGGGTTCGTGTTTCTTCGTCTTCTTCTTCTTATAGTGTTGTCCAATGAATATATTGGGAACTAATTCAGAACACATATTTCGTTATTAATTGGACGATTTGGCTACTGGAGGCTTCTTATGTTTTTACTCTAGCTATAGTTCTTCATGGTAGGGACAGTTTCCTGTGGTTCTCTTTCTTTTGCCTGCAAGATATCGTTCCACCCTTAACCCTGAACTCCACATTCCACTTTCCCCTAATCCCAAATAATGCAAAAGATTGCTTGAAAGAAGAAATGTAAACCACACTTCAAAAGCTTAAAATGACTAGTCTTTTTGGTCAGAGTTGTCAAATGCAATTATTCACTGCTGAGAATTGTTTTTTCTTCCTAGAGATTCATCATTTATTTATTTTTTGTTGCAGAATTTTGTTAGTAGTAGAGAAGTAGGAGAGTTCCTCAGTGGTGCATTAGCTGGTGCCATGACAAAAGCTGTTTTGGCTCCTTTGGAGACCATCAGGTGCGCTTTGTTCTTCTTCTTAAAGTTTGAATCCTTTTACCAGATAATGAGTGAAGTGCTAAACTTGTCTCCTGACTGTTTACATTGAATCATTTTAGTCTGAGAGTCTATAAAAATATCAATTTAGCCTCAATATTATTTTAATATTGGCTAAAATAGCCCCTATGGAGGGTTATTTCAACCCTAGTTTAAAAATTATATGTCGAATTTAATACATTTATAAATTTTGAAACTTAAATGACCTCATATAAATAGTCGGATGACTATTGTGCCTCTTTACTTGATAGATACTTCTATAACTTGCTCCTCTTTTATTAAAGACGTGTCATTAGTTTGAAATACTATTGATACCGAGTTGGGGGAGGGGGGGTATTGGAGAAACTTCAACAAGAACAACCAAGAAAGTAATCCGAGATAGGAAAATAATAACCAAATTCACTAATCAAATAAGAGATACACGATGAAAGAGCATCCTATTCTCTTAACCGACCAGGATACAAAAATCACCACCCGAAGGATATATTAAGGAGACCCAAGAAGTCACCACTAACAACGAAGGAGTTCAATTGCGGCCAGCCAAAATTGTGGTTACAAAATGGTCCTCATCCGAGAACCACAAAGTAAGCACAAGCTTTCACAAGACTCAACTGAACCAAAGACCTCTAATATGATAAACAATTACATATTTATTATCAACAAAGGACTTAAATATGCTAAATACAAAAAAAAAAAAAAAATCTTTGTTGCTATTAAGAGTAGGTGACAACCCTAGCCCTAGAGAGAGGGCCGAACAACCCTCCTCCACTTGGACCGAACTAGTCTAGGTCCCCTCTCAGCGTCATTCTACCGTGTTTAGTGGAGCTTTTGACCTCAACTGTTGTTGCTTTTGACTCCTCTTGATGTAGCATCAAGTCAACCACGTTGAAGGTGGCGGTGCTGTTGCAATCTCTCGGAATTGGAGGCCTTTGACTTCTGTTACTTGTAATCTTAGGGGCGTAGCTGAGTTTGGGTTTGAGAGGTGAGAGAGGGTGTATGAGACTGATTTATGGTGTAAAAAAACTATTTTGGTGTTGATTCTGAAAATCAACAATGGAGAATTAGGGTTAGGTCAAGAATTGGCTATGGTCTGGTGAGTTTGGGTTTGGGAGGTGAAAGAGGGTGTATGAGGCTGATATAGCATGTATAAAATTATTTAGGGGTGCTGATTTTAAAAATCAGCATGGGAGATTTAGGTTAGGTCAAAATCTGCTTATGGTTTGGTGGGTTTAGGTTTTGGAGGATTTCGGTAAACCCTTGGATGAAATCAAAGTTAGACCACCTCTCATATCAAATGATATCAGAGAAGAGTGGTTGGAGAAGATTCAACTAGAATAAGCAAGAAAATTATTTGAGACAGAAAAAAAAAAAACCAAAATAAATATGAGATGTATCATCAGATAAAAGATTCAAGTTACAAGAGTTTCCTACACTCGCAACCGATCGAGATGTAAAAATTACCACATGAAGGATTGACGAAGGAATGACACTTGGGATGTCATCACCAACAACGGAGGGATGCAATTGTCATCACTCGACGTTGTGAATACAAATTTGACCCCATCCAAGAATCACAAAGGGAGCACAGTTCTTCACAAAACTCAATTGAACCAAAGACTCCTAATACAATAAAGGACTACATATTTATAATCAATAGATGATGTAAACCTAATAAAAAGAAACAGATGAAAATACCCTTGCTTCTATTAGGAGTGGGCGACAACCTTAGCTCTAGAGGAGGGCCGACCGACCCTCCCCCAGTCTATCCGAACCGGTTTCGGGTCTTTCTACTATCCCTACATCTGTTGTTCACTCTGATTAATCAAACTTTTATTCTCAAAATGTGTTTACTCTATCCGTGAACAAGTCTTTAATATTTTGTTCCCTATTTTTTATGCATTCATTTTTATAATCTCAAGGTTGTTAGGTTAGTCATTCATTCTCAATTATTTTTTATGGATATTTTAAGCTGTAAATGGCCATAAAAACTGCTAACTGTTTATTTGTTTTCAATATGTATGATGCCTAATCAAAGAAATTCATTTTTCACTTGTCATGGAGAATTGCAACAATAATTCAGTAAGACCATCTTCCCATCTAAATAGTTGCCCCTGCTGAATTGTTTGTTAAAAATGATACTTGATAACTATTGGCTTTAGCTTACACGATGGGAAAATGTGCCAATATTTTATTTCATGTATATTGGTTTGGGAATTTTGTGAATTTGTATTACTTCATCTTTAAGACAAGACTTGTTTTACTCTTTCATGACTCCTTTCCTTGAAGCAAGCAAAAGTGCATGTACTATAGTGACTTTTTACTTCATAATACATAATTTTCTTCCTATGTGTTAGAAGTTATACTATGAAATAATTTATTCTTGTTAAAAGTCATGAGGATTGAATCTATTTCCTTGGATTTGATTTATTTATTTTTCCATTTTAGGTTTTCCTATTTTATTTCATTTCTTTTATCTCCAAGTACTTATTACGAATTAATTAATTGGAGATATATGTGTTATATCTTTTGTTTCTTGTCTTTCATATTCTAGGATTTATGTAGAGTATTTATATTTTATTCTCATATTAATATGCAAAATTCTGTATTAATTGCTTTGATTTACTTTTGTTTACTTTCATTTTTTCTTTTATTCTATTTCTATTTGTTTCCTTACTAGTAGATCTTGTAATGGGTATTTATATCCCCTTTTGCATCAACAAGATTTACCTTGGTTCTATTATAACATGGTATCAAAGCCATGGTCTTAACCTAGCCGTCGCCGGCTGGCTTGTGCATATCCTTTCTTCTCAGTCGTCAAGGCCTGCTCCAGGCTGTTTGCTCCAGATCCCATCTTCCGGTTCAAATTTACTCATTGGAGTTAATCCTGTCGTCCGCTAAGGACCACATCATAAACTTCCTACTTCTGATCCCGCTGTCTGTTCTAGACCGCATCCTTTGTTGGTCTAATCACCAACTGCTAAGTAAACTTCCTGGTGGGAAAGGAAACTTGTTTGTCGGAGCCTCTTCCAGCTGGCCAAGTCCAGTAGGAACCCTTCCAGAGGCCATATTCTTTCAACAGCTGGAACTTTACAATATCTCGAAAACCTAACATCTTGCTTGGCTCAATCGGAGTCACGACGGGCTCCTCCATCATTGAGCTGTCATTAGAAGATGTTCTTGATTCAACCGAAAGATCAGTTCCAACATTCATTTCTCTGCAGATTGGAGGACAAAAAAAAAAAAATGAACTTCTTGATTACAATCCACAAATTAAACGACAATAACTTTCTCTAGTGGTCCAATCCGTGTCCTTGTTCATCAAAGGGCGTGAGAGATTCTGTCACCTCACTGGTGTGATTTGTGAACCTCCAAAGACTGACCGAACATATGGAGCTTGGGAAGTGGAGAATTCTTTATTCATGTCACGGTTTATCAACTCCATGAAGACTTCTATTGGCCGATCATATATGTTCTTTTCACTAGTGCTCTCTGGACTATAGTTTGTGATACATACTTAGATGTAGGGAATTCCAACCAATTTTATGAGGTATATAAAGAGGAAAGATAAGGATCGATGACCATAAGCCAATACTACAATGATCTAGTTGCATTATGGATGGAATGCGACCTATATGATTACTACACCTGGGAATCGGCAACTAACTTATCTCTCTTCCAGAAAATTATAGAAAATGACCTCATGTTCCAATTTTTGGCTGGCCTCAACAAAGATCTTGACGAAGTCTGAGGCCGTATCCTCGATCGAGTTTCTTTTCCTTTTACTCGCGCTACTTTCACTGAGATTCATCGTGAAGAGAGCGGAGACTTGTCATTCGTACTTGCACTCCGTCTGTCGAAACACCCGGGTTGGTTTCTAATAGTGTTCAACCTCGGGCTGGTCATCTCACTTGTAATTTCTATCACAAACCTAAACACGTTCATGATAAGTGTTGTAAGCTTCACAGGAAACCTGCATCCAAACTTTCAGTTCTTTCACTGTTAAGGGTCTCACTACGACATCTGAATCCAACACGGTAGAACCGGCCTATACTCGGAACAGTCTAGAATCCTCAAATTCTCTTAAAAATCAAATGAAGCACTTAATCAAGATGCTTTGATCAAATCCGCTCTCTTCCAACCCGTCAACCTCCCACATTTATTAAGATAGAATCCCATGACACTCATTTATTTTATCCGTTCTAGTCCCGGATCATTGATTCAGGTGTCATGGATCACACGACTGAACGCTATTAAACCTTCTCGACATACTATCATTGCTCAGGGATATACTGTTAAAATTACTGATGGGTCCCAAAGTTCCATTGCTAGTAAATGATCTGTTGTTTTAATAACAAGTATGACTCTATAATCTGTGTTACATGTACTTCTACTGAAGTGTAATTTTTTATTTGTCAATAAGCTGACATATGATATTATTTGCGTTGTTCTTTTTTCCTCCTATGTTTTTGTCCTTCAAGATCGTTAGAGGATGATTATAACTGCTAAGCGGGCAGGCGGGCTCTACTCTTGTCAAACTAAAAGAATGGAGAACGAGGACACTCCACCCAGTAGTTGCAGTTTATCTCAGTCCACTGAATGTTCTATTATATTGTTACACTGTCATTCGGGTTATTCTAATTTCCAGTATCTAAATTAATTGTATCTGTTGGTGTTTACTAATAAAAATCCTTTTAATTTTAAATGTGAAACCTGCATGTTAGCTAAACATTGTCGTGTTTATTATCTATCCCACAATCACACATCTTCGGTTCATTTCTCTCTTATTCACAGTGACATATAGGGACCATCTCACAGTCCTAACTCACCAATAAATGGTGGTTCTTTACTTTGATTGATGACCATACCCGGATGTCCTGGGTCCATATTTTAAAAATAAAATTGAAGCAGTTGTCACTTTCAATAACTTTCACTCTTTCATTTTGATCTAATTCAAAATTCCTATTCAAGTCCTTCAAATTGACAATGATCGTGAATTTTTAACTTTATATTCGGAGAATTCTTGGCAAGTACGGGCTTCCTCCATCATAGCTCGTGTATTAACATTTCTCAACAAAATGAGATAGCCATGAGGGAAAACCGACATCTCCTCAACGCTACTAGCTCCATTATCTTTCACTATAATGTTCCAAAATGTTTCTGAAATGATGCCATCCTTATTGCCATTTATATCATCAATAGGGTTCCCTAATAAATTCACAACTTTCATACCCCTTTAGCCGTCTTGAGATCGTGATTTCCTAAAAATCGGGTCTTCTCCACTTTAGATCCCAAAATTTTTTGGTGTACGACCTTTGTTCGGAACACAGCCCCAAATCGGAGTAAACTTGATTCTAGGTCTATAAAATGTATTTTCATCGGATACTTTGCCACTCAAAAGGGTATCAGTATCATAACTCATCACGAATAAGGTCTATGTGAGTGCTGATGTTTGCTTTTTGAAAGTGTTCTGTACTTTCGTGACTCGGCTTCCAGTGAGAGGGAGCTGGAGCTCTTAGACATTGTTCCTTACTCTACTCCTGTGGATGTTCACCCCACATCACCTACCATCGAGGAACCCCATGTTCCTTTGGTTCCACCCACTTCTCCTACCACCAAAGAGCCCTCTATCCCTTTGGTTCTATCCATTTCTCTTACCACTAAAGAGCCCCCAGTCCCTTTGGTTCCACCATCACATCCTCCCTCTTTGTGTCTAAACTTGATGCACTCGTTCTGATTCAGATACTATGGAGCTCGTTAACTCATTGTTGGACCCCGAATCCCCTCCGGACGACATCCCCAACCCTGCTCCTACTCTAAATGAGTAAAGCAGTTCCTCCAATAAGCTACACAACTATGTATCTCTTTACAGATTATTACCAACCTACAAAGCATTTTCTACGACCCTGACAAATCATCAACTTGCATCTACTATTGAGGTTGCTTTAACATACCCAATATGGAAAGCTGTTGTCATGGAGAAGATGAATGCCCTTCAGCGGAACCAGACTTGGGACGTTATTGATTTTCCTCCGGGTAAGATGGCATTGAGATGCGGATGGATTTTTAGCATCAAGTTTAAATCTGATTGATCATTTGAATGCAACAAGACACGGTTGGTCGTTGAAGGGTACTCACAGACCTACAGTTTTGACTATGAGGAGATATTTGTTTCAGTTGTTAAATTAAACACCATTCAAGTCCAGTAAATTTGGATTTGCTCTTATTCCTACTTGATGTTAAGAATGCATTCCTGAATGACGATTTTACAGATGAAATATACATGACACTTCCTTCAGGCTTTTGACTCCACTGCCTCTCAGAGACAAATATGTAGACTATGAAAATTCCTCTATGGATTGAAGCAATCACTACGGGCATGGTTTGAGAAATTCACAAAGGTGGTGGTAGGCCATCTATTCACTCAGGCTCAATCAGACGACACTCTTTTCTTTCGTCATTCCTCCAGCGACCAGGTAGCTGCCCTTACTGTCTATATAGACGATATTGTTCTCACATGTGATGACCTACCAGCATTGGAGTCTCTGAAAGACATTCTTGCCGCTTTTTTTGAAATGAAGGACTTGGGATCTCTCAAGTATTTCTTAGACATGGAAGTTTCGTGGTCGTCTCAAAGTATTTCTGTCTCAGCGGAAATATGTGATTGACCTTTTAACGGAGAACAATGTTCTCTGGTGCCAACTAGTGGTTGTCCCAATGGATCCCAATAAAAGACTTCTTGATGTTTCCAATGCAGTTCCTGTTAATAAGGATCACGACCGACGTCTTGTGGGAAACTCATCTACCTTATCTGTACACACCCCGACATATGCCACGCAGTTAGGATAGTTAGTCATATCATGCATGATCTTTATGAGCACCACCTTTAAGCTATTCATCGAATTTTTCACTATTTAAAATGAGCACCGGACTTAGGTTTGTTTTTTTCCCGCTACACCTCTCGTTATATTGTTATTTTCACAGACGCGGACTGGGTTGAGTCTGTTCATGATTGATGATTTAACTTAAGATATTGCTCATTTATGTGGGAAAACTTGGTCTCCCTCCCTTACAATTGTTCTGTGATATCAAGACGACTATTACCATTACTCACAACCTGGTCCATCATGATTGCACCAAAAGCATGTTGAGATTGACTCACTTCAATAAGGAAAAACTTGAGTCCGGGTAAATTTATGTTCCGTTTGTACTATATGGTGGTCAACTGACAGATATTCTCACAAAGAACCTTCATCGACAACTGTTCGATGATTTTAAATCCAGATTGAACATGATCGACATCTATGTTTCAACTTGAGGGAGAGTATTAGAATATTAATATTTAAAATTCTGTATTAATTGCTTTGATTTGCTTTTATTTATTTTCCAATTTCCTATTATTATGTTTTTATTTGTTGCTTTACTAGTAGATCCTATAATGAGTATTTATACTCCTCTTTGCATCAATAAGATTCACCTTGGTTCTATTCTAGCAGAAATAATTCCGCTTTATTCTTATTTCAACATGGTATCAGAGTTAGTTGCCTTCTGGGAGGGAGATAACCATGCTAGTCCGCATCCAGTTGCCTTCTCATCTGGTTCATCTCTACCAATGTCTTCACCGCCAAATTTCACAAATGGAACTGCTCAATTTCTATTACAACTTACATCTGCCGTAGAAGAGACTACTGAATCATCTTATGTACTCTTCTCTGCTCATAGGATTTTGAAATGTAAAAAGTAAGAACCTATATCAATGTTGGGATTTGGAACTTTTGTGTCTTCTTGGAGGGAGATAACCCAATGCCCTCAAGTTGTTCAACGTGATTCTGATCGTTATCAGAATTGCGGTGCTTATCCAATCCTATATTCAGAAGTTTTAATCGATTTTGCTCAGTGAAAATGTGTAATCCGTAAGAAATTAAACAATAGTGAAAGAGAGTACATTGCTGCTAGCAAGAAAGACCTCCATCACTGGCCGTAGCTATCTTCTTCCACGATCGATTATGTTCAGTATGGAAACCGAAGGCTCGAATACGTTTCAGATTCAAACTGGAGAATGTCCGATCTTTTATTTCTTGTCATCCACTAGGGCTGGCTTCCATCTGTTATAGGAATTATTCCATGTGTTGGCCTTCCCGTCCTCCTTTACCATTGGAACTTGCCCTGCAACCGACCTTCCTCCAAAATTTTCCTTTCCTCCAAAATTTTCCTTGCAGCAGGCACTTATACAAAGCTTTTCCTTCAGCAGGCCTACCTCCGCGGCTTTTTTTTGCAGTAGGTCCTACTCAAGAGTTCTTCATGCAGCCGACCCTCCTAAGCTTTTCTTGCAGCATGCCTCCTTTATAACTTTTTCCTACTGCAGGCCTTTCTCCATAGTTATTTCCTGTATCAAGTTTTTCCTGCAATAAATTCTCCAACATAATTCTTTCTGCAGCAGGTCCTCATTCGGAGCCTTTTCTTGCATCAGGCCCCACTCAGGAACTTTTTCTTGCATCATACCCTCCTCTGGAGTTTTTTTTTTGTATCCGACCCTCTTTCGGAGCAGCAATATGTTATCTACCGCAATGCTTTCTCACATGAATCCTAGAATAAGAAAGACAAAAAAAAAAGAAATAACATGAAAGGAAAGATATAACACCTATATCTCCAATTAATTAATTCATAATAATTATTTGGAGATAAAGAAAACAATATAAAATAGAAAAGCCTAAAATAAGAAAAAAAATAAATCAAATTCAAGGAAATAAATCTGAAGTAGGAAATGAACTAAATCTAATCTAAGGAAATAAATCTAATACTCATAATTTTTAATAAGAATAAATTTTTTTCTAATATAACATAACCCTCCTCCCTTAAGTTGAAATATTGTTGACAATTTGGATTTGAAACAATGAGCGAAGAAGATTCTTTGTGAAGTAAAACTTGAAATCTTTATCCTGTATTTGGTAATCAACCTTAAGAGCATTTTGAAATATTTTTGTTCGATTGATGTTGTCTTTGACTGCAATTTCTGTAGTGTCTGTAGGTAGACAAAAGACTCTTACAAGTATGCTTCCGGGAAGTTTGCAAGCAAGTAGACAATCTACAATAAAAGCTATAGGGCACGGTTTGCAAGGAAAACAACTATAGAGGAGGGCCAACTGCTGGAAAAAAAGTTTTAGAGGAGAGTCTGCTACATAAAAACTCTGGAGGGTTTGCACGAGGAAAGATTGTGGTTGAGGGTCTAATACAGGAAAAAAGCTTTAGAGCAGGGCCTGATGTAGGAAAAAGCTTCAGAGGAGAGTTTGCTGCAGGAGAAATTTTGGAGGCGAGTCTGCTGCGTGAAAGATTATGGAGGCGGGCCTACTGCAGGAAAAAGCTTTGGAGGAGGGCTTGCTGTAGGAAAAGCTCTAGAGGAGAGTTTGCTACAAGAAAGATTCTGAAGGAAGGCTTGATGCAATAAAAAGCTCTGAGAGGAAGAGGCTCTGTAGCGAGGAGGGCATGTAACATGATACTTCCAGCTGCAGAGAGAGTTCTGGTGGCAAAGAAAAAACAGAGAACCTGCATGGAGTTTTTGGGCAGCAGGGAAGAAACCGACGGAGAAGGGCTTGTAGGCTGCTGCTGGGATTCCATTCAATGATAAATACAGTCTTGCATCTGTTATAATCTTTCTCAAGACATTTTGAAAGAAACCAAAGATGAAATCCTTTGCAACAATCTTCTTTTTTTTTCCAAAACCCTTGAATTGAAATGACGGAGGACGCCACAGAGGTGGCTGCAGGAATCAGGAACTTGCGGAGCAAGAATGTGCTAGTAAGGGTTGTGTAGGGAAGTTTTTCTAGCATGCAGAGATGATTTTCGGCTGTTAGAGAACTGCAAGGAAGAGATCCAACTGCCTGAAATCTATAGGAAAAAGTTTGCCGAGGTAGATATGGCGGCGAAAAAACTTGCAGAGGGAGGTACGCCCGCGGGGTGGGGGTGGGGGAGGGTGTAGGGGAGAGAACTGGCCGCAGGAGTAGGTCGGACATTCCTGGTAGGAGGTCCAGTCGGCAGCAGGTAGGTCTAGAAGAAGTTCCAGCGGCGGGAGAGGTTGCAAGGGATAGGTCCGACTGTATTTAGGTGCTTCGGCGATCTTGAAGGGAGATCGGGAGGTCCGGCGGTTGGAAGATCCCGCCGGAAGGATCAATGGTTAAAACTTGGAGGGAGAACAACCATATGAGAGCCAGCATGGAAGCCAATAAGGAAAATGATTCCTCCCATTTGTGAGGTTCTGTTGCAAGCAAAGAACCTTGATTCAATCATAAAGAATAAATGCTAGGAAAATAATTTATGCTAGAGAGAGGAAGTTAAGATCTCCAACTAAAACTCAAAAGCGGGATCTGCACCTGTGAGCGATGACTTCCACTAGAGTGAAAAAATGGGATTTCAACTGGAGATCTTCCGTGATATGCGCTAGAGAGAGAAAATAAATCCCGTTGTTGGGTCGAGATTTCCATTAGAAAGATAAAATAAGGCCTGTAGTCCGTTGAAAACGCAAGCCTGCAGTTGTCCAAATGCCCACACAGATAGTGATCATGTCTAGAGATAAGCTTTGGAAAAAATCTCTAGATGACTAGTTCGTTTGGACATTAATGCCTATATTATAATAATATTATTTATTATTATGTGTTAAGTGATGTATTACACTTGATGTAGTATAATAATGGATTTTTGACCTTTTTTGAGTTGCTGAAATTTATTTATGTTGTTCTGTTTGAATTATTCCTGAAACTATGAATTTACAGCTAATAAGTATACATAAGGGCATACCATTTTTTTAGAAATAGTTGCAACACAATATAACATCGAAACAAACACATTGTTTCAACATTAGTTACTTTATAAATTCAGCTTATCCTAAAAACAGCTTCACAACTGCTTATTCAATAAGTTACAACTATCGCAAACAGACCTTAAGTTGTGGAGTGTTATAGATTGCCTTAGGAAAACTTCGCTTCATTTCCGTTATACTCAAATTAGGTCATGATAAGTCATGTTTGAGGACCAACACCCTTGCAACAACAAAATTTAAATGATAGATTTACATACATAGCACTCAATTCCTATGTATTTACATATCTAACACCTAAACTTCAATATCTACATACATATATAACCCTTGCTCATGTATGAAAAGATGTATTTCGCTTTTTTAAAGTTAAGATGGTGTTTTTCATATGATATGAAAGATATGGGTGGTATAAATGTAAAAGCAAAATTTTGGTGATAGATATGTAAATAGATAGGAATCAGGTAGCATGTATGTAAATACCTTAATTTAATTTAGTTTCATGGGTTTTGTCATAGGTTTTATAATTGGTTATTGACCTTATATCACTCTTAAATTTTATAATTAGAGATTGGAACTTGCCAGAATATGTTTTAAGAAACGACCTCGGGAAAACATAAATTTATTTCTTCTCGTTCGGATTCAGCTTTAAACTAGTTAATCTAATGGGAACAATAGATCAATGTGCTATGTTTCACCATCATTATGTTGAAGGTGAAACATATGCTTAAAGGTTTATTCGTTACATAGTGTGAGAAATTATATTAATAAATAATTTATTATAGTTAAAAGTTATGAGAATGATATTTTTTTCCTTGATTAGATTTATTTTCTTTCCTATTTTAGATTTATTTCCTTGTATTTGATTTTATGCTTTCCTATTTTATGTCGTTTTCTTTATCTCTAAGTAATTATTATGAAATAATTAATTGAAGATATATGTATTATATCTTTTCTTTTATGTCATTTCATTTTTTTTGTCTTTTCTATTCTAGGATTCATGTAAGAGTATTTATACTCATTTCGATCAATAAAGTAATTCTGTTTAATTCTGAATTTCAATTTGGTATCAGAGGCAAGTTTTCGACTCTAGCTACCAAACCTCCTTTCAGAGCCACCGGACTCCCTGCCATCCTCTCCATGGCAGGAAGGGAGTGACTCTTAGCCGGGCCTTCTCCGAGCAAGGAATTCCTCACTATCATCATCTCATCTAAAAAAATTAGTTTTCAAGTGCTCTTTCTGGGACACCTATAGAATCTTCTTCCATAGCTAGATACTCAGAACACTATATGCTGCAGTTGCAATAATTAATTCATCTGCCATCAAACAATCAAAATACGGCAAATGGTCTATGAAAAAAGGGATCTTGGTTGCCTTAGAATATTTAAGATGAGCTCGTATATATCAAAAACCATAACAACATGAAGAACATCTAGATGATCCACATTATTGTGTGACTCATCATAGCCCCTCGAATAAAATTTTTGATTCCAACTCCAATTTTGAATCATCGATATAACATATATGAAGAATTGGTAGACATTTTGAGGCAAATTTCTACATATCTCATTATCAATATACTAAACAATAATAAAAAAAATTAAAAAATTATGCATATAATTTAACATTCTCATTTCCTCGAACAAAATATTTATCAAACAAAATTACCACTATGCTAGCATAAAAGCAAGTTTGTGAATCATGGTAGTTAACCCATCCTCTGGTGACATCTATCGATGAATAACATGCGTAAACCATCACAAAACATATCACAAACAACTCAAGCTTGTGGCTAGGGAAGGAGAGTCCACCTCTTCACCAGGCAACCCATACAACAAATAAGATAGATGTTGATTGCACTATATCAAGGAGATCATATTACTTCAACAAAGCCATTAATCACATTCACAATAACCATATTCACCCAATCCAAACCGGAGACTCTCCTCCTAAATAGAACATACACCCGAACACCACAAGATTTTCGGGAATTACAAACTCAAAAGAATACAAAACTCCCATAGCACAACATAAGTTCATCGTAATTCCAAACACAAAACTCTTGGCATAAGCTTCTCAACAAGTGACAACAAATCCACATAACAACAAACCAAAAAAAAAGAGCACATTGTCATCGTAAATGCAAAGAACAACCTATCCTCATAGAACAACATGAATTCATCGTAATTCCGAACACATAATTCTTAGCGTAACCTTCTCAACATATGACATCAAACTCAATGAATAAAAAACCAAAAAAGATTACTTTGCCATCATAAACTCGTAGAACAACAAACCCCCTTAGCATAAAAATGAATACCAGAACTTTCAATGCGACAAAAGCCCCATAAATGCATAAGCACCCATAGAACATAAGCTTCATAAGCTAGAGGGCACTCAACAACCTAAGGAGCACAAATTCCTCACCAAATACCCATAGAACATAATTTCACAAGCCAAACCGAAAGAAAAAAAAAAAGAGGCTGCGAAAGTCCCTTAGAATCACATAGCTGAAAGGAGGAGAGGGAGGAACCGAGCTCCGGGTGTTTGAAACTGAATGAATTCGAAATTGAGAAGAGTAACAAGAAGCACGAAGAGAATTATGCCACAGAGGTTTAACTTCGATACTTTCTGAGGAGGCACACACCCTAAGGAAGAAGGGAAATCGAGCTTCGAGAGTCAATAAATGAGGGAAGGGTAACCTGGGCAGAGTAGAGGAGAAGACGTCGAAATATGAAGATAAACGACAGCCTGCACTTTTACCTCAAAAGTCAGCAAACACTTAATTTCATGGTGGCGGAACAGAGAGTACCGTCGCTGATGGCACCCCAAACAACTTAAAATCTCGGTGTGATTCCGTGCTGCTGTGCTAAACATACCCATAACTTTGATGGGAAATCATCTGCTTAAGTGTGACAAATTGTGGTGAAAACATGTTGAAGGTTGAATACCTCTAAGACTATGATAAGATTTTATATATAAAATATAAGCACTCTAAATGGCTAGACAATAGAATTTGTGGAAAAAAATGTAATCGAAACAAAATTTTTTAACGAAAATATGAGACATCCAAATATATTGAAGTAGTTTATAAGCTATTGTAACCTGTACATAAAAAAATTAACAGTAGTAACACTGTCTGGATGATAATGGATAGAAAGTCAAAAAATAAAATTGTGTAGTTGGGTAGTACTCGAGGGTTTTGAGTTTGGTGACTATTATCATGTTAATTATCAATGGGAATGTTGTAAATGCGGTAAGTGCTTATGTTTCTCATGCTAAAATAAAGGTTTGTTTGTGTAATCTTGAGAAAAGATGGATGAATTAGGAGAATGAAAAAATTGTTGAAGTGAGACTATTTATGTTAGTAATTAAATAGCTTTTAATTTGGCAAATTGTGTGAACATTTATAATGTCCGGGAACTATAAGATAGAAATGCTCTTTGAGAAGCTATAGTTGATTTCTCAGAGCAGATACATGGAAAAATGGGAAGAATATTTAGTTAAAAATCATAGCCACCAAATCATAATATAACTTTTATTTTGAAGAGTGGACGAAATGTTTTGCAAAGATTGTTTGGTGATTTAAAGAGAAAGTTTGACCATACTATAGAGTAATATTATGGATTTGTATTTAGAATTTTAAAGAAAGATTCTAAAGAACTTGTTGCCTTTTAAAAAGGTGAAACTTGAAAGTTGAGAACTTTTTATCGTTCTAGGAAAGGTTGTTTAGAGTGACAGATTGAAAATCTTAGTTGAACCAAATCTGCTGGTGGATAAGATGACTCGTTGCATTGGAAAGATTTTTAAGTAGAAGTTTTAGGAGTCTAGAAAGAGATCATACAAAATTAAAGAAAATTGGTGCTGGAGCAGTCAGTTGCCAAATATTATTGAAGAAAAGAAAGTCAATTCAAAGAGTGACAAAATATAATACTACTATGGCTTACAATCAGCATGGCCATTATAATATGGTGCATTTTTTTTCTTTTTATTTTTTTTTTCATGCTACAAATCTTTGTGGAAAGAAAACAATAAGCATCACATAAAATAGGTGTTTGTTGGATGCGATGAATGCAGAATTGAGAAGCTTTACTCTTACAGAAACTTATGTTTCTCATGAGCATGAGCCTTTGGGGCAAAATAGTTATTGCATATTTGGCAGTCTATGTAAGCCAATACCTCCATTTTAAATTGGTTTAAAAGTTGACTTGAAATCGACCACTTTTGATTTGTCTTAGAATTAAATTAAGCTCAAATCAAATTTTTTATTTTGAGTCGAGACAGACTCACTTGAGCCTGGCTAGATGTCACCCTTAGTCATCTTTAGAGAGGAAAATTTCTCTCTATTTACCCTCAATATATAGATATAGATAAATTTCACATAAAAAGCAAAACTTATGCTTGAACTAAAGCCTTTTCACTTCTTGCCTTCAGAAAGTTTTTCAATAGACTCCAATTTGAAATAAAGATTCTATTTAAAAATTAATTTCTTACACAGGAATTTAAACTTGGGAAAATTTTATAATTGTTTCATCATTGGACAAAAATGTAGAAGGGTCTCTTCTTGTTCTTTGAAACATTTTCCAGAATAAATTTTTATTTTTGTAGCTTATATATACTATCGTTGCAATGCGAGGATGAACTATGTCAAGTTAAAATGCTTTTCGAGTCTATTTACTGTAAATCCCATAAGCTCGTGATAGTTTTATGCATTTTTTATTATTTTCTGTTTGTAATGCCACAATATATCATTAAATAAAAAAATGAGCACCCCATAAGCTTTGGGTTGCTTGGTATAATGAATGTGAAATTAAGCGTTGTTTTCTCATGTGATTGGGTCTTTTCTTGCTTCTTTCCTTTCAAAAGATTTCTTATAAGGCTCCAATTTGCATCTCTTCAAAAGTCGAATGTCGAATTTTGGTATTGAATTTTAGAAGTGAAAAAATCCTGTAATGTAAACTCCATTTATGGCTTTAAATTTTGAAAAAGCTCCATTTTGTTAAAGAATTTTCTTCATTTCCCTTGCAAAAATTAAAATCTCTCTCATTGTTGTTCAACATAACATAAGAAAGAAACCCCGTGCAAGGTAATATAATATAATAATAATTATTATTTATTATATTAGATTTTATATAACGATTAAAAAAAGTAGCACTTCCCTCCTTAATTCATTGGACTATTTTAAAAGATTAATATTCAGAATCCTTTGTCTCCGAAGAAAAAAAAAAACCAATAAAAAAATTGAGACAGCTTCAATTAGAAATTGAGCTCTCAAGTCATGGTAGGTAGATTTGCATTATGCTTTCTTCATTTCATTTCAAATTAATTTTAAATTGATACTTAATATCAATGAAAGGTAGCTTGCAATAATTAGAAAATTACATGATATATAGATTGATGTGAATTGCTCCGTTCAATAGGAAATATTTTTTTCACTCGCCAAAATAAAAAATTTAAAAAATAGAGAAAGTTCCATTTTGAAATAGAATATTCCCCTTTAATTTTTAACGAATTAAAATATGGCTCTCTTTAATTGTGGCTTAATTTGTGGATATTGATAAGAATCTAAAATACTTGAATTAGAGCCCTTTAGAATACCCAAAATATTGAAACTCGCTCAAAAATGTAGTCATATCTAATTGAACTTGATCAGGTTTGAGCCAAGTTATGAGGCATGACATCTGGATTGAATCAAATTTTGAGTTGAGTTTGAGTCATGGTTGTTTTGTTACATATATGATTTGAAAACGTGCCTAAGTGTGGTGTGGCTGTGTTCAATTTCTGTCTTAAGTAGTTGAGCTTTTTCGAATGGGATACAAGCAATAATCACAGCAATCAGCTTTGATGAAACTCTAGGATTTATTCTGAAATTAAATATATACGGTAAATACTCAATCTTAATCTAATGCAAATTTGCATTTCACATTTCCTCATTTCATCTATGAGGTGAGTAGGCAAATACTGACTTTTAGCTCTCTTGAATTCATAAGTTATGTCATCTCAGTTATCGATTTTCTGCTATCCAAGCGCTAATCTTTTCACCATGGATTAATTTGTTTTGGCCGAGATCTTATACTAATTGATTAAATGTTGAATATATTTTTTTTCCTTTTTGAATTTCATTTGGATAAACAATGTCTCACTTATGAAGTTATGTTGTTTTTTTTTGAAACTTCGATCATTTATTGTTGTTCACCATGCAATGATTTTTAAGGTATGGGTAATTGCACTAAAGTTAATTCATGATCAAAATCTTTCGGACTTAGCCATCTGGATTGAAAATAATTTTGATTTCAGTTTGAGTTATTTTTATTTATTATTGTATCATATTATATTTTGTTATTATTTTTTTTTATTAATTTTTTCAATTTGAGTTTGAATTGTGCCAAAACCCTTTTTTTTTCGAGTTCGAGTGTGTTAAGACTTGCGTGAACTTGATTCGATGTTAGACCTAGGTGTAATAGCGAAAGCAAAACATACAATTTTGCACATTTACATAACAGGCTTGGATGAAGAATAAAATGATATACATAAAATAGGCAAGATATGAAATTCTCATGTTTTTCTTGAATTAGTTATTTTATAGAAGATATATGGTCTTATTCAAATATAAAGATACCAAATAAGATAAAAATGCTATTTAAGAAATTATAAAAGACAACTTTATGAAAGAAATATTCTTAAAAGAGCATATTGAGCTGAATTAAGAATTAAGCTACCCATATGCAAGGGCAGAATTCATCTTAAAATTACGGGTAGCATGCTTCTTTAACAATAATGGTTTATCAATTTATTCTGATGGAAAAACTGTTTGGCTCATGTTCGAACTTGTTTACTGAACCTTTCCAGTTTGGTTTTTGAATTATGGTAAGAAGAGTAAAAGGAAACTTCCATAAAGTTCTACTTAGTTCTGCTTGTCCATGTGTTAGGCATTGTTTGTTCTTCCAAATTTAGAAGGATCCAATGGAGTGCTCTGCATCATATTGATCCACTAATCTAGAAATTAATTCTAAAAAATAGTTATAATTGGTTTTCAATGAAAGGTTGTACGGAAGTTGAGTTAAAATTTTCTCAATTCTTTTTTCTACTGTTTATACATGTACAAGTTCAAAATATTTGACTCTCACAGCTATGTTTGGTATTCAATAAAAGTTAAGATCCTCTTTTTCGTTGAATTATTTTGCTGCAAAGAAAATGCAGTCCTCATGAAATCGAAGATAGTAAAAATGTGGTCTTGTCTTTTTCCCAGCTTGATTGATTGAAGCACCAAACAAACTGTTCTAATTTCAAAATTTGTTCATGTATGCACGAGTAACTTATTGATCAATTCCTTTCACGTTTGAAAAGCCTTGGCAATTTAAATTCAAAATCATGGCACTTAAATTCATCATTTAACAGATTTTAAGTTTCTAATATTTTTTATATTATAATTTTTAGGCTTACTTGCTATTTTTTTCTTTTCTTTTTTTTGCTTTATCTGCTCATGATGTCAATTGCCTTAGCTTTTGTGAATTTTAGACTATTTTCAGATGTATCGTATTAATGACAATTACTTTATCCTGCCTGCATATTGTGACTAGCTTTGTTGCATGCAAACGTTGTTTTTATTTTTTGCTTTCATCATTACGGTTTGCATTTTTTGTGTTATAGTTTACATGGATGGCAATTTCAGGACACGAATGATCGTTGGAGTTGGATCCAAACACATCACAGGCAGTTTTCTCCAGATCGTTGAAGAGAATGGTTGGCAAGGCCTTTGGGCTGGAAACACGATCAACATGGTGCGAATAGTACCAACCCAGGCGATTGAACTTGCAACTTTTGAAAGTGTTAAGAGAATGGTAACATCGGCACAAGAGAAATGGAGAGAAGAGGGAAGTCCAAAGTTGCAAGTTGGCTGTATAAAGACAGATCTGTCGTTCTCATGGCTCTCTCCTGTTGCTGTTGGTGGTGCTGCGGCTGGTATCGTGAGCACAGTTGTTTGCCACCCTCTTGAAGTAATTAAGGTATAAATTTTAACAATGCTCCTACTGATAGTTAAATAGAAAAAAGTCACTTTTGATACATGAGCTGGTATTTTGATTTTATAGTAATATGGAAGTTAAAATTATTTGATGTTTATGTTACATTAATTGATCGTCCTTCTTGCTATTCAGCATGATTCTTCAGTTGTGAAGACAGAAGAGTTGGCATTTTTCTTATGCCTGACTGTTTAGTTCGTTTACATAAGTACCACTCAATTCTTATGAATTTTCATATCTAATATCTGAATTTTGCTTTCATAAAATAATACCACCATTTTATGTTTAAAAATGAAATACACCTTTTCATGCATAGGTAAGGTGGTATGTAAAAATTGAAGTTTAAGTGTTAGATATGTAAATACATACTTATGTAGTAATTGAGTTGTGCATGTATGTAAATCTTCCTTTAATTTATACTGCATGTTTCTGTTTCATTATTTGGATTCTTCAGCAAATAGAATGGACTTATTACATGGTTTTTTCTTAGATCCATATTGTCGTACCTTAAGTTAGGTACCTTCCTGGAGGTAGTTTTTGCTTAACTAATTTCCTTTAGATGCTGTCATTGGACACTAGCAAGATGGCGTTTCTGCTTGCTGATCTAGCATGACTGTTTCTGTAGATTTATTTTTGTCCAGGATGTTGTTTTACTGAAGGAGTATCATCCTTTAAGAGAATGTTAAGGAGATTAAAGATAAACTCTGAATATTCTGTAATATGATCAAGTATATTATATGAAACAAAATATTAGGTGGTGAAAAAATCACTAATATTGAAATTGCTTGTGGCCAAATTATGAATGATATAATGAGGAATGAATATATTAGAATAAAAATGCGAGTATTTTGTCAATAACAAATAACATACTATGGCGTAGGAGTCTTTTGGAACTCATAGTGCATAGCACGCCACATAGCATTTGAAAATAGCCAAACTAAATAAGAAATGAGTAAATTATTACTTGATTCAACAATATAGGGAATTATCTTAAAAGCAAAAACACCATAAATGTTTCATAAATAGAAATATGCTCGCATTAATATATGGGCCTAACAAACAACATTTTGATTGAAAAATAAATTTCTTTGTGAGAGAAAGCAACTATATTTGTAAATAAAATTATCATGATTGTAATAACAAACTTTGGAACTTAGGCCCAAACATAAGAAATAGTTTGTTTGCAAGCCTTGTGTTCTTAAAATAATACTCATATAATTATTATCATCATTGACCTTAAAGCTTCACCTCCATCATTATCATCTTATGAATCTTAGTCTTCTTCAACATTTTCATTATTTTCATGTTTATTTGCAAACCTACTAGCTTAAATGAAGATTTATTTTCTTTTGCCTTAGATTGATCTCAAATCTTATATTTTTCTTTTTCATTGGTACCACTAGCTCTTACAATGAAACAACATGTCAACTCTCTCACCAAATACTAATTCATATTCTTCTTCTGATTCATCATCTAATTTTGTCGTCAACCACTTGTTAACATTATATGTCATCAGATAATGATGTCACACTAGTTTTATGTCTGCATGAAGGCCCTATTATACATGTAAACTAAATAACTTGTGATTAAGTCCCAAAGCTAAAGCATTTAAATTAAAACAATTAAACATAGTTAAAAAACCAAGCGAAGCAAAATATTTCATTCAATAGCCCACATAGAACACAAAAGGCGCTCATAATACTCACTATTTTTCTTTTTGCACCTTGATATGCCAATAATATAAGAATTGTGCATTGCTATGAGTTATAACAATGATCCAAGCTCGGTTTAATATAGACGAATCACTAGATGTATGGCTATCATTAGACATTAGTTCTCTTACATTTTACTATATCTCATTTTTTTAATATTATTTTTTATTTAAATTTACCGTGAATATTATTTACAATGTAAGGATGCTAAATATGAGCTAGAATTGTTATCCAAGTGGGGTTCATAATGCTACTTTACTCAAATGAAATCTATAATGTCATTTTATCATTGTCACTTCACTTTTCCAAGTCATTAAAGTCTAAAGTCAAAGCAAGTACAACCATCTTATAAGAATTTCAGAGGGTTGCTTCATATTTCTACAATGTCATTTAATAGAGTTAAAAGTTGGAGTTGGAAAATAATAAATAATGGCTAAAATTTAGTTAATGATTATTTGACTATCCTTTTTTTTTTCTTAATCTTTTCTTTTTGTGCAATGCTTTTTAGTATTCTGAAATCTGTAAGGAAAATACATTAAACGAAATGGAAATCTTTCAAAGAAGCCTTGTCTTCCTCCTTAGAGAAAGCTTAGTGGTTAATTTGATTCTGGACATCCTTATTTTTTGAGAAGTTTAATACATTTTTCATCTGATTTGCATAGTCTTTCTATTGTGCTCATCAACAAATCTCTTTTAAGTGTTATGGAGCTTCTCTCTAAATTTTTACACAATTACACCAGTTCATAATTAACCAAACTACTCAAAACTTGTCCAAGCTCAGCCTTTTTAATATTATGAAATCTATAAGGAAAATACATAAGTGAAATGGAAGTCTTTTTGAGAAGTCTTTGTCTTCCTCCTTAGAGAAGGCTTAGTGGCTAAACAATTTTCTTTGTTTTATTGATCCCGGCTATCCTTATTTTTTGAGAAGTTTACTACTTATTTTTTAACTTATTTGCATAGTGTTTCTATTGTTCTCATCAACAAATCTCTTTTAAGTGTTATGGAGCATTTATGGAGCTTCTTTCTAAATTTTTACACAATTACACCAATTCATAAATAACCTAGCTACTCAAAATTTGTCCAATCACAGCTAACCAACCTTCTTCTCACTGTCCTCACCAAAACCTCCACATAAATACCCTAAATAACTCCATCGATTTGTGAAGAGTACTTACACCCAGGATATCTTGGCATATAAATCCCTCTTAAACTCCTCACAAAATCAGCAATTTAAAATTACTTTAAATCCCTCTATATCCTGATATATCATAGCTACATTTGAACCTACACTTTCTAAAAGCCTTTCAAGCCTCTTATCAATTCTATTGGGTTTCCTTACATCTTCTTACATAAAATAAAAATAATCACTATCAAACTCCAACTACTAACAGTTCCATTGCATCAAACATACTAGTGCATTATTGACAAATATGAGTTTTAAGTCTCATCTATTGAAAGTACTACAACATGTCGTTTAACTTGGGTAATTTTTACATTTATAATACTTGGTAAAAAGTAAACTTAATACCAGTAGATTAAACTAGTGTGCAAGGATACGGAAGAGGGCTATATGTAACATTTGATAAAACTTGCATAAAAATATTTGTGCAGAATATATTTAACACTTGATGCAACAGTCAATGACCATCAATATAGAATGTGGTCTCATAAAATTAGTCCTAGATAGTTGGAATAAAATTAATGAAGATGATGTGTTTTTATTAGAACCTTAAGATTAATGGTCACAAGGCTCAATGTTATCAGAGCAATTTTCTTTATCCCTGATATGACTTAAATGACTTAAATTTGTCAAGCACTTCATGTCAATTTATCTTTAGTGTTAATTCCTAGTTTGACTAATCAATGAATTTCCCACATGAACTCTATGCCAGATTGTGCCGGTCTCTGATCACAATTTTATGCTAACAGGATCGTTTAACTGTGAATCGAGAGATCTATCCATCCATTAGCCTTGCCTTTAGCAGAATATACAAAGATGATGGTGTTAGGGGCTTATATGCAGGCATTTTTCCAACCCTTGTCGGCATGCTTCCTTACAGCACATGTTACTATTTCATGTATGAGAAAATAAAGACATCATATTGTCGGTCAAAGAAGAAAAAGAATCTGAACCGTCCCGAGCTACTATTGATTGGGGCTGTTTCAGGTGTGATTTTATCTTTAGTTTTTTGTTCATATTTCGATAACTGTGAAGCTAGTTTATTGAATTATGGTTTGTTTTGGGGGCAGTTTTTTCAATGGTTGGCTACTATTACCTCATCTACATTTGGTTGCAGTTTTTTTAGCTGCTTTGCAAAAGATTGTGTGGTAGTAAGCTATTTTTAACAACATGATCTGCTAATGTGTGATCTGTAAGAAAATTATTGGTCTACATTTTTTTTAAAGGATAATATTTATAATAGTCACACTAATTTTCAAAGAAATATTTCTTTTGCCCCCATAATTTTATAAGCATCTTTATAAAAAGTTTGCAGGCGGCCCAAAGGGACCTGTGGTCAGGGAAATACTATACTTATGTTTACTTACATTAAAAGTATTAGTGTTGAATGAATCCTAGGATTCGGTAAGGTAATGATTTCAATGATTCATAGTCTATTCAATGCGTTTCATTGTTTTGAGTCCATCTATTTTTCACCATCTTTTCCTATCTTCTTTGATGTGTTCAATACTTCTCTAACTTCCCTTCTGTAACTTCCTCATTTTTTTTGGTGCTTGAAGCGGCAAATCTTTCCACAATATGATCCTATAGTCAAAATTATGACCTTTAGTTCATCGTAACACTTAATGCAATCTAAGGCTCTGATTGTTTATCTGCCTCTGCTTTCTTGAAGGTTCAAGGTATTTGTTGTAACAACTGTGAGTAATAAGCATAGCTATATGAAAACTGAAAGCAACATTCTATCAATTAATTCATACCAGTCTTATGGCAATTTTTTTCCAAACAATTGTGAGTCATAGAACATTTGAGACAGTAATTTTAGTATGATTTTAACAAGGGGAATTTACTTACATACCATACAATTTTTATGTATTTACATTTCTAATCCCTAATGTTTGATATTTACACTTGTTAACACTTTGGTGTTATAAACCTGTCATGAAAATGTGTATTTCACTTTTAAAAAGTTAGCAACTTTGGTATTTTTGATGTGATGTTAAAATTTTGAGTATTATAAATGTAATTGTGAAAATTTAGGTGTTGGATATTTAAATACATAAAAATTGTGAGATATATATGTAACCGACCCTTTTAACAAATAGCCATTTACTTTTTTGGGCGTGAGACAAGTATATGGCTACCTAATTTTAGGGGAAGTTTCCTCGTTTTACTGCAAAGAGATGTGGTTTTTCTTTACTTTCGGTAATTTTGTTCATGTCTATTTATTTTGCATAAATTTTTATAATAGTTTAGTGATCTTGATGTTGCTTAAAAAGTGGTACATTGGGAATATAATTTTGTGAAACTTAATTCGATTACTAATTGATTTTATTCCCGTACTTAATGAATTTATTGGACATTTTTGATTATATCACTATCATTTGGGCTTAAAGGCTTGTTTACTTTCATAAAAAAAGGAGTTGTTGGATTGATTGTTAATTAGTATTTTTTTTTTTTGCATGAAAGCATAGTAAGCATCATTTTAGTTATATTAGGAAATCATAATGTTGTGTTGCTTTGCCTTAATTAGTTTGTTCTAACTGTATTTCATGATCTTACTATCAATTCTTTTAATTTTTCCATCTTTGCGCATCTTCCTTGTGAGTCCACATTCAACCCATTGCCATATACATTTATGCAACTTATTATTGAAACTATTTCAGACTATGAGATCATTTTAACTGCTTATGGTGGATTTTAGAGATACCTTATTCATTAGCAAGTCAGCTGTGATGATTCATAGATTATTCTACTAGAGGCTCTAAAAATATATATATTATCCTAATTTTTTCTCTTATTTTTCCCTCCATTTAGGCTTGACGTCGAGCACCATCAGCTTCCCTCTAGAAGTCGCGAGAAAACGGCTCATGATCGGAAAAATGCAGGGAAAATGCCCGCCCAACATGGCGGCTGCACTCGCCGAGGTTGTTCAGGAGGTGGGCTTTCTCGGGCTCTACAGAGGCTGGGGGGCGAGCTGCTTGAAGGTCATGCCCTCATCTGGCATTACTTGGATGTTCTATGAAGCATGGAAGGAAGTTCTGCTTCAGGATAAATTCAAGCAATAACAGCCAACGCTGTACAGATTTCCTCATAAGATGCTTAACCATGAATTTGGTGGATCTATTTTACTCATCCACCTCTTAAGATATTCAAACTAGAAGGGAGTGGGGGACATATTTGTTATACTCTGCATTACCACACGGCTCACAAGGTTCTTTATTAGAATCTAAACTAGCAAAGGTCTCATTCGGTTGCTTACAGGTTTCTGTTTTTTCGAGGGAGTTTGAAAGAGATTTTAGAGTAGAAAATCAAGAGATCTGGTAATGGAGTCTAATAAATTCAAAATTTCAAAAACAAATTTTTTTTTCTTTTTTTTTTTTTCACCAAGCAACCAAATGAGCCCAGAGTTTATTCAGATGTGATTTTTAAAATTTTGATAATTGAAATTATTGAATTTCTTGTATTTTGCAATATTCTTTCTTTTGTTGTAATGAATAATGATCCTTCTTTCCATGAGTGTGATAAACACGAACCAGATTTAGAACTATTTTATTGAATTTTTAAGTTTTGATTATTGAAATCTGATGCAGACTTAAAAAAAAAAAATTTTTGTTTTTTCTTAGCAATATATTTTTCTGAACAATTTTACAATTTCTGCTACAAACATTGCAACCATACCAGATGGACCTTTAGAATGGATTAGCCATGCTACAAAGTTATTATTATTATTGATGTATTTGGTGCTATTTCCAAATTTGGCCTGCCATGCGTTTGTTAAATTGCCTCTGAAAGAAGATTACACACAATGATGCTTAGCACTTTGCTGTACAGACTGCTAGTTTGTTAAAGTGAACTCTTGTTTTCTATCATAAAGCTGAATCATTTGTCACTACCTTTCCTTTTATTTGGATCAGAATCATATGGTCAAATCTTAGCGAGGATAAGTTGTTTTGTGATTAATGTAACATATAGCTAATTAATTAAATTTTATATTACATTATTTTGAAAGCACATTTAATTTATATAAAATCTATCGTGGTTCAACTGTTTTCTCTTTATTAATCACTACAATTTTTATAGGAAGATTTTTTTTTTTCAATATAATTTAGTTAACACTTGTGACATTTAAAATCAAAACTAATCTTAAATTATATTTCTTCAAATAATGAATTTGACAAATTTCATCACGTTTAAAAATTATTCCCAAAAGTCAAATAATCAAATGTACCATAAGAAATAAGCTTTGTCATGAAATTTAAGAAAGCAAGTCACAAAGCTTCAATTCGCCATTTATTTATTATTTGGTAGCGTATATACAACATGGTGATAACATGCATGGTCTTGATGATAACATTATGTATTAGTTTTGGCAACGATGCTGCGCATTGACCATATGTGCTACCCAAGCGGCAAAGATATTCTTTTATTTTGCGGGTGACAATTATTTTTTGTTATTATCAGTGATGTTGTGTGTCATGATTGATGGGTCGAGACATCACATTAATGACAATACAAGTGATAACAAGGATGATGTGCATTTGTATTAGTGTCAATGTTTATGTGTGAGTTGTGATGTCAATGTAATGTGGCCTTGATGAATATAACACCATGGCCACAACAACATAGTTTCGACTATAATGTTGACGGTGGTGGTTAGGGCTGTAAACGAGCCGAGTTTGAGCGAGCTCAGGCCTGGCTCGTGTTCGGCTCGTTCGAAATTGGCTCGGCTCGAATTCGGCTCGTGTTCGAAATAGCTCGTGAACAGTGTGTTCGTGTTCGGCTCGAAAAAATTACTCGTGTTCGTGTTCGGCTCGTGTTCGGCTCGAAATTGGCTCGTTAGAATATTATATTATTTTAATAAATATTATTTTTTAAAAAAAATAGTAATTTTGTCTAAAATTTTTTTAAGAGCAAATTTCATAAAAAAATTTAGAGATAAAATAACTAAAAAAATGAACTCAAAAAACTTTACAAAATTTATTACAAAATTTTATACAAGAATATTAATATTATTTGACAAAAATTTATTAAATAAGAATCAATTTATTATAAATTTTAAAATATACAAACTAAACAATGGTACAAATAATACAAAAAAAAATCTCAAAATAAAAAAAAAATTGTATTGAACATTTAATAATTCTTCTTATATTTTACATACAACTCATACAAAGGAATTAGAAGCTTATAATAATCCACTATCCAAATTCCAAACACCAACAACTATAATTACAGCAACACAATCTTCGTAGGGATCCCGAACTCCGGATTGTATTTCATGTCTGACAAGAAAAAAGAAATCGTCCGTTAATTTATGATATAGCATCAATGTGACGCATTAAACTTGACGATAATGAATAATTCTAATATAGAAAAATTTTAATGTTTTCTTATACATGATTCAAAATACACAAAAAAATAAATTTTTCATCTTCAGTGCATTGTCCAGCACTAATTAAAAATATTCCTAAAGGTCAAATCAAAGTGAGAAGGATGAATTACCAGTATTGGCACCAAAACAAGAGCTAAACATCGATCCTGCTCTTCTCCATAAGCTTGAAGCATTCAAATCCGGGGTATGCATATCCAGTACCAATACTGCAAGAACATAATCCAAATGTTTTTCAATCGGCAATCACTCATCTCAATCCGATTTCGCAGAATTAGATAAAATAAACCATTGTTTTCTCAAATAACTAGATCTAAAAGATCGAAGAGCTTACACTAGAACTCGGTTACAAACTCGCCTAACATCGTCGATCAAATATCACCAATCCCCAAATCTGCCGGCAAAGGGAAAACAACATTAAACTCAATTATATTGAATAATAAATACGAAGTCTAGATAAATAGTATATACTCCCTACAAAATAAACCACTCAATTACCCAAGCAGGAAAGCTACTGCTACAACACCGCCATCCGTTACAAAAACAAATTGAAGCATGTAGACTAGGGTTGTCAAAATTTAACAAGATTTGCCAACCACCATTGGTCACAAATTTGAATCATTAAATTGAGACTAATATATGTGTTTACATATCTAACACCTAAATTTTAATTTTTTAACCAAGATATACATATATGCCAGTCAATTCCTTAGTATTTTTTACCAATATGCTTAACATTTTTCACATTCTAAAGATTAAGATAGAAATGCTAAAAAAGTGTTATATATGCAAATACACAGGAATCCCTTAATATTTAGCAAGAAAAGAAACAGTCCTATGGTGTTGCACCTGCTCCATCAAACCAATCCTCCAATACCTGTAATCCCTTAATATTTAGCACCTGCAACGATGGAAACACATATAAACAAACTCTTTAGATTTCTGTATGGTTTAAGATTTACAAGCTTCCAACCCACCTGCATCATGCATACAAGAGCCAAAACAACAATGTTTAGATATGAAGGATTACCTACGGGTGTAATCACCTGTTTCATGTTCTTCAATATGAAACAGGGCTGCATGGTTTAAAACGGTATGCATGGAAACACATATTGAAACACATATTGAAACACATATTGATCGTTTCATGTTCTTCAATATGAAACAGGGCTGCATGGTTTTCATTCATTAACAATTTGCCCCCAATTCAAGAATAAATCTGCATACAAGTTGGACCAATTTAAGGAATATCCGCATGCATACCACTCAATTCACTCTATAGATTTCTTGAAATCCTTGAGACAAAAGCAATCCCTTCCTGAACTCAGCAAAAATAAAGAGCCAAAACAACAAATCTTAAACACCTAAACTTTACTTCTTACACTTATACCACCCAAATCTTGCATGGATCATTCAAAAAATGCAAATACTTTGAGCCAAAACAACAAAAATAAAGAGCCAAAACAACTCTTAGCCTCTTAAAACAGCTCTTCCCTTCCTGAACTCGGCAAAAATAAAGAGCCAAAACAGCTCTTAGCCAACCCTGCAGAAAGAACCAGAAATCCCAAAATATACCTTCCATGATAGACAATGATTTTGTTATCTCAAAATGGTTGCAAACAGATGTTGTCTTCCAATATTAAGATTAACAATGATCACTTAGACAAGGGATACAGACCGAACATAATAATAATCTAGGTGACATGAATTATCAAGGTAATCTGAGCACCTTCCCTTCTCAAATTCAAGAGCCAAAACAGTAAAATAAATAGCCAAAACAATTCTTATATTAACAATAATCACTTAGATAACTTTACATACTCTTATCTTAAAATGGTTGCAAACTTATGTTGCCTTCCAAAATTAAGATTAAGAATAATCATCCAAGACAACTTTAAATATCATTAAATATAACCATATGAGCGAGAACATAGAGCTTAGCTTTCCAAAGCTCGAATACATTCCGATATAACATTCGACCAAGCAGAAGGCATTAGAGTAAAATAGAGCTCGACTGAAAACCAACGACCATTACCACTAGAGTACGGTACGTAGCCACTAGAGTAAAATAGAGTACGAGTGCAGACCACTAGAGTAGAAGCGACTTTCCAAAATAAGTACGGAAAAAATGAGAAAAGAAAAAAACATTACCAACCAAGCACTCGTTGCACCATTGAGAGAAAACGGCCTCATTATCCCGTTGTGATCATAAATAGTGATTAAGCCCTTATTAGTAAATATAAGAAAAATTTACATACATACCCAGTATACCACTCAATTTTCGGGTATTGAAAAATGCTCAATATGAGCTTCAGGATTCACTAACTTTTAAGCCAACTAATCAATTTCCATCTTTCCACTTAATTCACATATTCTCATAAAAGTTATTTGTGCTTCAACACAAAAGATGAAGCAATAACTAACTAATCAACTGGGGAGTAAAAATATAATCGGGATTGGAACCACCCATAAATCCAATTTGCTTTTAGCTATGCCATACAAGACATACCACCTGCACTATGGAAGTAAACAAATTTATGCATATAGTCTCCGCATTTGTTGTAAAACCGTTGTCATTAAACACCAAATATCAAAGGAAAACTAAGTTCGAACAATAATACAATAATTAAGTTCAGCAACAAATAATAATATAGTCCCCCTAATAAAACATCTCCAAAGTTCAATTAGAAGAAGTGCCAACATTTAGTGGTCGAATCAACATGTTTGAACCTTCTATCAATTTAATTTGGTAAAGCCACCTGAAGTTGTTCTTCCTCCATTAACTCTTGCTGACACAAAAGATAATTTAAAGTTCAGCAATAAGAAATATAATATCCACATGGCTGGCTATTCACATTTGATAAGGCTCTCATTACGCACCTCATGAGATTTATACAGAATTAAACAAGAAAGAAGATAAAGGCTCCCATTTAGTTTCAGTTAGACTACTTGTATATGATATGATAGTCATGCCATGCTTTGCAATGATGATGCTTCAAATCAGCCTCTTTGCCAAAACTTGTACCCTTTTGTTCCGAAACAGAGTTAAGCCAACTTAAAGCCAAAAAAATTATGACCTCATTCAGGAAAAACACATGGTATTCTTCACAGAACCATCCATAAAAAATGAAAAACCACATTGTATTATTAAGTTTTCACAAAGTCGTCCATAAAAAAAGTAAAAATTATGATCTAAAGGTCGAGGTCTGTAAACACGAGCACATACGACTAAACCCGTATGAATCGTCGCACAAATGCACAATAGCCGAAATAAATTTCATAACACTCGTCTTATAACGGATCTCATAACTCATTCATAAAAAAATACATATATAAAAGCAATATGTGAGATCTCACTGCTAAAACCCTACAAAGCTAGGTTTCATTCAGAAAACTCAAATAAATCTAAAACAAATTTAAGAAAATTTAAGATAAGAGGCGAACCTGAGGATAGATAAGAAATATTAAAGAAAATATACTCAGAGAGGAGTCCTATGTAGCCAAACAAGCAACCGATGAGCCAAGCAAGAATATCGAGCAACCAAGCGGTCCAAGCCAAGAATACCGAGGAGAATAGAAGTAGATATTAGCACAAGAACACGGATGACAAACCCTAAGCCGTTGCAACCAAGAATAGTAGAAGACGAAGAGGAAGAGGAAAGGGAAAGACAGCCGAAACCGAAACCGAGGGCGAGAAGCTTCGAGACTCGAGAGGCGGCCGAATGGGTATTGGGTTGGGGAGGCGGCCGAATAGATATATTAGGGTTTAATATTAGATATATTATATTATATAAGTTATATTATATTATTATTTAGGAATATATAATATTTAATAAGTAATATTAATATATTTTTAGAACTTATGTAATATTAATAAGTAATATTTAATAAGTAATATTAATATATTAAAGAAAATCTGTAAATTAATTAATTATAACTTATAATATTTAATTTTATGAATATTTATTATTTATTAATTTATTTATTTATTATTTTCGAGCCAATTCAAGCCGAACACGAGCGAACAAACAGTTGTTCGTGTTCGGCTCGTTTACATTTCGAGCTTAAAAATTTGTTCATGTTCGGCTCGTTAGGCTTAACGAACGAGCCGAACACGAGCTGCTTAACGAGCCGAACACGAGCTGCTCGCGAACAACGAGCCAAATTGACAGCCCTAGTGGTGGTCGTTGATGTTTGATAGTCATGGACATTGGGAGCTTATGGGACCCCATTTTTTGAATTCTCTCATTTGATATATGTACAATGGCCTTATGCAAACCTTTGATCAATAGTTAAAATCATGTGTATAAAATTTGAAACACATGTAAGATTCTTCAATAAAATGAATGACTTTTAAGAAGTACTTTATCATTTATGTAAATACAAATGTTTTAACTATCTTCATCATCTTTGAATCTATTGAAAAATCAGACTGAACTAATGTATATTTAATTCTAGGGGCTTTTACATACATAGCACCCAATTCTCATGTATTTACATATTTAAATATAAACTTTACTTTTTATTTTTTTTACCATCAAAATTATTAAAAAAATACTACTACTTTAATTTATTAAAAAAATTTAACTTTTCATGTGTGTGTGTGCGCGCGCGCGCTATCAGCCGTGATCTATTGGTAGAGCATATCTCTTTGAAAGTTCTAAGTTTCCTTATGTTACGATTTCAAATCTCCTTATGTCAAATTTATCAATAGTGAGAGTGGTCATCGAATATTTAGGCACGTGAGGTTGATTGGGCTATGTAAAACTTACTCTATTTTAATAGCAAAGGCTTTAGGCTATTAAAATTTGGATAATTTTTGCTCTGAAGTTAATAAACGCTCCAACATGTTACAGAGTCCTCACCTTCCCGCCATTCGAGCTCAAATGCTCAAACCGAAACCTTATGCATCTCCGGCCCATCTCCTCTCTCTTCTCAAACAATCCAAAACCCTAGAATCTATCAAGCAAATCCACACTCAGATGCTCGTCTCCGCTCTCCATTGTCATAACCACCTCCTCTGCAAGCTCGTCGACCTCAAAGTCTTCTCCTACTCCTCCATCCTGTTCTCCCAAATCCCCTCTCCAAATGACTTCTCCTTCAACATTATGATCCGTGGCCTCTCAACTTCCTGGAAAAACTACTCCTTGGCCCTCAAATTCTACCTCCAGTTACTTCACTCTGGCCAGAAGCCAAGCAAGTTCACCTACCCTTTCGTCTTCATTGCCGCTGCAAACCTACCGTCCCCTTACCATGGCCTTTCTGCCCACAGCTCCGCTCTCCAGCGCGGTCTTGACTCGGATCTCAACACCCAACATTCGTTGATCACCATGTATGCCAGATGCGGAGATTTGAAAAGTGCATGGAAAGTGTTTGATGAGATTTCTGAGAAGGATGTGGTCTCATGGAATGCCATGATTTCGGGGTGTATGAAGATGGGCTTTGCTATGCAGGCTTTGGAGTTGTTTACGAGGATGAGAAGGGAAGGGTTTGAGATGAATGGGATGACGGCGGCGAGCGTGCTGGCAGCGTGCGGCGAGGTGGGGGATTTGTGCTTGGGGCTGGAGGTGGCGGGATTTGTGGAAGAGAGCGGAGTGGAGATGAATTCATTTATTTGGTCTGCATTGATTGATATGTATGGGAAGTGTGGCAATCTTGATGAAGCTAGATTGGTTTTTGATAAGATACTGAAGCCAGATGTACCTGTGTGGAATGCGATGATTACAGGGTGAGTCTAGATTTCATAGTTTACTGAGATTATTTTGGTTGGCCATGATTGAACTTATTCTGTTATAGGCCATAAGGAATTACAATTTTGCAAAACCAAAGAGTGTTATTTTTCTTAGTACTTGGGTGTTGTCCGACAACCGTTGAGATTTAAGGTATTAGGATTTAATAAATCCAGTTTTACATAATCCTTAATGGGTTAAACCCGGAAATCTGTCTGGCAATGGATTCACTAAATCCTGTAAATGTAATTGTTGAATCAGAGATTGTCCCCTTGTGAACACTCCCCGAGTATTTTCAAAGATAATGACCATTAATACCCATGGTGGGACCGGTGGCATCATATCTTTTCTCGTAACACTTGGTGGGCCAGCTTTAAAGATTGCCTTAATTATGATCTGATTTCCTTTTTCCTTTTCGGGAAACTAGCCAATGATCTGTCATGCTACAGCCTCGAGCTGTCCTGTCTTGGCATTGAATTGTCTTACCACGGTGGGTCCTTTTGCAGGCTTTTGTCAGGTGATTCTTGTTGGGATCGTTGACCCCGTCCTATAAAAAAGGGGAGGAGGTCTCCGCTATTTGCGCTCATGATCAAAAGAAGTTTAATGGGCTTGTACCAACAGAGAGAGTGCGGTTGGCTTTTAAGTGGAGTTGATGGCAAATGTGATTTTTTTTTGGCTGGGATAATGCCGCTCGCTTGGATCATGTGCTAGTTTTTTTTTTCTTTCTTCAAGTCGAGTGTTGAAAGAGGGGATTTTTTCCGAGTCGGATTTCGAATGCAAAATCAGACAAGGTGGACTATAGTGGTCATCTCACCTCACAAATGGGCGTAGTGTCCCATGAAGAAATGTTGCACTGGCAATACATTCTCAAGGAGTGCAATACGTCTGTTCAACAGCTGCCATTGGAAATCTTCGCGCGCTTTTTGTTGTATGATTGTTTGACTCATATTGTTGTATTCTGTTGTTTATTTCTTTTACTTAATTGTCTTTAGCTTGGTGGGTATAAAAACGATCGTCAAACATCATTGGTTCAAGAACACATTTTCCGAGTTTTAAAAATTGAGAGTTGTTATTCGATCGATCATATCAAGTTCCTCGAGTGCTGGAGAAACCTGTACATTGTTTGAGCAAAATTAGTTAACAACAATTTTCATTGTATTGATCGAATTTACAACGTGGTATGTTTACATAAAAATTTCCAAGGAAAAAAATCATTTAAGTCATCTCCACTCCACGTCCGAGGGAGTTCCTTTCCGGCATATGTTTTAAGCTCTAAGCTTCCAGAGAGACTCTTTGGCTGATTGTATGGTCCGCTCCATGTATGGTCCAATTTGTCGACTGACTATTTACGGCGGCTGAATCGACTTTCTTCAGCACCAAGTCTCCTGGGACAAATACCTTCTCTCGAACGTGTTTGTTGAAGTAGCGTGTGGTCTTTAGGGCTCTGAAGAATGCTGCACATTTGTCACCCGATTTTGAAATTAAATGGCTCAAACCTACGATTCGACCGATTAGTTTTTGAACTTCTTTGGTATTCCTAAGAGATGACATCCAAAATGGCTCGCACTTTCTTAGGATTGGCTTTTATTCCTCTGACAGTAAGTAAAAGGTCCAGGAACTTGCTGGTCGACACACGAAATGTGCATTTTGAGGGGTTTAACTTCATATTATTTTTTGAGTGTTTTGAATGTTTCTTTCAGGTTGTTTTTGTGCTGTTCAGCCGACTTGCTTCTAATTAGGACGCCATCCACATACATTTCAACATTTATTTCATTTTAATTTGGAAAAATTACACCCTTGAGATGCTAATAGGCCGCCGTAATGTTTTTTAGCCCAAAGGGCATTACATCGAAACAAAACACTCCTTGTGCAGTAATGAAAGCAGTTTTTCGGTGTCTGTCGAATGCATATTTATTTGGTGGTATATGGAGGAAGCGTCGAGGAAACTCATTATAGAGTAACCGATCGCAACATCCACCAACGTAGCGATCTTCGGCAGCAGGTATGTGCCATTCAGATATGCAACATTGAGGTTAGTGAAGTCGTCGCATATTCTTCATTTTTCGTTGGGCTTTCAAACCATCACGATGTTCGAAAGCTAAGTTGGATATTGGACCTTCGAATGTAAGCAATCTCCTCTAACTTAATGTACTTTCGCCGATATGGGCTCGACCAGGGTTTTGGCTGTCGACCACATTTTCTGCTGGATCGGTCGAGCGGTTGTGCTAATATTCATTTGATGGCAAGCTACGTCGATCAGAATCCCTGACATCTCTGCTGCAGTCCAAGTGAATACGTTCTGGTGCTCACGAAGAGTCTGTATCAACAAATTTCTATGCCTTGCATCAAAACTTTCACTTATTAGAAATTTTTTATCAGATTCGTCATTGTTAGGGAGCAAATACTTCAAGGATGGCCTTGCTAGTCTCAAGACCCATTCCCTTTGCGTTTGAATATCAAGCGGCTTGTGGCCCACTTAGGTGATTGCCCGAAGATAACAACTTCTTGACAGCTCTAAGTTCCCTCGAACGGTTATAATTTCTCCATTGCCAAGAAACTTTACATCCACGTGGTAGGTTGAAACCGTTGCTCGATAGCTATTCAGTAGAGGTCAGTTAAATATGACTTTGTATGTTGGAGGGGATTCAATCACTAGAAAGAACTCCGTATTGGTATACAACCTTTTGCACTCCCCCCATGAGATGGCTAGTGCAATGAAATCCAAGGCTTTTTTCCTCTCGTCAGAGACGCCAAACAGTGTCTGACTAGTGTTGTCAACCGGTCAGTTTTCAGGCTGATCTTGTTGAGCACCGCCTTGAAAAGGATGTTCTTTGAGTTTCTGGCGTCGACCAGGATGCTACCCACCTAGTAGTTGCTGATCAATACCGTAACGAAGACCGCATCATTATAAGGATTTAACTTCGACGGGAGGTCTGCATTTGTAAAGATAATAAGTAGATGGTTATGCTTGTAAGAAGCAATATCACATATGTCGCCCTACTGACGCTTCTTTTGGCCGGATCGTTGGGATATTCCTCCACCTCCTTTGAAGATAATGAGAATGATTCTGGCGATATGTGTTAAATGTGGAGACAGGTCCACGACTATAAAAAAAAAGGAAAATGCTATAACTGCTCCGCTTCACTTTCCCGCCTTCTCTCTTCCCGGTTTTCGCGATTAACTACCACAGGCGAGGTGGTTCTCTAAGCTTTGTTGAAGAAGAAAAAGGGCTCACGACAAGCTTTCTCTCCTCTCCGTTGGCTTGCTTTGGCGTGAGGCTTAGGGAGCACAAGAAGGAAAGTGAATATTATAGCGCTCTCCGTTTTTCTTCCCCATATCACTTTTGGCTTACGGTGGAGCCAAGAGAAGGCAAGAGCATGTTCCTTTCTCTATCCGTTTTTGTCCTTTTTCATTTGTGTTGTTCAAGGATAAGAAGATAGAGGAAGAGAGAGAGAAGAAGAAATAAAAAATTATTTCGTGTAATTGTCGAGGCGGATGACGACGGTGTAATTTTCTCAATTAATAAAATTCTCTGCAACTCCGTGGGCGTAGGCAAAAAATTGCCGAACCACATAATTCTCTGTGTTTATTTTTCTGGTGTTAATTTTAAATTCATATTTTTCGCTTCGTAGTTGATCGTTATATTTTAAATATACCACAACAACTAGTGTCAAAGCCAATGACTGCAGAAGAAGTGAATGTTTCAGGGATCGAGAAATTTGATGGCACATATTTTGGTTATTGGAGGATGCAGATAGATGACTACCTCTATGGAAAGAAACTACATCTTTCGTTATTGGGGAAAATATCTAAAAGAATGGATGAGGCTGAATGGAATTTGTTGGATGGACAAGTTCCGGGGGTTATTCGATTAACTCTATCGAGGTCCGTTGCTCACAACGTCGTCAATGAAAGGACCGCTGCGAATCTTATGGCAGCGCTTTTAGGTATGTATGAAAAGCCATCGGCGAATAATAAGGTATGTCTGATGAAGAAGTTATTCAATTTGAAGATGTTGGAAGGTACGCCTTTTGTACAATACCTGAATGATTTTAATACTATTACAAATCAATTATCGTATGTAGAAATTGAATTGGATGATGAGATATGTGCACTGATCATGTTGGCTTCATTGCCAAATAGCTGAGAAGCTACGAGGATGGCTATTAGTAACTTTGCAGGTAAATCTAAACTAAAAGTTGATGATATTCGTGATTTGATTTTGGTTGAGGAGGTTCGCAGGAGAGATTCTGGTGAGATCTCAGGTTTGAGTTCAACATTAAATGTTGGTTCCAGAGGAAGATCACATGACAGGAACTCAAACAGAGGAAGATCAAAATCAAAGCACAAAGTAGGAGCAAGTCAAAGCCTAGTCAGATAGTAACTTGCTGGAATTGTGACAAAACTGGTTACATAAAGAGGAACTGCAGAAATCCTAAGAAGGCGGAGAATGACAGCGCAAATGTGGTAACTGAAGCACATGATGCATTACTGCTGCCAGTTTATAATTATGTTGATGACTGGATACTAGATTCAGAGGCTTCTTTTCATACAACTTTCTATTGAAAATTAATGCGAAATTATGTTGCAGGTGACTTTGGGAAAGTATATCTCGCAGATAGAGAAGCCTTGAATGTGGTGGTAATGGGAGACATCGACACAACACTTCCAAACAAGAACACGTGGACACTGTGAAAGGTCAGATACATTCTTGAATTGAAGAAGAACCTCATTTCTGTTGGGCAGCTTGATGAGCATCGACATTCAGTAGTGTTCTCAGATAGCACCTGGAAGATTACTAAAGGAGCACCGTGATCGGCTCGGGATAAGAAAACGAGTACGTCGTATATGACTACTGGTTTAATTAGCAGTGTTGATACTACTGTTGCAGAGAGCACAATAGAGTTGTGACATTGCAGACTTGGCCACATGAGTCAGAGAGGTATGAAATAACTTCAGTCTGGAGGCAAGCTACCAAAACTAAAATCAGTTGATCTCGGTATATGTGAGAGTTGCATTATGGAGAAACATAAGAAGGTCAGTTTCTTGAAAAGTGGCAGGACACCAAAGGCAGGAAAACTGGATCTTGTACACACAAATGTGTGGGGACCTTCTCCAGTGACATCTCTTGGTGGATCACTTTCATTGATGATTACAGCAGAAATGTATGGGTCTATTTCTTGAATCATAATTCTGATGTATTTAGTGTGTTCAGGACTTGGAAGATCATGTTTGAGACAGATACATGCTTAAAGCTGAAATGTCTAAGGTCTGATAATAGTGGTGAGTACATTGATGGTGGATTCAAGAAGTATCGTGCAGCTCAGAATATTATAATGGAGAAGACCATTCCAGGGACACCACAACAAAATGATGTTGCAGAGCACCATTAATCAACGGGCTAGAAGCATGAGATTGCACGCCGGACTACTACCTACTTTCTGGGCAGAAGCAGTCAACACTGCAGTTTACTTGATCAATAGGGGGCCATCTGTTCAATTAAACTGTGAATTATCAGAGGAGGTCTGGAGTGGGAAAGAGTTCAAATTTTCTCACCTTAAGACTTTTTGTTGTCTTTCATATGCTCTTATTAATCCAGATGCTCGTAGTAAGCTCGAGGCTAAGTCAAAAAAGTGTTACTTCATTGGCTATGGAGATGAGGCATTTGGATATCATTTCTGGGATGATAAGGATCGGAAGATCATAAGGAGTAAAAACTTGATTTTCAATAAAAATGTTATGTACAAGAACAAATTCAGTTTCTGAAACAACACTGCATAAATCTGAGTTGGTAAAGTTTGATGATTTACCAGAGGGCAGAGATGCAAGTGATGAGGAGAGTAGGTCTGGGGCGCCCATTTCTATTGTTTCGCAGTCAGTTTCAAAGTAGTCTATCCCTACAGTTGCAGTTTGCAGGTCAGAAAGGGCTAGACGTTCTCCATAGCGTTATTCTCCTACTTTAAACTACATTATGCTGGCAGATAGTGGAGAACCTCAGAGTTATGAAAAACCTTGCAAGCTGAAAATTCGAGCAAGTAAGAGTTGGCCATGAACGAGGAGATGGATTCTCTGCTAGAGAATCAGACTTGGGAGCTGACAGATCTTCCACTATGGAAGAATGCATTACACAACAAGTGGGTGTACCGGTGAAGACTGAGCATGATGACAATAAGAGATACAAGGCTAGACTTGTTGTAAAAGGTTTTCAGCAGAAGAATGACATTGAGTATTCCGAGATTTTCTCTCCTGTGGTGAAGCTTAAAACCATCAGAATGATACTGTTTATGGTAGCTACTGAAGATTTCTTCCTTGAGCAGTTAGATGTGAAGACAGCTTTTCTTCATGGAGACCTTAAAGAAGACATCTACATGCACCAACCTGAAGGGTTCGTGTTACATGAAAAGGAAGACTCAGTTTGCAGATTGAAGAAGAGCTTGTATGACCTAAAGCAAGCTCCTAGGCAGTGGTACAAGAAGTTTGATAAATTCATGCTCAATGCAGGGTACAACAGATGTCAGGCAGATCACTGTTATTATGTCAGGTATTTTGAAAATTCTTATATCATTCTACTGTTGTATGTGGATGATATGCTTATTGTAGGTGCTAGTATTGATGACATCAATAATCTGAAGGAGCAGATGTCAGAGCACTTTGCAATGAAGGATTTGGGAGCTGCGAAGCAAATTCTTGGCATGAGAATTGTTAGAGATAGAGTCAGAGGCACGTCGAGACTCTCTCAGGCTGAGTATGTGAAAAAGGTACTTAGCAGGTTCAATATAGATAAGGCCAAACTAATTGAGATACCATTGAGCAGTCACTTCAGATTCAACAAGAATCAGTCACTCAAGTCAGAGGAGGAACGAGATCACATTAGTAAGGTTCCTTATGCTTTAACTATTGGTTCACTTATGTATGCTATGGTTTGCACCAGACTAGATATTGCCCATGTAGTGGAAGTTGTTAGTAGATACATGAGTAATCAAGGAAAGAAACATTGAGAAGTAGTGAAGTGGATATTGAGGTACCTAAGAGACTCTTCAAAAACTTGCTTGTGTTTCTTAGGAAAGATTTCAGAGGTACGGAGCTATGTTGATGCTGATCTAGCTGGAGATATTGATACTAGAAGAAATACTACGGGCTATGTTTATAATTTTAGTGGCACTGCAGTATCATGGTGCTCTAATATGCAGAAGATAGTTTCGTTATCTACTATAAAAGCTGAGTATATAATCATGTCAGAGGCTGTAAAGGAGATGATATGGCTACAGAGCTTCTTGGAAGAATTGAGCAATAAGAATCAGAAGGGCATTCTCTACAGTGATAGTCAGAGCGCCATATTTCTTGCCTAGAATCCAGCATTTTCGTCCAGGACCGAGCACATTCAGATCAAGTATCACTTCATACGATCATTATTCGATGACAGATAATTGTTGCTTGAGAAATTTTATAGAAGCGAGAACCCTGCTGATATATTGATAAAGGGTGTTACTCTTGAGAAACTGAAGTTGTGCGTGGCTTCAGTTGGTCTTCTGGTGTGAAGACAAAGGGCCTTGAGTTGCAGAGGTGGAGGATATCACGTTTGAAGAAATGAGTGTCGTCGCTAGTGGAGGATATCAGTTTGAGGAATGAGACATTGTAGCCTGTGTACCGGTCTCCAAGTGGGAGATTTGTTAAAAGTGGAGACAGGTCCACGACTATAAAAAAAAGGAAAAGGCTATAATTGCTCCCGCTTCACTTTCCCGCCTTCACTCTCCCTGATTTCGCGAAACATTGCAGCCCTTTGTCTCTTTATTTCGCGAACAACATCCCGCTCATTTTCTTTTTAGCGAACTGCTCTCCCATGCCCGATTTTTGCAATTAACTGCAGCAGGAGAGGCAGTTCTCCAAGCTTCGTAGAAGAAGAAAAAGGGCTCACGACAAGCTTTCTCTCCTCTCCGTTGGCTTGCTTTGGCGTGAGGCTTAGGGAGCATAAGAAGGCAAGAGAATATTATAGTGCTCTCTGTTTTTCTTCCCCATATCACTTTTGGCTTACGATGGAGCCAAAAGAAGGCAATAAGAAGTTCCTTTCTCTCTCCATTTTTGTCCTTTTTCATATGTGTTGTTCAAGGGTAAGAAGAGAGAGGAAGAGAGAGAGAAGAAGAAATACAAATTTATTCCTTGTAATCGTCGAGGCGGACGATGACGGTGTAATTTCCTCAATGAATAAAATCCTCTGCAACTCGGTGGACGTAGGTAAAAAATTGTTGAACCACGTAAATCTCTGTGTCTACTTTTCTGATGTGAATTTTCTCGTTCCTATTTTTAGCTTTGTAGTCGATCGTTATATTTTAAATATACCACAACAATATGAGCTTTCTCACTCTAATTAGTTTGTCAGATGGTTCTTCAACGGGAACCTTTTCTTGTCGCCGCGTCTGTTCGCCGATGTCGATAAATTCCTTCAGCTTTCCTGCCTTAATCAATTCTTCGGCCAGATTTTGGAGGTGACGATATTCCTCCGTGTCTTAGCCGTGGTCTCAATGGTAGTCACAGTATTTGTTTGGGTTTTGCAACACAGGTCCGACCTTCATAGGTGTGGCTTTCCTGAAATATTCTTTATTTTGAATGGCTGCCACTAATTCAACCATTGAGACATTTAGTGGGTTAAAACTTTTAATCTATCGGTGCATGTGTGGAACTATGATTCTAGCTCTTGTGGCCTCGGTTTTCTTGCAGTCGCTGGGCGTTGCTGCGATTTTGACGACTGAAGGGGTTCTGATCACCCTTTGAACTCTGTCTTTCGTCTCCAACCTTTCTCTTCTTCAATTGCGAGTCAGTTGATGCCAAACCAACCAGGGAAGAGTCCGTGAAGGATTCTTCATTGGCGATATGACTATTGGCCATTTCGAGCATCTCATAAAGAGATTTTGGTTCAAGCATATTCACATCATACTTGAAGCACTTGTCTCTAACTCGTTGTGCTAGAGCGGTCTGGGCTATCAACGTCTGGAAGTCCTATACTTCTAACATCTCCTGGAAACGAGAGCTGTATAATCATATGTTTTCTTCCTCGGCTTCTCCCTGTTAGCAAAGTGCGACAAAAAAAGCTTCTTGAATTCAGCATCGGGATGACTCTGACCGGCAGAGTGTGGTACCTGTGAAGAGCCGACTCCTTGAGTGTCTTCAGAAGAGACAAAACTTTATGGCGTTGTTGATGTACAAGATACCGACCGATGATTTGAAAGATTGCAGGTGGTCAATCTTCTACCCTTGCAGTGGTCCACATGCGGAATCTGCAGGTTCGCCAACTACATTGCCTCCATAATCAGTCGAATGAAGGCTCTTTCAGTAGCAGGCTGAAAGGGCTCCTTGAAGCGTTCTATCCGATTTCTATCCATCGGCATAGATCCAATACTGATTGGTTGTTGGGAGTCTTCTTCTCCCTTGATTGCTTGGTTGCCGACACGTCTGATTGGCGCTTGGAGGTGTTCCAGGGGAAGCTTCTGAGGACGAGTTTCCCGAGATTCAACCCCTGGGATTGCAGGCTAATCATTCCTTTGCAAGATCACTCGTCGAAGGGTCTTAAATTGGCCCATCAGCTGATCTCGCTGTCGGCCGCTTAAGAGCTGCGTCTCTTTTTTTTTAGATTTAATTTAATGGATATATGTATATTAGTTTTGAAAATAAGATTTTTAAATTTTAAAATATTAGAATGAGAAAGGACGGATCTCATTCGTTAAGTAGTTTGAATGAACGAGCGTAATATCGCGAGTAACACATCTATTCCGAAGAATATGCACCCTACTTGACAATATCGCTCGATCAAATAAACCACAAAATTCATGACATCCGTTACGGTACGCGAACCTTTATGTGGACCGACAATAGTCCCCTATTTAATCTGAAAGGAATTGAATATGGTTTATATTATCTGGAGTCTTTAAAACTCACCTATAGGCATGCGCCACTATAGTTAATTACTCCTCAAATGACCGAAGTCACTCGAGAGAACTCTCGATTTAGATCGCGGGTTTCTATCTTCACGAAGTCGAGAGGTAGGGTTTTCAACGAAATTTGGTAGTAGGAAATCCGATAGGTGAAATGTACGAAGGAACAGTTATTTACGGACTCGAAGAAGAAGAGTAGGGGATGTCACGGATCTCGAGGATGACCTCGAGAACGTCCCGACTCATCACATGGTTGAGGCTTTAAATTTTGGAAAGAGATTTATTTTAATTTCGATCATGCAAATTAATTATAGGAATTACGTTTGCGTAATGTCCGATTATGCGAACTACCCGAAAGATAGGAGGGCTTACGTCGTATCGGACGACAACCTCGGAAACCTAAGCGAGTTAGGGCTCATATCGCACGGGAGGGGCATGCAGAGCCTAAAAGAACAGTGAGGGTTTATGCTTGCGCTAGGCGAACTACGTCGAAGTCCCAAGGCACATTATTTAAACTAAAGAATAGTTTTCGTGATGTCGACACGGGTTTCTTTGAAAAAGATGGTCGTCTTTGCCTACTATGCTCCAAGCTCCACGTTAGTAGCAAGATCGCGATTTGATTTAAAGTCTAAGTTAAAGTGAGCGTACGAGTTGTTTATTATTTTTATTGCGAGTGAGTGTGTCTGGCAAGTGACATGAGTAGCAAAAACGATACATGCAAAGAACATGTTGTAGCGAAGTAAACGATGAGACATGTCATGCTTAAACGGAATATACTTAGTTATGCGAGAAGTAACGTGCTTATAACGAGTAAAACATCTTTGAGCGAGGAGAAAGTACTGAAATGTAAAACATGCTTGCGAGTATATGTGCGAAAGTAGACATCCTGAATCAGCAGGAGTATGTCTTCGAAAAGTAAAATATCTACAACAGATTATAATGATAGGAAAGTAAAGACTATCATGAGAATCTCAGTATGCTTTCTATCCTATCACCATGTGTTATCACGTTTATTGTTATATTATTTTTTTATTTCACAACAGATTTATTAATACTAAAAAGTGAAAGTAGAAGTAGTAAGTGAAAACAACCTAACTAAACGAAGTCGTATAGTGTGTACAAAGAAAATAGAGTCCGAAAACTCAACAATAAAAACGAAGGAAAATGGCAGAAAGCGAGGAAACTCACAAGAAAAGCCGAGAAAGTCGGAAAGAAAGAAAATAATCGTCCAGTAGAAACTCCAGGAAAGCCACAAACGAAAACAAAACAAAACCGTAGAAAACCGCAAAAGCACCGTGAGAAAACCTACGTGAACGACCCGCTAAACTCATGGCGAACCATAAGAAAGCCATGGCCTCTCGAAAGAAAGACCCGTAAGCACGGTGGTGTTTCGGACTCGGAGCCGTGCTTAATGTCCGGACTTGAGTGCTGACTACTAGACCGACTTTCTGCAGAAGGCAGTCCTAACCCGACTCGAATAGCCAACCGTGGACCTTTATAAACTTTCATACATTTCATTTTTTTTTCGTTTTCATGCAAGCAAGACTGTAGGTAAGTAGGCTGTGTAGTAGTGGAGGTAATTTGTATTTTTCAAACATATGTATTTTTTTTGTTTTAAAACATTTCAGTCCACGGGTTGACTATCCTAATGGAGTCAGTGCTACGAACAGTTGTATCGGCCGCGTCAGAAACCCGAGACGGTCGAACGGTTCCGTGATTCCTGCTCTACTCTCTACAGAGTCTCTGAGTCAGGCGGCCCCATTCTATGATTCTCGTAATTTTTCTCGTTTTGCAGTCTCATCCATGTCCCTACCGCACTTACAACCTTGCTTGATGGCCCCATATATAACCCAAGGAGGTTATATATGCACACCTACACGTCCCCTGTAGGTGTGTGCTTTGAGCCAGAAACGAGGTGAAGCTAGGGACGAGAGGTCGAGGAAAGGAGGACGGAAAGCGGCTCACTTAACACGATTTCGAAAAGAAGTGAGTCGATTTCCGATAATCGGAAAACACGTAAGTCGCACCGGACTCCCGACCGACCTCACGTCCCGAGAAAAGGTACAAAGGCACCTCGACGCTCTCGGAGAAGGTGAAGACTAGACCACAGAACACACTCCCTTTTCCCAAATAACGATGAAATCGTAAATAAAGATAAAATAAAAAGAAGAAAAGCTGCTGCCCGGTCTTCGGATCACGGGTCACTAAACTAGGAGGGCTATCACAAAACTCCAAGGCCTAGCCCCTTCACTTTCCTTCCTCTTTTCTTTTCTTTTTTTTTTACTCCAATTTCATTTCATGCTACAAATTTCGGGGCCTGCACAAATGCTGCAACAAAGGCTCTCAACCTCAACATCAACTTATCAAGTGATTGCAAATCTCACGTTCACATATCTCTTTATCAAACCTCAACATTTAACTTTCAAGCATTAAAGCAAATAAGAGATGTTCTTAAATTCTTCCAAACCAACTCCATAAGCAAGTGTAGCAAGGGGCAAGAATAACATCACCACATCCACCAAGGCTCTCGGCCAAGACAAGAGCAAGGAGAGGCCCACCGCCAAGGTCACAGCAAAGGAGGCAACAAGAAGTAGAGCCCCGCCCAATTTCAAATTACCATAAAGAAGCTCACGGACAAGCCTAGGGAGCCAATTACATCAAGCCTAGCTCACCACAAATGCTCAAGATTAAACTCACTAAGTAGCCGAGCCATTCGACCCCAAATACAGCCCCAACAAACCTCAATAAATACAAAGCTGGACTCATACCCGAGCATCCTACAAGGCTTAAAGATATAGCCCAATCTCAAGCTAGAACAATCCCCCAACATCGGGTCGACTCAAGGAGCTCCGGGGACCAAAACCGAGCAACGAGATAGGACACAAAACGACCCACAATCCAGAAAAATCCGCAGGACTCATTCCAGCAATTTCAAAAGAATCAAAATCCGGCCATGACAAGGCTACAACGGGCCCAACCTTAAATCATAACAGTCCCCCAACATGCAGCTAAAGCTAGAAGAAGCTAAAAGAGCCAACCCGAGCAAAATAAAGCAAATCAGCCCACAGTAAGGCTAAAACCGATTCCTGCAAAGCTTTTAAACCAGGACAAACATAATATATCAAAATAAGCTCTCGGGTAAAGGCTAAAGCAAGCAAATCAAGCCTCCAAACAAGGCCGAAAATGGATCATGCTCTTCCCGAAATGAATTAAATAAGGGGGGCAAACTTAAAGCTGCAACAACATCCTCCTATTCCCAATATATACCAAAACATAAAACTACCACCTGCTTTACATGAGAACAAACATGAATTCTTCCAAATTAAGTTTGAGCTTCTCCCTAGCATACAATCTTTGTGAGGGAAAGGCATAAAGAGCAAGAAACAAGCCCCAATATGTATATTAAAAAAAAAGCCAAATAAATCCTTCCATGATTCATACCAAGCAAAAGTGAGTAGGAAGCTTTGCAATACATATCCTAACATGCTTGAAAAAGGAATCATCATTGTCCCAAAAGCCACATTTTAATCACTTCAACTTGCTTTTGAACAAAAGAAAGGAGAAGAGCTAACATTATTCCAAAGCCATACTTCAAGCCCTTTTAACCATAGGAAAATGAAAATGAACCACATTTTATCATTTGAAGCAAATAGGGAAAAGAAAGGAACCAACACCATGCCATGATTCCCACTACTTCAAGCAAATGATCAAGCTTATGCTCTAAAACATGCTCAAATCTCTATTCTTATTCGCGTTTCAAGCAATAAAACACCCCCAAACCTTAATTTAAGAACATACTGGCATGCATCTAGGGAGGGGCAGTAAGATATTATCATTTAGGCAAGTAAATATCAAGTTTCCATGGCACATAAGTGCTCAGCCGAACAACCAAGCAGGGAAAGACAAGCCAGAGCCACAAACCACAGCCATCTTAGGCCAAACCGAGAAAAATAAAGGAGAGACAAGAGGTTACCAGCCAATGTAGAGCACACAAGCAAAGCAGGAAGGTCAAAGTTCAACCCAGCAACACCTCCCCGCCTCCAGGAAAGAAAATCGGCCAGCCCTAACTCCTTAAACCTAGGGCCATTTATAGGCAAGGGAGAAAAGAGATGAGGAGAGCACCTGCAGGGAGACCTCTACCCGTGTAAACAGAAGAAAACAGGCGCGCAAGTGGGGAAGAGTCAGGAAGAAGGCGACAAAATGCCGGAGGTAAGAGCCGAGGCTCGGCAGCAAGGGCAAGAGTCGAGCGGGAGACAGAGCTGCGCGCGGGAGATCACATGAGGTGACCCTCGCACAGGATAACACTCGAGCAGGTATGGGGAGAACCACACGGGGCTCGAGAGGGCAACGACTACAAGGAAGAGGCGCGCTCGAGCGCGGGAGAAGCAGGGAACGGGAGCCCCATCGAACGAGCGAGAGAGAGCCAGCCGATTGAATGGGTAGGGATTAGGGCTTAGGATAGAAAAAAAAAAGTTTTAAAATATATATATATATATATATATATATATATATATATAAAATTAATTTTATTAAAATAAGCCCAAAATCGCAATTTCCACTCCGGCAGGCGATCTTCGCAAATCAAATATCAATTTTAGGTGGAAACGACGTTCCGGATTCAACGGCGCAGTCCGTTTCCTCACCAGAGGTCGTTCGGGCAACTTCGTCGACGATCGCGTCAAAAGTGCATCAAATCTGGCGTTTTCTGAAATTCTGACTCGGCGTCGATCGTCCCGGCGTTCTGGCTTCAATCTTGACCCGTTGCGAGGTGGTTGAAAGCGTCGAGGCCGTGGCTCGAGGAATTTGTGCTCGGTAGTGCAGAAAATGTGCACGAGACTATCCTAAGGTCCAGTGGTCCTATAGGAACTCAATTTGGAGTCCTAACGCTAATTCCAACCTACCTGCTGTGAGCTAGAGGTCAGGAACTCCGTCCGGGACTCCAAAAGAGTGTCGAAGTGGTTTCGAGCATTCTAAAAACGAGGTGTGCCCATTGCTAAGAATCTAAGATCGTCGGGGAAGCTCCTAAAGCTAGAACCCTAAATCCTAGGAGAAAAAGTAAACCTCAACAAAAGTGAGGTCAACACTCGCATTTCTTGAACCCTCGTTGGATTTCTTGATCCAAAAATTCTCTATTGAATTCCATCTCTATTGGATCTCTCTGTTGTGATTTTCCTTCGTAATTGGTTCAACTTCTCGTTTGTGAAATGTTTACGCTCATCGCAACACCTTTTAGGATGTTGAATTCAAGATTATCCTCTTGTGAACACGCCTCGAGAGTTAGAGCTGAGAGGAGAGGAGAGAGAGGGCTAAGGGATGCAAGAGAATATTCAGATGTTAGAACACACAAGTGTAAGGATCCCAAAGCACTAGAATCCAAAAGTATGAGAGTTCAAAAGTCTCTTTATTGATGTCAGGACCTCCTATTTATATGAGTTTTGGAATACAAGTAGATGTATGGAAATAACAATTTCTATAACTGTCTCAATGATTCTTATTCAAATTACATGATACTAATAATGAGAGTCGACGTCTGGCCGGCCGGGCCATGCTTTGGGATCGGCCGATTATATTGATCGTTCGCCGTATGTATGTGTCGGTCGACCACGATGGTCGACTGTATGCCCTCGAATGATTCGATCGCTTGATCATGCTTAGTGGATTTTGACGGTGGCGTCTCGGTTGGTAGGATCATCGGTCGACTGACTTCGCTAGACGAAGGATTTCTGTTGGTCGCCACCTGATCGAATCAATTGAAGGCTTTGCTAATGGATTATATGTTCTTCTATTTTATGTTGTTCGACCCACCTGTATGCTCTAGATCTTGACCGCTCGATCAATTTGAGATTCGTGCTGTTATTTCTGTAATATATACACTAGTAGAACTGTCTGATAACTTATGCAAGGATTTAAGAAGTCATAATGGGCTGTTGGAGATAGTTGGAAGCTCGCAAAGTTAAATTTCAAGCCCCACGAAATTAAATTCACCGATTCGTGCGATTTAGGATTTACAGGATTTACGGAATCCGGATTTATGGCATTTCTGAAATTTTTTTGTCCAAACTGACCGTCTAAATGTCCACTTAATTCCTAGGTAAATCTTGAATTAAATCCGTTGCCAGACAGCCCCTTAATTCTAATTGATTATAAGCTCAAGGTATTGATGCTAAACTACTGCTGAATCAGGTACTCGCAAAACGGCTTATCCAATGAAGCCATCAAGCTATTCAACACCATGAGAGAAGCAAATGTGGAACCAGACAAGATGACATTAGTTGGAGTACTGTCAGCTTGTGGCGCCACTGGTGCACTAGAATTAGGAAGATGGGTGGATGATTTTGCACAGAGAAGAGGCCTTCACCACAATGTTTATGTTGGGACAGCTCTCATCGACATGCATGCGAAATGTGGGAATGTTGACCGTGCAGTCAGCATCTTTACTTCCATGCCAAGTAGAAATATTGTTTCTTGGAATGCCATGATCTCCGGGCTCGCTTTCCATGGGAGAGGTAGAGAGGCCATTTCGTTCTTTGCCAGAATGAGGAATGAGGAGCCGAATCTTCAGCCAAATGATGTAACTTTTATTGGTGTACTTACTGCTTGTGTGCATGCCGGAATGGTTCGAGAAGGTCGTGAATGGTTTGGTTTGATGAAGCCGAAGTTTGGCGTAGTTCCGAAGATTGAGCACTACTCTTGCATGGTGGATCTTCTAGCTCGTGCTGGAAACTTAGAAGAAGCATGGGATGTAATGGAACAAATGCCAGAGATGCCTGATGCTGTTATGTTGGGGGCTTTGCTGTGTGCTTGCCGAAGTTTTAGAAATGTTGAGATTGGAAAGAGAGTTATGGGAAGGATCCTCAAATTAGAGCCTTCAAACTCGGGAAATTATGTTATATCTTCAAAGATTTTTGCAGGATCAAAGAGGTGGGAGGATTCTGCGAGGATGAGAGGGTTGATGAGGGAGAGAGGTGTTTCTAAAACACCAGGCTGTAGCTGGATTGAGGTTGATGGTGAAGCCCATGAGTTCCATGCTGCTGAAGGTTTGAGGGCAGTGTCAGTAGAGATTCATCATATCATTGATATTTTGATAGATGAGATGATGATTAATGGATACGCTCCAAACATTGATCTTGTATGATGAGCTCTTAAGGTTGTCTTGAAGGTAATGTTTATTGTGATAAATTGGAGACTAAGTTATTAGGCCAACTTAGAGTCTATTGGGGACAGTTTTTTGGCCTGCGTTGTGTTTCAGTGACTGCCAGAATAATTCTATTTGGGTAACTACTGTAGTAGTATTTCTCAAAAATTTGTGGTTAAAAGTTACGTTTTCTTCAATTAAATTTTTATGTGATGAATGTAAGAAAATTGTTATATAATATTTTAAAAAATAAGAAAGATTTATAAGTCATATCATAGTTTTCTAAGTTACTTTCTTCACAACAATCTTTATAAAAGATTGCAGTCACAGTCCTCCTAAATGCTAGTCTTTATTTTACAGTTTTGGAATTACTAATGGCATAAAACTTACACAGTTTGCAAGCTTTGATAACTTCGGAGCAGAGATAAGAACTCGGATACAAAACAGTTTTGATGCTGGGAAATTTATAAAAGATTCAGTCAGAAACAGCCATCACAGAACTACGCTGCTCATTTTCCGGTAAGTTTATCCACTTGTTTCTCAAATTTCTAATTGGTCAAGTCATCAGTGTTATTCTGCACCTGGTTTTACTTTCTTATTTAGAGGTTAACAACGATTGATATTCATATTTTAGTAGGGGCAATGAGAAGAGAAAGATAAATGTTTTATCTCCAACAAATTTAACGGTCAATAATGAACATGAATTGTTTTAAATGTCGACAAGATTCGTTTAGTTGTTTGATTTAAAATTTTCATTAATTTTTTATGTAATGTTTGTAGGCTCTCAGTTCTTTCTATGATTAGGAAAATTACGTTCACCAAGGGCAATTACTCTTCACAACTATGTAGAGCTCGCGAATAGAATAAGGAGTAAAGCTACACTCCCTAAATAAATTTAACATTTGTAATAGGAAACTAATGTGGCCTACTTAAAGTTTGAATTTGGTAATCCATTAATTGACACATAAAACAGAACTATATTAATGCCATGTGTTGAGCTGGATTATAAGCTAGATGGGGCGTACGGCCGGAGCATGAGAGATTGACAAGATGCGACGATGTACGAAGATGATCATGGTTTAGCAAGTTGGATGAAGTTGTGAGATCTGTAGGATGAAGATGATCATGAGTGGTCAAGTAAAGCCTTCATCATCGAGCTTTCAAATGAGTCGATCTTAAGCAGCAGATGAAAAACTTGAGATTGTGTGATTCTGAAGTTAACTCAAACAACAATAGAAAAATAAATATTATTTTTTAAATTCAAAGAGAGAATTACCGCCAAATAAATAGAAATAGGAAATAACAACAACATGACACAAACTCAACAGAGTGGATCCAAAGGTGCTGATAGTGGTCAGCGAGGGTTTGGAAGTTGGCGGGGTGATGGACAAGGTGCAGTTGGAAATCTGGAACAGCAAGGCTGCTGTTTTCCAGGGTTTGGACAGCAAACAAGTGGCAGTGGCGGCACCCCGGGGTTGTGCGTGGAGGGGGGGGAGAAACAGCAATGAGCAACTGTCCCGAGGGGCGGGGATGAAGTATAACAGCAGTTGGAGTGGTTTTCGGAGAGTGGCAGTGAATAGGTGACAGCTGGAAAGCAGGAAATCAGCAGGGTTGCTGTTCTCCTCGCTGATTTCCTAATTTCCGGATGGCAGCAGCATGGAACAGTGAATGGGAGTGATGAAAGAAGGTTGGATGAGGGTGCTGGTTGCATGAAAAAACAAAAGAGCTGGCTGGCGGCTGGTTATGCAGGACAGCAAAAGAAACAGCAAAGGGGCAGTGTCTATGCGGCTGCGGAGGGAGTAAGGCGGTTGGATGGCAGGAACTGCAGAAAAAGAACGACGATGTGCTGTTCTCGGCGGCTACAAATGAGGAGGGATGCGTGGCGGTGATGCGGGAGGGGTGTGGAAGAGTTGGGAAGGGATAATTCGGTACCTCAGAAGTGAGATATAGCTGGAGCACCACTCGACTCTTGGATACAACCCTTCAAAAGGAAAGAATTTGTGATGTAGGCAACTATCCCTAACAAAACATACGCAAAAACTAACCCTGGAACATCAAAAACACGAATATATAATAATAGGATAACTAGGAGTGGCCTGCGAGGATTGACCGACTCCACAACACGAAGAAAACCTGCACCAATTTCATCCAAATATGAAATTAGGAGTCACTCCCTATCGTGCAACTTCCCGCTTCCTGCCCTGTGTCAGTCTATCGCAGTTGGGGGAGCTTCGACCTCATTCGTCGAAGCTTTTGTCTCCTTATGGTATAACTTCAGGTTGGCTTAGTTGAAATAGAGGAAATTTTCTGATTTCTGGTAAGTCAGTCTTGTAGGTATTGTTATTCCAAAACTCATACTGATAGAATAAGTATTCACCATCTTTTGACATAATTTGAGTTAGAGCTGCATATTGACATATATCTTCACAAACTCTCGAGGCACTAGAGTTGTAATTTTCCTCTTCTAGTCCTCGTACTCCGCAGGGTGCATTTGGAGAAAAAAGTCGTCTCGAGGAACTAACTCAGGCATGAAATCAGTTTTAGGTTGGGCAAATCTCAATATCAATTTCTCAGGAGAGGCCTCTTCTTCTTCTCTGATAGGGCCTGAATCCCATTGTAGAATTTTGTTTCCCATTAAGCTCTTAAAGCAATTTCCAATGCTGTGGTACATCCCTTCTGTTTTGCCACATGTCAGTGGATGCATTGCTGAGCTTAATTTAATATCCTAATAGTTCTATATTACGTTTCAAAAATGGCTCACAAGCTTCTCATTTCCCACTTAGCTCTCAAGGCAATATCCGAGTAGTTCTATATAACCTTTCCCACTTAGCTCTTAAGGCAATTTCCAATGCTGTCGTACATCCCTCCTATTTTTCCACTTTTCAGTGGGCACACCGCTGAACTGAATTTAATCTCAGAATAGTTCTTTACAACCTTTCAGAAATGGCTCACAAGCTTCTCATTTCTAACATGTTGACCCACTTTTAGCGGCAACAACCCAATAAGTGACTTGTCTGGTAGAATGCTTGGCAATTCCGTCAATAAGGGTCATCCCTTTTCAGTCATTGGCTCCTCAGACTCACTATCTTCTAGAACAACAATTTAGTTGGAGCCGCTCTTATGGGATTGGTTGGAATTGCTGGTGTCTTTTCCTTGTTGGCTGAAAGTTGATAATCCTTTCTAAAATTTTTATCTTTTCTAGATCACTATTTATTTCTTCAACTGCTCCATGATCAGTGAAAAAAATCATTCTTTTGGTTGTGCAATTTGATTCGATATACCTCGTGGCACTTGAAACACTTTCTGGCTAGGAAAAATTTGGGACTGCAGATTGGTTGCGTTTGTTTTGTAGTCTGGACTAGTGTCTCCTCAGGCATGGTCGACTTGGATATTCTTTTTGATGCGCTCTTACTGCTTGATTCTGAGGTTGAACTCTGTTTGTGAGATGAGACGATCACTTGTTGAGGTTGTCTCTTCACTTTTGAATTTAGGATCTGGAAATGATGTCTTTAAAGAACTTATAAGTATGACATTGTATCTCTTATTTCTTCTTAAACCGGGTAGTAATTTTACTCTTCATTTTTCGTTGTTGAAGAATCTTCAAGTTATCCCACTAGAAAGATGCACTCTTTCTCAACTTGCTGACAGCTAGTTTCACCATTCCATTTGATGGGACGTCTTGGTACTCAAAGGCAGACACGTTCCAATGTCTAAAGTCACTCGATGAACTCATTCAGATCAATTTGACTGTCAAAATATGACAAATTTACTTTTACTTCAAAATTTCGACTTCTCCAATATTTTACGCCAAACCTTTGGGGTAGTGGTTCTTCATCTCTAGAATCGAATGGAGTTTATATGATGCCCCTGGATGATCTTCTCTTGAAGGTGGCAAGCCTCTGTTGCAATTGGAGGACTTTCCTATAACGTTTATGGACATCTCTTTGTGGATTTCTCATAAGTGACACTGTGTAATTCCCCCCGTACTAGGTTTCAAACATTTATCTCATTGGTTTCGTGGTTAGGGTTTGGGTAGGTGGAAGAGGGGTGTACGGGGTCATGTAGAGAGGTAAAGCAAATTTTGGGTGGCCGGTTTGGAAAATCAGCAAAGGGAAGGTTTTTTGTGTGGAGGTGAGGATTGTGTATTGGTTGATGCTAGAAAATCTGAGATAAGATTATGACTCGACTAGCTCTGATACCGAATGATACCGGAGTTAAACTAGAAAATAATAGGAAAAAGTGTATTATTGCAAAAATTCAAATAAGTAATTAGAACCCAACGAAAGGAAATTGCAAATAGCAATAACACGACACATGAACTCAACTAGAGTTGGATCCAGGGTTGGTGATGGTGAGAGGCGAGGGTTTGGAAGCTGGCGAGTTGATGGATAAGAGGTGGTTGGCTACTGTTTCCTAGGTTCTAGACAACAAGTAAGCAGCAGGAAAGAGTGTGGGAGGGCTTTCCGGAGCAGCAACAACAAATGAGAAGTGGAGGAGCAGCTGGGCAGGAACAGCAATGGGCTGCTGTCGCAGGGATTGGCAATAAACTATAACAGCAGTTGGAGCAGTTCTCTGATAATGCAGTGAGTAGGGGATGGTTAGACATCAGGAAAGTAGCAGGTTTGCTTTTTTTCCAGATGGCGGCAGCGTGGAATGGTGATCGTGAAGTGATTCGGGAAGTTTGGAGAAGGGTGGTGGTCGCTGGAAACTATAAAAAGGGTGGCTGGCCGTTGGTTCTGCAGGAGGACAGCAAAGGAAACAGCAAAGGGACGCTGCTCTATGCGGTTGCGGCAAAGAGGGAAGAGAGGAAAGGTGGTTGGACAACAGGAACTGCAGAAAACAGTGAAGGTGTGTTGTTTTGGGTGGCTGCAAGGAAGAGGGATGCATGGCAGCGAAGCAGGAGGGGTGTGGAAGAGTTGGAGAAAGAAAATTACCATCTTGGGAGCGAGATACAGCCGAAGCACCACTCAACTCTTGGATACAATCTTAGAAGAAAAATCTAGAGACACAGGCGGCTGTCTGAAATAAAATATATACAAAAACAAACTTTAGAATATCAGAAACACAAATATATAATAATATGATAACTATGAGTGACCTACGAGGATCGACCGACTCCACAACACGAAAAAAGTTGGATCAGTTCGGTCCAGGTATGAAAACGTGAGCCGCTCCCTGTCATGGGACTTCCTGCTTCACACGCGATTGCGCACTCATTTCACTCTGCTTCATTGTGGCTTTGATACCTTACTAGAAAATGTAAAATAATTTATCAAGTATAAAAAATTTGTAAATAGTTTTGTGATATTTTTGTTTAGTGTTATGCAAGAAATTTACAGGTCTATAAATCGGGAAAAAAATGTTAAAAGCACTATAACAAGCTTCTGCTAAAGGAGCAGATACTATAGCAGTGCCTGGGCGCTAGTAACATTGCTGGGGTGCCCAAGCAAAAAGAAAAAAAAAGGTTCAGAAAAGAGGTCGACACTATGATGGTCTTAATGCAACATCACAACCCCCACTGAAGCGTCACAACGCCACATTGAAGTACCCTAACACCATGAGCTGACCTCATTTAGTTATTTATGTCTTTGGACTTTTTCGAAGCTGAATTTTGTCGAAATTTGATTAAAGGGATTTTCTTTGATCTCTTGGGAGGAGGGGGGAGTCCATGTGTAATGTGGATGTGAGTGTATTTGATGTTTAGTGGATAGAGTTGAGAGGAATTCAAAGGTAAAGGGGATCGGAGAAGAAGATTGGCTTGGAGCAAGGAGAAATTCCTTTGGAGTGTATTCCTTTATATTATGTATAAACTCTATTTTTCTATCAATAAATATGCTCGTGTTTTCTATATTAATGTGTAGGAATTAAGTTTTTCTTTTCTTTATATTGTTCCTGTGAAATCGTTTATTTATTTCATGTTATTTTCTTTAAGCATTTGAAAGATTAACGTGAGATGTTAAACAGTTTGGGCTTTATTTACATTTTTGCTGGCCACTAGAAAATTTAAAATAACTTGAGTTCTAGGATGATTGACCGTAGACTGTAGACTACAAAACAAATAGTTTAACCCACAGTTTCTTAGTAAAATATGAATATTACCATAAAAAAATTGCAATCACATAGGAAAATGAAGAATTCTGTGAGTCTTTATATGGTTAAGGGGACTTAACCATAATATGAGGCTCCAACGTTTCTTGTGTCTAGGAATAGAATAAGAAATAAATTGTCCCTGATTGTTAAAGACATTAGAAAAAATATTGGTGGAAAAATAATTGAATTCTCACAAAATCCAATTTAATGTAGACTTTATATACAGAGCTAAAACAAAAAATCAGTAGGTGTAGTTTTTCTAATTTAAGATTTTTAGAGAACCCTTAAAAATATTGAAATATTTTGATCTGAATTTAGAATTAGTAATTTAGTATATAGAATGTTTGAAAATTAACTTGTTCTTCGTTTGATCGACACATACTCAAAATTTGTATACTTTTTGATTGACACTTATACTTACGTGATAACAACTATGTCACTGTATTTTAGATCGATGCTATATCTTGATTAATTTTGGTGTCAGCTCAGGCACACTTATATAGAAGCGTGAAAATCAAGGAATAAAAAAAAATTCAATAAAATATAATATTTCTGGTATATGTTTTAATAACGAATACCATAGATATCAGCTATAAATATTAACCACATTTGATAATGTTGATATGATAATATAATAATTCAAATAACACTAATGCTAACTGCCTGTCTAGCATATCTTTGTTGTTTTGCAGAGTCAAGGAGGTGCTTCACTAGTGGGGTTTCGAACTCCCTTCCATTAACAGCTTGGAGAATGCTATAGATTACATCAGCAAGGCTTCTAAGAAGGATCCTGCTGCTGTTCGCTGCTTTTGTTACGCGGTCCATCATTGTTGGCATGCACAAAACACCATGGGTCATGGTAAAAGCTACGGGACTCCAACTATCATCGCTGCAATTATTTTAGAAGCGCTCATCATGACTTCATTTTACGCTTTCCGGGAGCAATGGGATACTCGCCAACTTTCTGAGCTGTTTTCTCCCCTTTTCTGGTATCTTCCCCTTCCCGTGGTGGCTTAAAGTGAACTTCGATGAGACTCTTCTACCCTCTGGTATTGTTGCTTTCCGGGGGCAATGGGATGCTAGCCAACATTCTGAGTTGGTTTCTCCCCTTTTCTGGTATCTTCCCCTTCTCGGGTGGCTTAAAGTGAATGTTGATGGGACTCGCCTACCTTTTGGTATTGCCGGTATGGGTGCCATTATTCGGGATGAGCTTGGTCATGGACTTGTGGCTATGCGAAAGCTCTCGGAACATCGGGATATTGGCCAGGTGGAGCTTCGGGCTGCTTACTCTTTCCAATCTATTCGTGAGCCATGTATGGTGGAGTGTAAAGGTTTTATTATTGAAGGAGACAACATTAATATCATCCAGTTCTTAGAAGCAACAATGAGGAGGGAGAATTGGCAACTGTTAATCTAGTGTAGCTTCTAATTTTGCTTTTCTCACCTTGTATAAGCAAGTTCTTTCTGTGCATACAACACATGATTGTAACAAGGCCACCGCTCATTTTTGTACCAAGCATGGCGTTATTGGTTCCTTTATTTTGATATATATATAGATGATGATAGAGACCTTTCTACCATACTTGTAGATGACATGTCTCACTTTTGTACATCACAGATACACACTTGCATAATTTTTGTATTTCTTTGATGGAGAAATATTTTAAAGTTGTTTTGGATTGTTAGTAATTGGAAACATTATTGATACTTGATCTATTGATCAATATGTTATCATAATTCTCAATTTATGTCTCCTTTCCATTTATGTTCAAAAACATTCATGAAGCATATAATGCAGCCATGATTCTAATTGATTGTTACATTGGCAGAATTGGCAAAAAGGGAGATGATTAGAGCTTGCCATTCAAGAAATTTAAATGGCTCCCCTTTTCCAATTTTAGGGATGATTGTAAACAGACCGCCCGAAGCACTGATATTTACAGATTTACCCCCCAGGTGATTTTTTTGAAATATCAAACCGATGTATTTACACTTGAGGATCTAATAAAAATAAAAAATAGGGGTTGGGGTTTTGCAATGAATTTTGATATCTGAGTGAGAAATTGAAAAATCGACGAAAGAGGGTGGTTGATTTGTAAATAACATGTTTCCGATAGTCTGTATAGAACGGAAAAAATTTGCGTACGTCAATCGTACGCAGAGCTGCATACGTAAAAATGTACACGGGGGTTATAAGGGAGTTACAAGCGTGTTATAACCTTCTTGTACCTCCCGTGTAACTCACTTGTAACCCGCATTTCTATTTCATTCATTTGTACACGGGAGTTACACGGGAGGTACAAAGGGGTCATAACTCCCTTGTAACTCACTTATAACCCCCATGTACTTTTTTACGTACTTAGCTTTGCGTAAAATTGACGTACGCAAATTTTTTCTGTATAGCACATGCCGTTGTTTTACAAAATCCTTAAAATTTGGGACATCTACAAACATATTCCTATATATTTACATATCTAACACCTAAACTCAGTTCAAATTAATATACTAGCAAAGCCTTTAAGACAATATAATTTATTTAAATTAATTAATATTATAATTTAATTACTCGTGAATTTAATAAACTGAATATAATAATGGCATATTTTAGTGATGTTTAAATACTTTGTTATTATATTAATAAAGTCGTTTTGCATATTTAACACTAAACTTTTTATTTTTTATATTTGTACCATTTTATCTGACTATTATGAACCTAAAATTTAAGTTTGAGTGAGCAATGTAAATACATCAAAGTTATGCGACGATTATGTAAATAACAAAGAACGTGGTCGAAGTAACTGAAACGCACGATCTTAGCAGTTATAGATAATCGTCTTCTATTTAATGGATTGAAGCCCGTCAATGGCTTCCCAAACCGTAAAGTACTCGATTCTCTTGCGGCAGCAACTAGTGGCGACGGACTCTTTCTACTACTATTCACTCTGCTATTAAGAAAAGGTGACTGAAAATTTCAGAATTCGTGTTCATTTGATCGCATTGCTCTTGTGTGATTGTTTCCTGCATTCGATTGCATTAAAAAAGTTGGATGGATGGTGTTTTTTTGGTTGTGTGGGTCGTTTCCATTGATTGATGCTGCCGGAGTTATGGATATGTCGTTGGGAGAACTTAGGGGATTGATGTTTGCCTGAGATTCCTAAGTTTGAAATTCTGGTTTCTTTATGAAAATTGTGTTTTGATTTGTTTATTTTGGTTCGAAAGAGAGGTGCATTCGTGCGCATTGAGTCCGCAGATCATACGGCATTGTGCATTACTGTTTGGAACTTTCATGAGCGGTACGGTTAGGGTTTCTTGCCTCTTTTCATTGCTGAACATGGCGTCATAGCCATTTGGTATAAGGAATTTGGATCCATTTCTTCGTTATTTTTTGGATTTCGGGTCTAATTTATTGAAGATTTACATACATGCCACTCAATTCCTATATATATATATATGCATTGCCCAAAAGCGCACTTTTAACTTTCTTAAATTTGCAAGTGATATAAGGAAAACATTTATATTAATTCTCATAAAATAAATGATTTTAAAGCTTATATATGTTTCAAGCATATCTAAAATAATTATCAAATGTATATAAAATTATAACTATCAAATTGGTGGTTTACTATAAAATTATGTTTACAAAATTGAAGTAAGCTATTTCTCTCATATGTATAGGAATTAAAACAATTAGTTGAAAGATGAAGATTTGATTTGTTTAGTTTATGAAAATAATAAAACAAAGTCTTATATTGAGACACCAAGCCTCATTTTACTACCATTATGGATTAAAATTTGCCATCTTTTTCTTGTTTTCCGAATTAATATACCTCAAATTTTCATTTGTATAAAGTTTATTAAAATTTTCCCCATTTTTTTGAAGCCAATGTCTAATTTTAATGTTATATTTGTTTTGCATAATATGGTTCTAAATGAAATAGATTTATATAAACTTTTGCCATCATGAACTTTACATTCATAATGAGCATTTTTGGCTTATAAAGACCAGGATGTTTAGATAATAATTATCCAGCTTATACCATTTATAATGGTGAAATGAATGCTGAATATTCTCATATAATTAAGGATTCTTTGTCATAAATGTGAATCTTAGTTATTTCTTCAATACTTGATGCCATAACTTTGTTTGCGCATTAATTGCTTTATTTGCATATATTTCTGGCCCAATTCATATTCATACTCTTATTTGTTTAAAATTTGTTGTAACTAATCAAATTTTTTTGCACATAGTATGGCAGGACTTACACCAGAAGGGTCTCAGTTTGATGCTGATCATTATGATTCAAAAATGACTGAGCTGTACTATCATCTTCAAACTTTCTAGCTTTCTCTCCTATATTGTATTGTTTTTGTATTAAATAGTTCATTGTGCTTACTTGGGTGATTGCAGGCTCTCAGCTGATGGGGAGAATTTTTTTACATCCTATGATGAAGTTTACGATAGCTTTGATGCAATGAACCTTCAGGAAAATCTTTTGAGAGGAATTTATGCTTATGGTATTCCAACTTTAACCATTTTATTTTTCTTTGCAAAATAATGGGTGGATGCAAATCTCCAACTTATAGGACAGTCTTATGCTTTGTTTGATTGCTATGCGACTGAATGTTCAATTCATCTCTGCAGGATTTGAGAAACCTTCTGCCATTCAGCAAAGAGGAATCGTTCCTATGTGTAAGGGCTTCGATGTTATTCAACAAGCTCAATCTGGGACAGGAAAAACAGCAACTTTTTGTTCTGGAATTCTTCAGCAGCTTGATTATGGGTTGGTTGAGTGCCAAGCTTTGGTTCTTGCCCCTACTCGAGAATTGGCTCAACAAACAGAAAAGGTTATGCGTGCGCTTGGCGACTACTTGGATGTGAGAGTTCATGCTTGTGTGGGAGGGACGAGCGTTAAGGAGGATCAGCGCGTCCTTTCTAATGGTGTGCATGTCGTTGTTGGTACTCCCGGTCGTGTTTTCGACATGCTACGGAGGAAGTCTCTCTGCCCTAAGTACATCAAGTTGTTTGTTTTGGATGAGGCTGATGAAATGCTCTCACGAGGTTTCAAGGATCAGGTTAGTTGAAGTTTTGCTTCTTCTATAGTAGAACATATTGGCTTATCTTCTTAGACTCCAAATTATACCATCTAGTTCTCAAGATGATTATTTAATTCTGATGTTCCATAGGGATTTTTGGTTTTGGTGCTTATAGAATATTCTTCTTATTATTTTTGTAAGTTCAGTTTGAAAACGTTTTTGTTTTTGGTGCTTACAGAATATTATCATTTTTTTCAAGTTCAGTTTGGAAACAAGTGGTGGTTTTGCATTGGATATTCCTTGCTCCAATTCCATTGTGGCTCATTAAACTATGATTTGATTACTTTCAAAATCATATTTTTTCAAGATCAAAATGATCTCTTGTGAACATTTTATTTTTTCCAAAATTTTAGTCAAATTTAACATTTGTTTGATAGATCCCAGTTCATTAAATACGCTTCAATATGAAATTAACACCGAGCATTTCCTTCATTATCTTGATAATAAAAATCAAAATTTTAAGTCCTCAAAAGACTGAAATTGCTTTATGTATAGAATCAAATCAACATTTTGCACCTTCTGTTCAGTCACTTGCATACACCTGTGATCTTTTTATCAACAAGGTACTAAACATCCCGCTTTTCTCGCCTTCAGATATACGACATCTTTCAGCTTCTTCCTTCAAAGATTCAAGTTGGCGTCTTCTCAGCCACAATGTCACCAGAGGCTCTCGAACTAACCCGCAAATTCATGAACAAACCTGTAAGAATCCTCGTGAAGAGAGACGAGCTCACTCTGGAGGGCATAAAACAATTCTACGTCAACATCGAGAAGGAAGATTATAAACTCGACACCCTCTGCGATCTGTACGAAACCCTAGCCATCACCCAAAGCGTCATCTTCGTGAACACTCGTCGCAAAGTCGATTGGCTCACCGACCAGATGAGAGCCAGCGATCACACCGTCTCCGCCACTCACGGCGACATGGATCAGAACACTCGAGATGTCATCATGCGCGAATTTCGATCCGGCTCCTCTCGCGTCCTCATCACCACCGATCTCCTCGCTCGCGGTATCGACGTGCAGCAGGTCTCCCTCGTCATAAACTATGATTTGCCCACTCAGCCGGAGAACTACCTCCACAGAATCGGTCGAAGCGGGCGATTTGGGAGGAAAGGTGTCGCCATTAATTTCGTCACTGTAGATGATACGAGGATGCTGTGTGATATTCAGAAGTTCTACAACGTGGTGATTGAGGAGCTTCCAAACAATGTGGCTGGCCTCCTTTGAGTGTGATTTACTACTGTTCATCCTCCTCCATCAGTATCTCTTCCCATAGATTGAATTTCTGACAGTTAATGTGTCTAGCTTCTGTTTCTGCATCGTAGTTTGTATTGAATGCTGTTTGGAAGATTTGCATGCATGTCACTGAATTTCTTTGTATATACATATCTAACATGTAGATTTTAATTTTTATTTATGTATGTAAGAAATTGTGTATCTGACTTCTTAGAGGTTTACTGTTGATTGGCATAAGTATAAAAGATGTCTTTTAGTTTATTGTCCGTTCAATCACTTGTGAATCATGATGCTTATTCTCTGATTCTGTTTACATGTAATGTTTTACGGGATAAATAAATTTACATTATTATTATTATTTTTTCTTTGTTGGTATGAATGTATGTCACATTTTTTATAGTAATTGAAGCAAATGATTATCTATAATGCAAGATCAATTTATTCATGTTTGGGCTGCAAGTAGGGATGTCAAATCAGCTCGTTGTTCATGAACAATTTGTGTTCGACTCGTTAAGACGTTCATATTTGATTTGTTCGCTAAGTTAAACGAGTCAAACACGAATACTTATGTTGTGCTAGATATATAAACAAGCCGAACACGAACAAAGATTTGTTCGTTCGTGTTCGGCTCATTTTGACTCGAAATACTATCTATTATCTATATCTATCTATATATATATATATATATATATATATATATATATATATATATATATATTGATGACTAATATCTTAAAAAAATGAATTGACTATAAGGCTATAAAGATTTATAATCAGTTAAAAAATTAGAATAAAAATATATTAAATTATATTTAAATGATGTTTTAACAAACAATAAGTTTTAAATCTTGCCTCAACTCTTAACATTCTACGCCTGTATGATTAGGGTTATCAAAACGACTTTATTTGTGAACAGCTCGTGTTCAGCTCGATAAGCAAACGAACTGAACACAAACACATTTTTGGTGTTAGAAATATAAACAAGTTGAATACGAACAATGATATTTTTTTAACGAGTTAGGGGCGTAAACGAGCAGAACATGATCTAGAGCGAGCCTAAGTCCGAGCTGATTACACCCCTAGCAGCAAGACATAAATTTTAGAAGGCAAGGTTTCTGTTTTGTTAACATAATAGTAGAAACATAATAGTAGAGACAATTCTGGCGAAATAAAATTAATAATTTTGTAGTGCAAGATGAAGCAAAGTTATAACAAAGAGATGTACGCCATCTTAATTGAGCTTACATGCAAAAATTGAGTTTTTAATCTTGTGATTGGACTTTCTATTGGGGCGGTCCTAAGATGTGATCAAATTGCGGAAATAGATTCGAGATATTCAAATAAAATTTTGAAGATAAATGAATAAAATGAGAAAATCATAGAAACACAAGATTTAATATGGAGAAATCCAAGAAGAAAATGAGGGAGTCACGCCACATTAAGAAATTTACTACGAAGAAAATGATGAAAACTGTACAAATTACACTACATTTGAACCTCCCCACAGTTTGAAATGCTTCAGGACTTTCCTCCTCCTTGTTTGCATAAGAGAAATCGAAATCTCCATAAATTCAAATTGACAAAATTGTAAATTTAAGCAGAGAACGGCACAAATTTGGTTAATGGCATCGAGAATTCAGGGCTAGTCCCCAAACCAAATACAGGAGGGACGCTCATCCGTACTCCCCGGCAAACTCATCATCAAACTTCAATGGTAAAATTTAGAGCTTTGAATGTCCAATTAACTAATACAATCAGACTCTACATGATAATACTTTGAACGTAAAAACTTTCTAATTGATGATAAAACACTCAACTTTGGCTGCAAAAAATAAGACGAGTAAAATTTTGATAGGTTGTGCTCGAATGTGTAACACCGTCGATGAATCCTAAATTATTGGGTTTGAGAGTTTATTTGCCCTCCCCAACAAAAAGAGAATAAGAAAATCATGATGAATTGTATATGATTTCTAAAGAAAAGGCATCTTTACTCCAGCTTTGTAAGCCAGAACTGAACAGCAAGACAAATAATACACCAAATCGCATCAATTCTTAATGCTAGCTTTCTCTTTACTTGTCTGCTTCCTTCACCTTTATAAATTTAAGGCTATCTAAAGGCAATAAATCAGCATCCATTCATGATTCTGATGCAGTGGAAAGTCCTCACTTTCTGAATGCTGTACTGATGGATGATCACATCTGTAGGGCTGCTAAATAAAAACATGGTTGATGATTATGAAAACCATGAAAGAAAGATTCTGCATTAAAGTTTCTTTTGCTTTCTTGACTGAATTATTTCTTACATCCTTCTCCTTGCAATTATATTCTTCATAAAACAACAGTGTTTCCAAATTTCTTTTCAGAAAGGTAATGTTTTCTGGTTCATTTTAGACTTGGAACAACTTTTAAGAGGGAAATTTGCATGCATATCACACAATTCTTATATGTTCTCATCTCTGACACCTGAAGTTTGATATTTACATTTAGGATATTTTGTACAAATCTCGATGTATTATTGGGCAAGAAATTTTTTCAGACTCAAATTAAAGATCATCTAGGGTCTTGATTTAAAAATTTTATATTCTAACTGATCTTCTAGACAAAATGATCCGAGACCATACATATCCAAATCAAGCTATTAAAACTCATTTGGAGGCTTCAAATTGTTAATTTGATGATCAATTGAACTCCAAATTTGACATTCTTATAGTCAAACCGAGCGTCTTGACAAGACAAATCCAATAAATTTGAGCTCACTTAATTTTGAGATCATTAAGGTCCTCAAATTGTTAAATAACCTTCCGTGATAAAGAGATATCAATATGGATCGTTTGATCAATAGGTTATCGGTGTTAGTAGTAGAATGAGTAGCATGCCTCACCTCCAAGTGCTATAAATAGACCACCTCTCTTTACTTGGAGGGGGAGAAGAATGAGTTGAATTTCAGTGTTGTTTTGGACTTAAGACCCGACGATAACTACTGACTCTCGTAGTAGCTGACCACCGTCAACCATAGTCCATCGACCATCGTTAACCATCGCCCGTCGGCCGCCATCGACAATTGTCGGCTATGTGTGTTCACTGCTGTATTTGAACTTAACAGTGATGTAACAACTAAGCATATATTGAACACTGATGAAAACTTCTTATGACTGCAATATTCATAATACAATGACTCTCTTTGGAAGTTTTTTCTATTTTGTATACAACCAAGTATTGATAGAATGTATCTTTATATTTACACACTTAAAATGGATTGCTTCGTCTGGGCTAGGTCCTGTGGGTTTTTTCCATATAAAAATTTTTGGTGTTTCATCTTATTACTTTCAAATTATCTGTGTGATGGATCATCATATAATACTAAGATGCTACTGCCATGAATATTGAGACACAATATTAGTGTGTTTTATATAATATTAAAGAATTGAATGCTATATTGCTTTATGAGTAAATATGTTAGTTTGGTTACCATATCTGTAAATGCATAAGAAATGTATGATATACATGTATATGCCCTTATTTAATAACGTTCTTGAAGATTTCAAACTAATTTTGATAACATGATAATTGTATGTACTGAAATTATTTATTTTTTTTAAAAGAGCATTATACGGCTCCTTTAACGTTAATATAATAAAAAAAACAAAATAAGGGATAAAAGTCTTATCTAAACCCATTACAACATTACACACACAAAAAAAGAATCTAGATGACGATTATCACAAAAAAAAGAAAAAAATAACTCACACAACACAACAAACAACCTAAAACTATAAATCATTCAAGGCAGCATTAACAAGATCCAAAGGAATAAGATTGGAAATCCAAGCACTATTCATAAGTAACCCCAATTTAGAAGCTAAATGAGCAACCTTATTACCATCCCTTTTCATATGCAGCCATTTAATACAAAGAGTATTAGTAATGCTAAAAAACTTCTTCAAATGAATAGATATAGACCAATGAGGAATAGCATGAAGCGTACAACAATTCCAAATAATAAGTGAATCCATCTCGATTTCAACATACTTCCAACCCATCCGTTTAGCAAATTGAAGTCCAAATATCACAGCATCAGCCTTCACAGTAAGTGGAGATGAAGAAACAGCTCTAGTCGTAAACCAGTAAGACACAGTACCTCTAAAATCTCTAACAATTCCACCAATACTAGCAGCTTTATTAGTCCAAGAGCCATCAACATTAATTTTAACAAAAGGAATATTGGATTTCAACCATCTGGTAATCTGAGGAGCAGAATTCAAATCATGTACATTGAAACCCAAATTAGTAAGAAGAGTGTTAAATTTAACAGAATTCTTCTTACTAGAACGAATAAAATTAAAACCTTTAAACAAGTAGCCACAGATTAATCTAGCCGTGACAGTAATAGAAGGAGAAAAATTAGAAAATCTAATGTTATTTCTGGTAACCCAAATAAACCAAGAAAAGATAGCAGGTAAAGATGCAAAAAATCTGCTCCAATAGATTTCCAGCCCGCAAAAAGATCAGTCATATAATTATAATTAAACTGCAGGTGATTCAGTTGCAAAATACTAATACATAAACGCCAAACATTAAGAGTATAAGAGCAGTTTATAAAAATATGATTAATAGACTCTTCATGGGAGAGACATAAGGAGCAACGAGATGATAATCTTAAACCTTTCAATTTAAGAATGTCATCAGTAATTATAAGTGAATTAAAAGTTCTCCAAATAAAAAATGAAATTGATGGTTTATGCCAAGGATTCCAAATCCATTTCAGATTCATACCGGGAGAATAAGAAAGAGAATTAGCAAAACTCTTAGGAATATCCACCTGTTTATCACAAATGGGAATAAAACTAATGTAATGAGCATCCTCAACTTTCATAACCTGCTTGAGCTTGTGCATATTCCATTTACCACCTTGCTAGAAATCATTAACTCTAATATTGATGTCAGCTGGGCCTACATAAGAAACATATAAGGCACCAATACCAAGCCAGTCATCAAACCCGAAAGATACATCCCCTTTATAAATATCCCAGTAAAGGTAAGTTTCAGCAAACCTAGCCACCTTAAGCATCTCTTTCCAAATAAAGGAATCCGAATTCTTAACAGAAATAGCAAGAGGATGAATGTCACCACAATATATATCCTTCATAAACTTAGCCATAAGGAGTTATTAAGTCTAAATCTGTACCATAATTTCATGTAGTTAAGAGTAATGGAATCAGACAATTTTCTGAAACCTAACCCATCATGATCAGTGGGTTTACAAGTTTAGACCAACTTCTCCAATGAATGTTAGAATGGGATTTGCCCTCCCAAAAAAATTTATTGAAAATCGCCTCAATCCTTTTAATAGTAATGTTCAACATATGCATGATTTGAGAAGAATAAAGAGGTAAAGAAGTAAGAATACTTTTAATGATAGTAACTCTACCACCAAAAGAAAGAAAACGGTTCTCCCAAGAAAAAAATCTTTCTCTTAATTTTATCAATAAGATTGGTAAACATATTACTTCTAGTCTTACCTTTAGAAAGGTTAAAACCCAAGTAACAAAGAGGAAGATTATCTCTGTTACAACCAGTATACTCAGTAATTCAATGTCTCTTAGAGGTAAAAATGCTTTTAGCACAATAAAAGAAACATTTATAAGTATTAAAATATAAACCAGAAACATCTTGAAAGATCAAGATCAAATCCCAGATCTTCTTGATAGTTCTTTTATTGGCATTAGTAAAAATGATTAAATCATCAGCAAAGCAAAGGTGGCTAACCAACAAATTACCTTTATGATAATAATTAAGAGAAGGGTAATTATTAAAAAGATTTTTCAAACATCTAGAAAAGTAATCTAAATCAATAATAAAGAGATAAGGTGATAAAGGATCACCTTGTTTCAGACCTTTAGAAGCTGGAAAGAATCCATAATTACCACCATTAATTATAAGAGAATTATGATTATCCTTCATAATATTGAGAATGAGTTGACAAAACTTATGGTTAAAACCAATAGCTGCAAGAATCTTTATAATGAAATCCCAACTAATATTATCAAAAGCTTTATGAATATCCATTTTAAAAAATATGTTTACATCTCTTTTCTTTAAATCAACATCCATGAGAAGCTCTTGAACAATAAGGGCATTATCACAAATGTTTCTCCCTTTGAGGAAAGCAGATTGATTATAGCTAATAATCTTGTTAATAATAGCAATCTATTCACAATAATCTTAGAAATGATCTTAAAAATAATAGAATTCAAACTTATAGGTCTGAAATTATCCCAACTAATAACATTAGGCTTCTTAGGAATTAAAACAATATTAGAAGTTTTGAAGTAAGTAGGAAGATTTTTACCCCTGAAGAAATCTTGAATGGTTTCAGTAACCTCTTTATGAATGACATCCCATCCATTTTGATAGAATTCAGCATTGAAACCATCAGGACCTGCAGCCCTTCCAGTGTCCATCTGATCAATAGTATTCTTAATCTCAATAGAGCTAGGAATATTAGTCAACATATTATTATCAATAACAGGAATATCAGCATAAAAGCTAGCATTAATATGAATAAAAGTATCATCATTCTTAGTAAAAGCAGTAGAAAAATAATTCACACCATCATTAATAATATCATTCTGATTAGAGAGAATAGAACCATCAGATTTAACAATCTTAGAAATCCAATTCACTTGCTTCCTACTATTAATACAAGCCTGAAAAAACTTGGAGTTTCTATCACCATTTAAGAAATTAGTCTTAGAAGCTTTTTGAGCATAAAACTGCTCTTCAATAGAAATAGCCTCATTTAATTTCTGCTGACCTTTAATCAGCTCATTAATATGAATGATGTCATTAGCATAATCCTTCTCAAGCAAAGAAACTTCAGATTCTAAAGTCTCCACATTTCTATGAATGTTTCCAAAAACATTCAAATTCCAAGTCTTAAGAGACTTAGCCAAATTCTTCTGTAACCTCCAAAGTTTAATACCAGAAGAATTAGTCACATCAGACTTCCAATTATCTTTAAGAAATTGTAAATAAGAAGCATGCTTAATCCACTTGCTAAAGAATTTAAAAGAGTACCTATTAACATTATTAGATATATTGACTTTAAGAATAATATGAGCATGATCAGAGGCATAAATAGATAAATGATAAACTTTGTAGATAGCAAAATTATTAATCCAATTTGTATTAGCAACAAATCTGTCAAGACGTTCGAAGACACTACCTTTGTGCCAAGTAAACTTGTTACCATGATAACCAAGATCATTAAGATCAGCACTAAGAAGAGTATTAGAAAAATCCTCTATAAGGTTTAAGTTAGGAAAACAACCCCCTTTTTTCTCCATGACAGCAGTAATCATGTTGAAATCACCCCCCATAAGCCATTTTTCCTAGGAAGGATTCATATCGACAATTCTGTTCCATAGCTCAAGACGAGCTATCTTAGTACAACCAGCATAAACAATAGTAAAAAGAAAGGAATCATTATTAAAATGAATCCTAATGTGAATAAATTGATGATGGTTAATAAGAATATCAACCTTTAAACTATCCTTCCAAAGAAACTAAATTTTATTATTGATATTAGTAAAAGAATTAAAACTGCCAAGCTTACGAATATACTTATCATTATTATCAACTGCAAACAAACGCTCAAGTAAACAAAAAAAGTTTAATTTATAATTACGAACAAGATTTCTAAGTCTATCAGTAGCACATTTTTTTGCTATCCCACGAACATTCCAAAGAAGAGTATTAAAATTCATCATTAACAACCTTTTCAGCCTTAGAATTCGAATTATAAACCTTGTTCGTAACAACATTTTTACTTCTGGTAACAGAAAAACCATTCTCAGGATACATATAATTTAAATCACGATTACACCTCACTTTTCTTTTTTTGGAAGAGTGATGTATCATCCATCCTTCTTCCAATTCCGCATGGGTGAGAGCAGAAAACTCTTCTACCCCAAAATCAGAATGAATAACTAATTGTTTATCAAAGGTTAAAGGATCATCAATATAACACAGATTTGCAACCCCATTTGATGTGGAATTATAGCCAAATTATTGAATTTCTGAACAATGGGCTGTTGACTAATATCATTAGAATTATTATCTAAGTTATGAATAATAACATGATTATTTTTAGACATGTTATTTCCAACAGATAAATTAATATTAGTAACAGCTTCCACATCAATGTTCTCATGCGCAACAAGATGAATAACTTCAGAATTCTTATGAACAACAGGATGAATAACTTCATAATTCACTTTATTATTAGAAACAGAATCTAATTTATCATGCAATATTTCAATATTATCCTTCAGAATATCAGAATTATCGTGCAAAACTCCATGATTTTCATTCTCATTGTCAAACCTAACCAAAGATTGAAAAGAATTAAAGACTTTACTAACCGGTACATCCTGAATCCGAGCCGAAGATATAACTACACTAGAAAGATCCTGTTTCTCTAAATTCTGAGAAGAAACAATCTTAGCAACAATATTAGTATTCTTAGATAACTTCAATTCAGGATGCACATGAAAGCAGTGAGAAAATAGATGCCCAAATATTTTACAGTAAGAACAATAATGAGGAATGAATTCAGCTTCAACTTTTTGCCAATAACCCTCATAAGAATCTTCCAGCCATAAAGAATCAGGCATGCTTAAAGTAACGTCCCTCTCAACTAAGATTCTAGCAATAGAAGGTTTGGACTGATCTTTAGTAGCAGCATCAATTTTAAATGTTTTCCAAAGATTTTACCAACCGAATAAAGAACCATTTTATTAAAGAATTGCAATCCTAAACTCGTAAGTTTAATCCAAATAGGAACCACTGGAGATTCTATAGCCGGATTAAAATTTGGATACCATTTGAGAAATTTCATATAAAACTTTTCAATAATTAGGACTTTCTTAGTAAACAAAAAAGTATAATCATCCTCTAGTTGGAGTTTGATCATAAGATTTTTGCTATCAATTAAACCAATCTTCCATTCACCTTTCAAATGTAGATCAATAAAAAATTTTCGCATAATATCAAATCTAGGATGGCCAAAAGAAAATTTCCCCACTAAGGTAAAGTGTAAGGGTTCCAAAAGAATATCAGTATCTTCTTTAGAAAAAAATCAACGCAGGTTTACCATTTTTACGAGTCGCATTCCTCAAAAGACTGTTAACATTGATCAGATCTTCATGGAACTCCGAGGAAAAGACGAAATTGCCTCCACCCCAGAGAGATCCTGCCACCGCTTCCTTGTAGGAAGGCGCCATCACGACAAGAAGGAGAGGAGAAGACTTGATTAAGAAGATCCAGTCAAGAGCAGCTGCATGTGTGCACATGGAATGACATGTACTGAAATTATTAAATTATGTAGATTTTATTTTTGCCCCTGGGCAGCATAAACATTCAAATTAGATTCTAAGGGGCTCCAGCCAAACACAAGAAAAAAAAGTTAAATTTTTGGATTGGAGGTCCGAATTTTGTCTTCCATTCATGCTAAGTCTTGATTTAATAAATCCAGCAACATGGTGGATTTAATCAATCTGGATTTACTAAATCTTACCGATGCTAAATCCTTCCTGCAGCCAAACACCCTCTAACGGATTCTTGACATTTGTCACGTATGAGCATTATACATATGTTTGTTATAGTTTAGTACTCCTTGGCCTTTTCTAACCTTTTCTTTTCATGGTTGTTTAATAAAAGAGGCATTTACAAACATATCACACAATTTTTATGTATTTATGTATGTAACCCAAACATTCATATTTACATGTATAACCTCTAATATTGTAATTTCACGTAGAAAGTACAACTATTGCCAACTTCATAGAAGTGAGATACACATTTTCATGCATAGGTTTATGACACTGAATTATTATAAAATGTAAATATCAAATTTTAGGTGTAAGATATGTAATTACATAAGAATTATATGGTATTTATGTAATTTTTGCTTAATAAAAATTGCTGTCTACTTCATGTCATAAGCATGTATTTCCAATTTCTTTTCCTTTGGAATTTGTGCAGTAAGGTTCGTATTTTGGAAAAATTATTCGGTCCGGAGTCTGGACGCTGCGATGCGTCCGGACTCCAATCAGAGACCAGCGGTTGGTAGGGTACCGGCTCCTGAAATAAGAAAATAATAATAATAAAAATAAAATTTCCCATATTTTAACTCTAATATATTGACAAACTTGACATTTTATTATAGTTTTAGTGAACATTGAATACATACAACCAATTTAGGTCTTGAATAAATTAAGAATGTTTATTCTAATTTTCCGAGGATGCACTAATTGGTATATTAGTGCATACATACCACACAATTCTTATGAATTTACATATCTATCCTCTAAACATCCATCTTTACATTTCTAACACTCAAATCTTGAAATACACTTTTTCATGTATAGGTAAAATGGTGTTAGTATAAATATCAAAATATAGTTGTTAGATATGTAAATACTTAGGAATTGTGTGGCATGAATGTAAATGATCTTACATTTCAATGACGTTTTCCTTGTTTGCCTTCTTCTTAACGACACAAAGCTCCATTCTTTAAGATTTTTTAATACATCTATTTCATTTCATGGAATTTGGCAAATTAAACCTTTTTTTTCTTGTCATATGGTTTACCAAATTCTAGTTAATTGCAAGAGACAAATGGCGCTTATTTCAATAATTAAAATAATTCAATGAGAATGTAAAATGTGCACTCAATATTCGAGTGGTAGGTGATCTCTTCAAATTCCTACAATTAGAGAGGTAGGAAATCTCTCCCAAAACCTAAACCTAAGACTCATAATTCAATCTCCTACATAAACTTAACCATAGACATAACAAGCAAATTTACATCCAACAATATTAATAATAATAATAAAATAATAAAATGCTTTTAGTCGTACAAAAGATAAATTTGCCCTTATGCTAGGTATCCTCGTAACAATTATGCCCCCATCCCCAAAAGACTCGTTCTCTTGAAGGTGGGAAAAAATAAAGAGTGTTCCTCCTCCTCCACAGTTGTCTCTATTTCTTCATTCTCTGCTTCCTCATTCGACACTATGGGAACTTGTAGTCTTCGATCCATGCAACAGTGTCCTGGGATAAACTTCTTATCACAGCGAAAACACAACCTTTTGGCTCGCTTCTCCCGAATCTCTCTCTATAAGACGCTCGAGTGTTGCTCTTGGTTGTGGTCCATTATTCGTGTCCCTTGTAGCTTCCCTTTGAACTTCCACTGTCAAAACTTTTAGCATCGTCGTGGTTGCAACAATTATGTCCGACGCTCCATTTGTGTGGCTCCGGTTGATTTTCCTCATTTAGTTCTTGTCTTCCACCATCTGAGCTTAGCTCCATCTTCTCCCTCTATACATGCAGTCCTAGTAGTCGGAGTGCTGCCAGTATATCGAGCTTTAAGCCTTTCATGAAATTCCCCTCTAGTTCTGCTTCAAAAATCCTTCATAGCCGTCCCGACAATAGTTCAAATCACTCCCTATATTTCATGACTGTCCCCACTTGAGCCACGACATATAATTGCTTGTGTAGATCTCCTTCCCGAATGGCTCCCAACGTTCCAACAAACAATCATTAAATTCATCCAGCGAATGAATCGGGCTAAAGCTTTCCTCTCCAAACACAATCCCGCCGCCATGAGTTCTCCACCCCATATAACCCATTCACTGCGAAGTATTGTTCCTCCCGGTACACCCACCTATGTGGGACTTCCTGACCCGATCCGCAATTACGCAGATAATTAAACTTTTAAAAGATAGGTAAACTTGGCCCCAAATTAAGTGGCTAGTGTACAAGATTTAAATATAATTTTTAGCAAATAATAAACACACTAGGGGTACTACGCAAGAATACGTATCGTTTCAAGTAATATAAGATTTTCTTTTAAAAACCCTAGATATCGATCCCACAGGAAAATAAGTATGAATTAAAATAAATTTAAATTACCAAAATTAAAAAGAAGTGCTAACTCCTAATATTTCTTATAACTAAACAAGAGTAAAATTAAACTTACTAATTTTCTAAATTATACAAGAAAGTGTTTAAGAAAATGATTAGAATACTTATTTAAAGTTACTTTCTCCTTATAAATATTTAGTAATAAGTTAAGGAATTCAAATTGTTTACAACTTAAAAATGTTGTATTGTGACAAATAAAAACATATATATTCTTTACCCTATGGTCAAGGTAAAAAGAACATTGGCTAGTATAAAGGTTGGTGTAGGAGTGTTATGAGTAGTGCTGAGTAGGTTCTAGTCTCTCATTTCTAGATTACCCACTGTGCCCTCTCTTACCAGTAACCATTTTTCTCCACTTTAAACCAAATTGGTAGAATTGATTCTATCACTCTAAAAACATCAAATCTACGCCCATCAAATCGTATCTCTCTATCTATTTGCACTCCCCTGCAGATGATTACTTCTTATCTTCCAAAGTGGAATGTGATACTTACAAGTTAAGAAATCTTAGCTCACGGTCAGATCTATAAGATTTCTCCACAAGTTTTAACAATACAAATGACCAAATTGTAAAGTAAAAGAATTTTAGGTAAAATATCATCACAATTTTTAGGTAAGAAAAAGAAAAAGTTCTTAAACAAAAATCCAAACCTCTTTACTTAATTACATCATATTTGTAAGTAGAAAGAAATGAAAACCACTCAGAAAGCATTGGATTAATGCAACAAAACATATTTATAAAACTCAAATCCTAAGTACACAACTTAAGAGTTAAGTTACAAATACTTATATGAAATATTCACCAAAACAATCCTTCAAAGTTCTCTGGCTTTTTTGACTCCCACACACTCTTTACATAACTCTAAACTTCAGGAGATCACCAAAACTCACTAAAAACTTACACACCTTGAACTTTAAGCGAAAGAAACTAAAGACTAATTGAGAATGACTCTAAAAAAGACTCTCTTTGGCAGCCAAAATAATCTAAATTTATAGAGCTTCGAAAATGACCAGAGATTGCTTAAAACACCTCTTCAAAATTCGTCCACATTCAACGAATCTTTTAGAAAATAACTCTGGCGCCTAGGCGCCAGTTAAATTGATTTATTTTAGTGTTTTTTGCTTCAAGGGACACATCTCTTTATTCAAATGTGTTTAGATTCATTGTATAACTCATTTGAGGCGTGCATAACCATCCAGGACCTTCTAGAACACCTTGGAACCACCAAAAATTTAAAATTAACTTCCCAGCTGTCTTTGGCGCCTTGGCCCCGATCTAGTTAATTAAATTTTCTTCATTAAGCCCCATTTTTGCTCCTTTTTGTTTTTATTTAGCTTCTTTTCATCCTTTAACTCATATTCTTATACCCGCAACCAAAAATATAAAAATACCTTTCATTAAAGCATAATATCCTTTAAAAATATATAAATAATTTATCCACCTAAATTGTTTATTTTAAAATAGATCACTTCCCCCTTGAAGATCGACATCTTCAACTTTTTAACTCTAATTTCTCCACCTCAACTTCCTCTTCCTCCATTGTTTTCCCTCACGTATCGAGGGTAAACCTCCTTCCTTCGATAGTAGTTATATCCCTTCTTTGCTTCTCCCCCTTATTCTTCGTGCTCATCAAAATCTCTAGCATAATTCCTTCTCCATGTTTTAGCCCAATTGCCTCCATCAGAAATATCTAATCCACCACTAATCAAAGCCCTGAGAGAAGGTTCATGATAGTGGATGTTTTTCTCATGTTCCTCACATTCAATCTCTTTTCCTTTCGATCTTGCTACGGATTCTCCAGTCAACCTTTGTTAGGATTTGTAAATTGAGTTGTTGACGAGTTCTTGGATTACATCTCAAAAGCATTTCTCAAATTTCCCCCATGCTCTCAAATATGTCCTCCATTCAGTTTTCCATGGAAGAAAATCTATCCTTTATGGTGGCGAACATTTCTTCCATCCCAGATTTGATTTGGCTGATATATTTTTCCAACATTTTTTCTAAATCATCCACTTTTTTTTACTTCCATCACTCCCCAAAATAATATTTTTTTATCACAAAGCACAAAAACACCTGCACGTTGAAATCCCGTCGATTGATTTACGAGTTTGTATCACTGAACGTATGCCCGTCGTCGATTGTTCGGTGAAACAAAGCACAAAATTGCGCAAGCCGAATAGCTAGAATCACATCACTATAGCTCTAATCCCATTCTAAGGCTTGTACGCCGCAAGAACTTGAGAAAAAACCAGAGTTTTGAGTCTCTATACCCACTTCCCTATCATTGCCTTCCAGCTAGCTTGAGTGCAACTAGATCACGTAGACGGTGCGAGAGAAGGAGAAGAATGACAGTTTCGAGTCTCTGTGTGCCGCTTATGATCAGGACAGGATCTCGTAGACGATCCGAGAGGAGGAGAAGAATGGGAGTTTTAGGTCTCTGTATGTTGCTTACCATGTCGCTCCCTTTCTCGCTAGTGCGTAGTCGACATGACTGTCTCACACAGACGGCCACGATCCCGTGGGTCCTTGTAAGCCATGATTCCGTGGTTTACCTTCTCCGCGAGTTCACACTCGTGTCCTTGCAGCAGCCTGATTAGAACAATTTGTGCGAGAATCCTTCCACCAAGGGCCACGATCAAAGCAGATAACCTAATTTTTCTTTCCAAATACCCAAAATAATGCTCCGACACCAATTTGATACGATTCGATCTCAAAGTCGGCACGCTTTATCAAATAAATTAGGACAAACAGATTTCTTATTTCAATAATTCAAACAATTAAATGAGATTATAAAGATAAGCATCTACGATTTGAGAGGTAGGCGATCTCTCTCAATTCCTACAATTCAAGTGGTAGGAAATCTCTCCCAAAACTTAAACCTAAGATTCATAATCCAATCTCCTGCATAGACCTAAGAGAGACATAAAAAATATATTTTTACCCAACAATAATAATAATAATAATAAACTAAATTGCCCTTAGGCGTACAAAAGACAAAAATTTGCACTTAGGCTTACAAAAGACAACTTTGCCCTTAGATTAGGAAACCCCGTAATAGATTCAATTGCCTCTTTAAATTAAAATTTCTTTACATAAACGTAAAGTTTACTATTTTTTTTGTCAGTGTAGTTTAGGCAATTTAATAATTTTGCTATCCTTTGACATATATATTTTTTGCCAAATACTTGAGAGTATTTAGACATTTGATAATTTTGTTCACCCTAAAAAATAATACTGGTTCCGACCCTGCATGATGTGCAGTTTATGTTTGTCTTGTTTTAGCTAGAACCTCTTAAACAATACCAATTTTATTTTTTATGTAAAATATAAGCAAATCAAATAGATATATTAAAGCAATGAAATTTAATACAAATGTATGATTTGCATGATGAATATAATAAATGTGAAAATATAAAAATAAATATTAATTATTTAATCACTCAATTATTTCGAGCCAAAATTAGCCAAATATGATCGCACAAGTACCTAGCCCGATTTTAAAATGAGCATAATTTTTTTGTTTGTGTTTGACTTGCTTACATAACAAATGCTTAGATAACAAGTTCTTTTAACAAACAAATAGGAGTGGTTTTTGAATTTTTTTTTAATTATTCTTTTGATAGACATACATACTTTTGTTATAAATTAATTAAGGCATTTTACTTTTGATCTCTCCTAAAATTATCTTTTGATGTCCCAATAAATTAGTTTAAATGTTATAAATATGAAATAATCATTTGAAGAATTGTTCACACAAAAGGGCTTGTAAAACTTGTTTTCATTTTCCTTATTTTTTTTCTCAAGAAAAAAAAAAAAGATTTGAGATGAAGATGATTGAATATATATGCCTATATTAAACCTTATTAAGATGAATTATATGGGATAAGTTTAGTACAATCCAAGGTTAGGCAAAATTAATGCTAGAAAATAGTTTGACCACATAAATACCTTTTTAAGAGAATGGGCAAAATGAATGAGGGAGGGTGTGATTGCAATATCATAAGCATAATCATGCTTGCTTCATTGACATTACAAACCTATGTCAGAGATAACATTGATGCTAATGTTAGATTCAAAGTTATTCATGAACATATATCAATGTCATAATAAAGAAAAAAGGATCAATGCATATGCATTACATATTTGCAACATTGTAAAAGCACATAAAAAAATCAGTTGAACTTGATGTAGCTAGTAACATAGCAAGCAACTCAAGGCTCGAAGTCAGTTTCTAGTCATAAGAACCATCAATAAGCTCGGAATTGAGAGTGAACTAACATCTTTACCGTGTTCCTCTGACCAGAACTTCTAAAAGTTGACAGTTAATTTGAATAAACAATCTTGATTAATGAATGACTTTGTAAATTTAGTGACAAATTCAACTTAATACTAATGGCCAAATTAAAACTAATTTCTAGAGCAACTTACATGGTGTTATGAGAAACTTGAGGGCTTGGCAATTCCAAAACAAATGAGATCTATGTTTTAGATGGTTCAAATTGATTATCAATTAACAAATTCTTGAAAAAAAAATGAAAAAAAAAACAACTTATTGAACATATTTCAAGTCCCCATATTGACATAATTTTGCTTGACCTATAACATATGTGGGTTTATGACTTCCATGCTACATTTTGTCTTTAAAAAGAAATCTATTAATGATAAAAGAAAAAAAAAAAGAACTTCCACTCCGATAACATAAAATAATTATTTTCATAAGCCAAATTATCAGCAATTACAATAAAATCAATCTATCCGGTATTAAAATTGGTTATTGTGTGGCTTTTAGCTGACAAATTCTTAGAAAATATTATGTTAGGCCTCATAATTATCATTAGAAATTTCTTTTGAATTTGATCTTAGGGTGCGTTTGGGGCAGATTGTGCTTATCCAGATAAGTCATTTATCTAGAAACGCGGACCGCGGGGTTCTACCCATGTTCAGTGTAAAAAAACAACTGTGTTTTCGGATAAGATGCTCAAACGCAGTTTCAATAAGGTGAGACCGCGTTTTAAAATGACACCGCAGCGGATAAGCTGCTCCCTTAGTCACATCATCATTGTAATAAGATATATATATTTGTCCATTTAAATCTAACATGGATATATATATATATACAATTGTTTTTACATAAAAATCATCGGAAGCTACTTCTTCCATTGAATTTGTACACTCTTTAATAGTTTTGCAAATTAATTGAAATATCTTTTAATGCACGCAATTTTATTTTAATACTAGGCAGTTGAAATGTACCATACAGCACACTTGTAAATTGCGGGACAATGACATCAAATTTAATTAACTCATCCTCTCTCTGCATGGGCGGACACCGTTCGACTTGGAGTAAAGCGTACGCAGCGCGATGTACGTTGTTCAACAGGAGGTGGTCACGTATGTATAACTTTCATATAACATATTTGTACCCTACAAAAATAAGGAGGTTATATGAAGATTTTGAGGAATAAAATTTGAAAATACCCTCCGAATAACCTCAATGTAAACTGTTGTACGTACGTACGAATATTTTCCCTCTCAGGGAGCAATTGGATCAAAACCCTCGTATTTAACTCTAATCGCATTTATAAATAGCTATGCTGATTAAATTTAGAAAAATGCCACTTAATATTTCAAGATAATACAAATAAATTTATATAAATGTGACTTAATAAATCAATGTGGTTTCAAAAATTTAATATTTGCGGTCAGGAAATGTTAAACTCCAATGTGGGACTAAATTATTTCCATGCGTGCGAGTTGAAGTTGTTTTATTTCTCGGAAATTTACATGCATACCACTCAATTTCTATGATTTACACATCTCACGCCTAATCTAGGGGTGTAAATGAACTGAACACGAATTAACACAGCTTGTTTTCGTGTTCGGTTTGTTTGAATTAAGCTCGTGTTCAAAATTATTCGTGATATCATTGTTCGTGTTCGTTTCTTAACGAGCAAGTCGAACACGAGCTGTTCGCGAACGGCAAGCCAGTTTGACAGCCCTAATATTAATATATATAAATAATATATTATATTAATTATATAACTTATATTATATAAATATATAATATCTATATCAGTATATTACTAATATAGTATATTAATTTATTATTATCATTATTTTATTATATATTAAAATTTATAAAATTTAATTTTTTAAAAATATCATAAAACTTTAATATATAATTATTTTAATTTATTTTATATTTCGAACAATAATGATACGAACACGAACGAACGCATCATTGTTCGTGTTTGGTTCGTTTAACTAACCAAACGAAAAGAATTATTCGTGTTTGTCTCGTTTACTTATCGAAAGAATCAAACACAAACTCCTTGACAAACCGAACACGAACTGTTCGCGAACAACGAACTTTTTTGACAGCCCTAGCCTAATCTTCAACTTATTATATACATACTACATTAACTATGCATTAAAAGGTGTATTTCAATTTTTTTATACTACAATCGAGGTACCAAATACTAAAATAATGCACTTTTTTTGTGATATAAAAGATTTGGGTCGTATAAATATAAATGTTAAAAGCATATGTGTTAGATATGTAAATACATAAGAATCTTAAGGCATTTAAATACCCTTTTATTAAAATAATTAGTTTTGCATACTTCTAATAATATATATATAGACAGATATTTATATTAAAAAAATCTTTATTTATGTGACATTTAAGCTAAACAAAATAGATAATAAAAAATATAAGATAAAATTATCGTTACTTAAAATATGTAGATTTTTTTATTAATTATTTTGCATACAGTTATTTATTAATTTTATAAATAAATTTTTAATAATAAGTGTCAGCTTCACATCAAAATTTTAATTAATTAAATTTTGTTGATAAATTTGCCTCCCTTAAAAAATAATTTTGATTCCGCTTAACGCTTCTTTGATATAAACTATCACTTTGATCTTTTTTGTGTGTGTGTGTGTGTGTGTGTGTGTGTGTGTGTGTGTGTGTGTGTGTGTGTGTGTGTGTGTGTGTGTGTGTGTGTGTCTCCTCTGGGGTCATGGGTTCAATTTTGTCTGTCGGGACGGAATTATTAGGCACATGAGATTGGTCGAGAGTTTCATCTAATAGTCTCTGGCCAATCTTTTTTTTTTTTTTTGATATATATATATATATATATATATATATATATATATATAGTGTCTCGTTCTTGGCGTGGTGGGGCGAGGCACTGTAAGCACTGAAGGTAGGGGTTCGAATCTCATCGGTGGCGCGAGGGGATTCGATGCGTTTAGAGCACATGACACGGGCTCTCATCATGGGGTCCAGCGTATGGGAAATCGATATTTGGGCTCTGCCGAATATCGGTTTCTTTTTTTAATATATATATATATATATATATATATATATATATATATATATATATAAATATGTATGTATATATGATAATAAAGGGGAGAACAAGTACTGTTTTAGTAGGTAAGTTACAGATAGGAACCACAATTAGTAGTAGAATTTGGTACGTAAGGTTCCATTAAAGCCTAATCACACACTCACACTGACGTGTTTGTATCAACATTTTAACATTTTAAGTAGGCTCAGACTCACCATCCATAAACATTCATTTGTTGTCCAAAAAGGACTAAATATATATATTTCAATTCCATGGTTAAACTTTATAAAAATAAAATCATTATAATTCATATTAGGGTGCTGAACAAATTAAAAGAAAAAAAAGAAAAAGAAAAATAAAAGAGGATGGGAAGGAGTGAAAGTGGGGAACTAGTAAGCACATTTGAGAATATAATGCATTTTGATATGGAAAATGCTGTACATGTGGATCACAAGATATGATTTAATTTTAGTCAACTAGCTTTTTCTTTCCTTCTTTAGCATGTCGTTTTCCAATTATCAATTGGAGTGGATTTATAGTGGATTTCTAGTTAGATGTTCTACAATTATAGAAATGCAAGTTACATGGGCTTTTGTTGAAATTTCCAAAAATTAAAAAAAAAAATTAAAAATAATAAACAAGTCATCAATAAATTTTTATGATCCGAAACCAATATGGAGATGTTTTTGAGTAATAAATATTCGAGATTTAAAATCAAGTTTATTGGGGCATTGGTTTTAGCAAGTTTATAGTCAAACTGGCCGTCTCGATAAGTTGAACCTGATGATATTAAGGTTGGGTTATTTGAGTTCAGTCAAGCCATTAAAGCATATTTGGAGGCTTCAAATCATTATTTGAATATTTTGATGAACTCCAATTTTGACAAACCTATGTCAAATTGAGCGTCTCGATCAGAGGAAGCCAAGGAGCTTAGGATCACTCAATTTTGAGGTCATTAAGGCACTCAAATCACTAAAAATATCTTATGATCATGGTGGATCAATGTGGGTCGTCCGATCAGTTGGTTGGGAAAATTAGTTGCCAAAAGACCAAAATGTTCCTATTCTAAAGGCAATAAATAGATGCACTCCTTTCACTTAAAGGGGGAGGAAAAATGAAGAAATTTCAAAGCATCATATGGACTGAAGATCTAACGATAACTGTAAGACTCCGCAGCCGCCGATCACTGTCGGTCACCACGTGTCAGCCCCCCATGCTCATTGCCGTCGACGACCCATGCTCACCACCGTCGATGACCCATGTTCATCGCCGATGCCATCGGCGACCCATACTCACCGCTGTCGGTGACCTATGCTTGCTAACATTGTATCTCAAATATCCCCATAACATATAATATCATATTGGAGACAACAAAAATTTTTGGCCTCTGTGGTCACCAACTATCATAGACACATGTCGACTGTAGTCAACCACTGCAGCTGCCCGTGTTCACTGTCATCAGCAACCCCTACTCACCATCATTAGCAACCTCTACTAGTTAACGTCGTATCCAAAATACAACCATAATGTATAATGTAATAGTAAAGACGTCCGACAATAATTTTTAGCCTCTTTAGCCCATGACCACATTCAACTACTGCTCGTTGGTCATCGTTGACCACTATCAAACACCGCCTGTACGATGTCATTGACCACTGCACATTGATCGACATTGACCACCTTTGGTAACCCCTAATCTCCACCGTAAATAACCCCTGCTTACTAATATTGTATCTCAAATACGACCGTAATGTGTAATGTCATATTGAATAAACGACAAAAACTTCAAGTCTCTATAGTCGCCGACCATCATCAACCATTGTCGGGCAATTGCCACCGACCACTGCCGATTGCACCTGCTCTCCGTCGTCGGCGACCTCTGCTTGCTAACATCATATCCAAAATATGGACATAATACATAACGTTGTTTTGAAGACTCAACAATAACTTCTAGCATACGTAGCCACCGACCAATATCTACCACCACCGTCGGTAATCGTCGAACACCTCTGGTAGGATATGCTCGTCTCCATCAACAATCTATTCTTGCTAACATCATATCACAAATACATCTATAACGTATAATGACACAATAAAAACCTTCAGTCTTCATAGTCGCCGACCACGGTCGATCATCGCCCGTCAGCCACCGTCGACCACCACCGACTACCTCTGCTCACCGTTGTCGACGACCCCAGCTTGCTAACGTCGTATCCCAAGTACAACTTTAATGTTTAACGTTGTATTGGAGACTCGAATAACTTTAAAACTCTATATATTTCAATCACAACACGTCAACTATCACCGATTACCACCACAACACCTACTCACTGCCATCTATAACAACTACTTGTTAACATCGTATCCAAAATATAGATGTTACATATAACATTATATTGGAGACCTGATGATAATTGCAACCCTTTGTAGCCATCGACCTCCATCGATCACTTTCGGTGACCATCTGTCGCCCTTGACCTTCATCAACCACCCTTGCTTTTCTTCATTAGTGACTCTACTTGCTAATGTTGTATCCCATATATGTTCGTAGTCCATAAAGCTATATTGGAGACTCAGTGATAAGTTTCAGCCTGTGTAGCCGCTGACCACCAATGAACACCCCACTCGTCGCCCTTGCTCACCACTGTCGGTGACTCTTGCTTGCTAACATCATATCTCAAACATGTTTGTAACATACAATGTCATATTGGAGACCCATCAATAAATTTCAACCTTCATAGCCATCGAAAGCCATTGGCCACCGCTTATTGACCATTGTCGACCATCATCAGTTGCCCATACTTGCTATCATTGACAAACTCGACTTGTTAACATCATATTCCAAAGATGACCATAACGAATAACACCATGCTGGAGACTCAACAATAACTTCAGAAATTCATAGCCCCCGACCACCACTGACTACCGCCAGTCAGCTACTAGTCACCACCATCAACCATCACCATCTGTCACCATTGATAACTTCTACTTAACATAATGTTGTATTAGAGACCCGACAAAAACTTTTGGAATTTGTAGCTACTGACCACAATCAACCGCCCTTGCTAACCACCATTATTGACTCTACTTGCTAATGTGTATCCAAAATAAGATCATAATGTATAACACCATATTTAAGATTTGATAATAGATTCTAGTCTTCGTAGCTGCTAACCATTGTCAACCACCATCGGTTGTCACCACCCACTGCCGTTGTCCAACGGTTATCTACCACCATTTCTAAGGACCATCATAACCAAAATACGATGGTTGTACCTAGCACATGTATCTTTCTTTAGACTTTATACTAACATTATTGCACCAACTATGACCTGTGCAACTAGTTACTATTATAAATTCTAATTACGACTTCAGTTGCCAACTGACACTATTGTAACTTTAAACTACGACCTATGTGACAAACTACTACTAAAACCTTCAACAATGGACTTTGTGGCCAATTAATGTTATTGCAACCCTCAACTATAACCTATATGACCAGCTATTCCCACATCTTCCAAATATGACATTTTTAACCAACTGATGCTATTGCGGCCCCCAATTAGGGCCATTATAACCAATTACTACTGCGACATTTAACTACGACCTTTATGACCAACTAATGCTATTGTAACCCTCTACTACAGTCTATATGAAAAACTATTACTCTAACTTTCAACCACAGTCTATGAGGCCAACTAACATTATTACAACTCCCAATTAGGGCCTATGTGGCTAAATACTATTACAACTTTCAACTGCGACCTTTATGGCCAACTAATGTTATTATAGACCCCAATTAGAGCCAATATGACCAACAACTACCACAAATTCCAACTACGGCCTCTACAGCCAACTAACACTATTGCAACCACTGACTACGCTCTTTGTGGCCACCTACTTCTGTTATAATTTTCAACTATGGCCTTTGTGGTATACTATTGCTATTATAGCCTAAAAATACAAACATTGTAGCATAATTATGGCTGGTATTACTGACCTACTATTGCACATATGTAATTATCAACTTTGTTATTCAATCTTTTCTAATTCAGGAGAAAAGTTGACCTTTGTACTTATAATCACATAGTGGACTATTTTGATTAGGCTAGGCCTCTTGAGTTTTTTCCTCCGCTGGGTTTTTACATGCAAGAAATCTTGGCATCTTCTCCAACCAATTTTTATATTATTTGTGGCCCCCAATTAAGGCGAATGTGACCACTACTATAACTACATTCAAATATGATTTTTATGACTAACTAATGCTATTACAACCCTCAACTACAGTCTATATTCACAACTATTACTACAACTTTCAACTATGGTCTCCGTGACCAACAAACATAACGACACCTCTCAAAGAGAGCCTATGTGGCCAAATATTATTAGAACTTCTAAAAGTAATCTTTATGACCAACTAACACTATTATAGCCCCCAATTAGAGCCTATATGATCAGTAATTACCACAAATTCCAACTACGATCTATGTAGCTAACTAAAACTATTATAGCCACTAGCTACGACCATTGTGGCCACCTACTGCTATAAAATTTTTAACTACGACCTTTGTAGTCAATTATTGTTATTATAGCCTAAAAATACATATGTTGTAGCATAACTATGGCTATTAGTATTGAGCTACTATTGTCCATACGCGATGACAACGATAATGATATTTAGGGAATGCTCTTTCGGTGGTAAGTCTAAATCAATAAAAGAAATGAGAGAATGTGAGCTACAATGTATGGAGAGGGTAGCTTGAATAATTCACCCGCCTGAGATCTTTTCAACTGGCTTGGCGGAATGACTCTTCTTCATCCCATTCAAAGATGACAAGAATTATGCCAGCAATATGTATCACATGGGCTCGAACCAGCTCGTTTGTTATTTCTTCATCTGCAACCTTTACTTGTGGCTGGGTGATTGCATCAAGCGCTACAAACACCTTTAGCTTTCCGTCTTTGATCGAATCCTCGATCAGGATTTGAAGTTAATTGCACTTTTTGGTGCATGTCCGTGATCTCAATGGTATGTGCAGTACTTCTTTGTGTCCCAAAGTTACACTCTAGCTACCATCGATGACAAAGGTGGTGGTTACAATTGATAAACTGAAGCTGTGCTTGGCTTCAGCTGGTGCTTACAAAGGTTGAGACAAGGGGGTGAATCACATTATAGTACAAAACTATGAAAATGATGCAAGTTTGAAGGAGACGTGATTGTACTCAGTCTTCTAGTGAGAGATTTTATTGTATGGAGGTTGATTGTGTCCAAAAAGTTTGCATCCAACGCCTGCACCGGGCGCTCCCATCTTCGATGGACGACCCATTACCAATGTGGGTGAGCGCCCAAAAGAACATTTTTCGAAACTGAGCTCAAGGAAGATGACTCCTAGGAGAGGCACAACTGCTCCCAGATACACACGTTTACAACACCTGGGTACTCGACGCCTGGGGATGGCGCCTAGGTGCTTGTAATCGAAATGTACAGTTCAATATTTAAAGGATCATCTTCACTATGAGATTTGTGTGCGCGTTGAAGTTGGATTTCTTTGATATCTCTTGTGCGAAAGGGATAGAAGAAGAGTCCCATAGTGTTCTTAAGTTCCAACATTATAGAGTGATTTGAGTTTGGTGTAGTTTATGCTTTCTTCTCATTTCTTGATAGTGAATTTCCAGTTGTGGTTCTATTTTTATTTCTGTTCTTGATTCTTTTCACGTTAAACCTTAGAATTCTTTGTATTTTTTGTGTTTAATTACTTCGTGTCCATATATTCTAAGTTTTGTTTCGGATCTCTCGAATTGATTTCCATGATTTTCCCACAACAAATCATGCCCTTGCTGTCTCACAATGTGTCCTTTGAATGGCTCAATATCCCTCATCTTTGATCTTCTACTTTGAATGCAGTGTTGCATATTGTTTGTATAGAAGGAAGGAACTTTTGGTGCTGCTAATTTTGTGCTTGTTTGTCATGGGTTTTGATGCGTGCAAGAAAATTCGCGGCAGTAGAGTAGCGGATTATCGTCTTAGCATTGTACAAAAATTCAGCACACACAAATGAAAGAGAAAACAAACAGTAATGACTCCAGTAGTTTTTACGTGGAAAACCCATAATGGGAAAACCACGGGACTTGGCCCAGTTACAAAAATCCACTACAGATTTATTAATTCCTTAACATGCTTGGTGAGCATTATCTATTAAGCATGCCTAGAGGTGATACCTTCAGCATCAAGGGAATTTTTTATTACTTTATTTGTCTTTTAGTAGATATATGGAGTACAGTTAATAGTTATTATAGTTAAATATTTTGAAACTATGTTTGTTGAATTTAAAACTTGTTTTGAAGATTTTATTTTTGTTGAATTTAAACAAAGAAGTCACACATATTACCTTGACTTTGTGACCAAGTTGTCTATGTTGATGATAATTTATGCCATACTACATTATTATAGCATTTAGGTCACTTATTTTCTTATATTTATGATGCCTGTCAGTTCAACTTTATTCAACCTTCAATTTTGAACATATTTACTTTTCAGTTCAATGTGCTGCTCGGTTTTCAAAACCTTGATCTTATCTTATATGTGTCGAGTTTGAGTCGGTAGATTGAAGGTGGATCAGGTTCGCGTCTTTTATTCAAATCCGATAGTTTTAGGTCGGGAGTCCAACGTGCAAGCTCAATTTAACACCCCTAAACCACGCTTAACTTAACACTTAACTTCTCAGTCAGAAGGATAAGAATGATAAAAATAATTATTTTTCAATCTCAAAAAATATATAAAAATTTTAATAAATTGATTTATTAAAATTTAATTACAATTCTTTTAAAAAAGAACTGTAAATATGTGTCGGATTACTATTATTATTATTTTTGTCAACATCTTAATCCAAATTTTGTTTTTAAATACAGATATATTTTATAATTTTTTAACTAATTTTAAAATATGAAGATGGTGAATTATAAATTTATAGTTCTCTTAGTAAAACTCCTCCCCTTCTGCAGCCGGCCTTTTAAAGGCCATTCCCAACTCTCTCCTCTCATTGCCCTCTGAAAGCACAAGCTCTCTATCTCTCCTCAGGTAATGCATCTAAGCTCTCTCTCTCTCTCTCTCTCGTCTCAGGTATTGATCTAAGCTCTCTCTCTCTCCCTCTTTCTCTCTCATCTCTGGTAATGCATCTAAGCTCTCTCTCTCTCTTCTCAGGCTCTCTCTCTCTCTCTTCTCAGGCTCTCTCCCTCTTCTCAGGCTCTCTCTCTCTCTCTCTCTCTCTTCTCAGGCTCTCTCTCTATTATGTGAACATACTCCCGGAGGATTAACATACATATCTGAATTTTCCGTTATTTATTTTTATAATATCCTTGTAAATAAATCTCACTAACATTTATATCTGAAAAAGATGCATTTTATTTTCGATAATTTCATATTAGGGATTTTTTCAAAAAAAATAAAAAAAAAATTTAAGTATCATAAAAAATATATAATAAATTAAAGATTAAATATAATTGCATAAAAATGAAATCATATATATATATATATATATATACATATAACCTGCTAGTAGAGGATTTGCTCGTCAGTGTAAGTCCAGTTGGGTGTTAAAATCTCAATCAGGCGAGTTGCTTGTTATACGCAGGGATACTTGAATTGGTTGACTCACGTGATCCAATCCCAAACTTACGGGATTGCGAGCCTAAGTGGTTGGCAATCTTTATTAAAAAATAAATAAATAAAGAAATCATACTTTTTGAAGTCTTCTTTTTCTCTCTCCATTTTTTTGCTACCAAGAAATATTGTTTTCAGAGTCCGAATGCAAACTGCGTCCGGACAACGGACGCGATACACCTGATTTTATTTTTTTGTGAGTAAGATTTCGAGTATATGCATACGTTTCACAACTTACATCCAGACTCTGACATAATATTTTTTTCTTTTGCTACCTACTTCTATCGCTCGTTAAAACTAAAATTTAATGAAAAATTATTTCATCTGGAGTTCGGACGCAGGCTGCGTCCGGACGATGGCTGTGATATCTGACATCGGCTGTATCACAGACGTTGTCCGGGCGCATCAGCTCTGCGTCCAGACTCAATAATTTTTCAAATTTAATGAAACTGTCATTCTTTAAATAATTTGCGCCGTGGAGTTATGCTTTAATTAAATAAATCACAGCTTTTTGTGACAATTATGGAAATTGGTAAGGAAAGAATCTCTTTGGCATTTTTTAGTCTTGCAAACTAATCCATAAAAAATGCGAAAATTACAGGCCGCCCTATGGCATCCCATTTTCCATAGGAAACTAAAATATAGTTTAAATACAGTTAAAAAGACCAACAAAAATATAGATTTGGATTAAGATTTTAATAAAGTTATCATTATTCATATGATTTATTCAAACTAAATTATATATATGGAATCTAGAAATAAGCAATCTGGCATAATATATCACTTTACAGAATTCATTACAGTTTTTATATTACTTTATCCAAACAGTCCATAATGATATTCGTTTTTACAAATCAAACCACTCTCCCAGAAACTACTCCGCTTCCAGTTGGAGAAATTCCTAATCTCCATTCCTTCACAATAGAAGGCATAGAGCAGTTCCTACTTCCTTTTACTCTTCCCCTATTCCACTCTTCTTTGAAGCAGGTATAGTTCTTAATTTTCATCTCTCTTTTTTCTTTTTAGTATTAGACTATCAGTCGCGCAAATTTCACTTCTTAGTTCACATGATTTCTTTGCTTATATAAAAAAAATGTAATTTTGGTTGATATTTTGTGTTTTTTTCAGAGTTTCAGCAGTGAATGAATATGGGGAATGAGAGCAGAATTGAAAAGAGCTATTTTGATGTGTTGGGGCTCTGCTGTTCGTCTGAAATTCCTCTTATTGAGAAGATTCTGAAACCCTTAGATGGGATCCAAAAGATCTCTGTGATTGTTGCTTCAAAGACTGTTATAGTTCTTCATGACCCCGAGAAAATCTCTCAGCTGCAGATTGGTAATTTTCTTTTTATATTTTTCTTTTGTTTTGATGAAATTTTCCAACTTTTTAAACAGAAATTTGATTTTTTTTTTTATTTTTTTTGTTGAAATTGTCTTCGGCTTTGCTGTAATGTTGCTGATGCGAGACAACATAGAATTTTTGTCTGTAAATTTTAAAATTCATTATTGAAGTTGAGTTCACTTTGAATTTTCTTACTATTTGCTACTGATTTTATTTTTATTTAATGTAAAAAAGAGGTATTTTAGCAAAATAAATTTGTGTATGTTTCTATCTTCCATCTTTTAATAGGAAACGCAGCTCTGTTTCGCCTTGGGAAGTGCACATATGCAATTTTCAGTACAGCTTTCTCAGCAACCACTCATTGTTTTATTGAAATTTACATACACACCACATCCTTTTTCTGTATTTATATAAGAACCCCTAAACCAAATGTGAACGGAAGATTACATATCAAAGATCTAAACTTCAATTTACATACATATCACTTATGCATGCAAGTTAAAATTCTGTATTTTCAATGCGATGTGAGAGCTTTAGATGGTATAAATGGAAATAATAACATTCCGGCGTTAGATGAATACAATTCTTTCACGAATTGAAGTCTTCTGCAAAGGATTCTACACATCGCCCGTTTGAAACTGCAACTCAGAGCGTCTGTATATAACATTACATGCATCATTAAAATCCTCTGCTTTTTTTTTGTAGTTAAGGAACTAAATAAGGCAAGGTTGGAGGCGAGTATAAGATCATATGGAACGGATAAGATGGTGAATAAATGGCCGAGCCCTTACATATTGGCTTGCGGGGTTCTGCTGCTTATTTCCTTATTTCAAAGGTTCTACAGACCGCTTAAATGGCTTGCTCTCTCAGCAGTTGTGATAGGCCTTCCCCAAATCCTCCTCAGAAGTCTTGCAGCCATTCGAAGATATACTCTTGATATCAACATTCTCATGTTGATTGCAGGTATATTTGTAAATATATATAATAATTGGGTGGTATGCATGTAAACGACCTTTACATACAGACCACCCAAAACTTGCTTATTAACAGCTATCTCTCGTCCAGAAAATTAATAATGGCATACATTAATTAACAATTGAAGCCTTTGATTGGGTAATTTTGATGGACAGAGTCTGGTCTATTTCTTTATTCATAATTATACTGTCATACAGGCTTAAATTTATAAAAAGAATAAAATTTTAACTATAGTTTATCTGATAATAAATTCCCACTAAATAATTAAATTTTCTTGATTGATGGCATTCATTATCAACAGTAGCTCTCAACATTCTAATAATACTGAAAAGAAAATGTATAGCACTTTCTCACGCTTTTCCTACCGAGATGTTGATGTGATAATTAAAATGTAAATATAATAATTATATTTCTGTCGTTAAGATGCATTTGTTAAAGTATATATATTTTTTTGTTTGGCAGTGGGAGGAGCAGTTGCGCTAAGAGACTATTCAGAAGCTGGCTTCATAGTTTTCCTTTTCACCATGGCTGAATGGCTTGAATCCATAGCAGGCCAAAAGGTGCTTTCTATTGGAGTATTCTAATGAATGTTATAATACAGCTATTAATATTTTTTACTGGTATTTGTTTTCATACTTCTCTTTATTCTGTTTTTTATTTTTTATTTTTTCTTATGAGTGCCTCTATCTCTACCAATAAGATAATGGAGTTTCCGTTTTATTCTGTTTTTATTTTTTCCTATTCCCCGCTCTCTATCAATGAGATGGCGGAGTTTCCTAGCTTATTGTAATTGGTCGGAGTTTCCCCTCTCTCTATCAATGAACTCCGACCAATTCTATCGGGTGTCTAAGAAGATTCAAGAGGCAAAATAGGGATCAAGGACTGTGACCCCCAGTACTGGAATGGCCTGGTTGCACCATGAATGGAATGCGACCTGTGTTACGACTACACTTGGAACTCTTTGGCTGACATTTCTTTCCTTCGGAAAATTGCTAGAAAAGAATCAAATGTTACAATTTCTACCAACAAACACCTTGACGAAGTCCGGGTCTGTATTTTTGATCGGGATCCTGTTCATTCCACTCGCATTGCTTTCACCGAGATCCGTCGTGAAGAGAGTTTGAGACTTGTCATGCTCGGTACTTCTACCCCTTAAACCAAATCGTCCGCCTTAGTCTCTAATATTGAACAGCCCTCTCGGGCAAGTCACCCCACTTGTGAGTGAAGTCGCCCAATTTTGTTTCAATTTATTGTCCCGAAATGTTTTTGGAATGATATCATATTGACTGCCACCTATCCAAAAATAGAGTCACGTCCAAAATTCACAACTTTCGAACCTCTTTAACCATCTTGATGTCCTTCTTGCATAACAACCGGGTCTTCTCTACTTTAGATCCCATACTTTTGGGTGCACAGCCTTTGTTCAGAACACTGACCCTACTTGAGTAAATTTGATCCCAGATCCATAAAATGTATCTTTTTAGGTACTTTGTCACTCAAAACGGGTATCAGTGTCTTGATTTAATTACAAACAAAATCTATATGAGCGGTGATGTCTTTTTTTTTAGTGCATTCATTATTTTCCTAATTCAAATGCAAGTGAGGGGGAGCTAGAGTTCTTGGACTATATTCCTTATCCTACTCTTATGGATGTTCCCACCATTGTTCCTGCTACCGAGGAATCTCCAGTTCCTGTTGTTCCACCATCTCCTCCTCCCACTCTTCATGTTTACACTCAGATCACTCGTCCTAATGCCCTTCCTCTGGAGCTCGCTACCTCCCTGCAGGACCTTGAATCCACTTCTAGCGACATCCGCGACGCTACTACTCCATATGAGGAGATTAGTTCCCCAAGTAAGATACGCAATCACCGACCTATAGAGTATTTGTTACTGTGCTGATGGATCATCAGATCTCAGTTACTATTAAGGCTACACTAGCGGATCCGACCTGGAAAGCTGCAGTAGTGGAGGAGGTGAATGCCCTTCGACGAAACTATACATGAGACATCGTAGATATTCCTTAGGATAAGAAAGCAGTCGGATGCCGATGAATTTTTAGCATCAAATTCAACACAGATGGCTTCTTTGTGTGCAATAAGGCACGGTTGGTATAGTAAGTCAATTAATGCATGAACCATATGAGCACCATCTCCAAGCTATCCACCGGATTCTCCACTATTTATAAGGCACGCAAGGCTCATGTTTATTTTTCTCACGCCACACCTCTCATTCTATTGATATTTATACTGATGTTGATTGAGTCGGATCAGTCCATGATTGACAATATACCATTGGGTATTGCTCATCTATGTGAGGAAATCTCGTCACATAGAAAAGCAAAAAAATAGTCGGTGGTTGCCTGGAGTAGTGCTTAAGCTGAATTTCGATCCATGTCCTTATGGATCTGTGAAGCTCTCTAGTCATGCATCATGTTCCGCGAACTCCGTATGCAAACCTCTGATACCTTGGAGTGTTCTGTGATAATAAAACCGTCATTAACATTGCTCACAACCCAATCAAGCATGATTGTATAAAACATATGGAGATTGACAGACGCTTCATCAAAGAAAAACTTCAGTCCGGAAAAATTTGTATTCCTTATATGCCAGCTAGTTAGCAATTAGCGGATATCCTCATAAAAGACCTTCCTTGACCACTATTTGATGACTTTAAATCTAAGTTGAATATGATTGAAATCTATTCTTCAACTTGAGGGTGCATATTAGAATAAAACAAAAGTTGCTTCAATAAACGTGCTTTCATAGTCATTCATAAGCACTATTTCAACCCCAATTTAAAGGATCAGATTAGTTTATATATATATATATATATATATATATATATATATATATATATATATATATCTGCGTGTGTGTGTGTGTGTGGAACAAGTTTGAGATTAATTTGACAATCATAATCAGGACTATTTTGACACTTTACTCCAATCCAATTAAACTATTACAAATTCACTAGCATAAGCATGACAAACAAACATATAAGGCATGAAATCAAGAGAAAGCAGGCGAATTCACTAACCGTGTAATGCATTGGATCCATCTCATTATAAAATGTATTAGAATATTCAGACATAAATTTTTTGTTCCATTTCATGAAAATACATTAAAAAAATAATGTAAACACACTTAAGAATATAACATGACCTTAAACAGTCTGATCTTGCCGAGATTCAAAAAATGAAAAATGGGACATTTTCATACATACCGCCCAATTCCTATATATTTACATATCAAACGCGTAAATTTTACATTTTACATTTATGCCACATGTCTTTCATGTCACATAAAAAAAATACTGTTATTTTAACATTTGAAAAGTGAAATAGACCTTGACATACAGAGGAAATGTGGTATATATATATGCAAAAGAGTTTAGTACATAGGAAATGAATGGTATGCATGTAAATCTTCCATAAAATTGAAAAGAAAAAGACAACTAAATAACATACCAATATTTTATCTTCAGGCAACTACAGGAATGACATTGCTGATGAATTTGGCTCCTCAAAAGGCTGTTCTGGCTGAAACAGGCCAAGACGTCGATGTGAAAGATGTGAAGGTGGGCACCATACTTGCTGTTAAGGCTGGAGAAGTGATTCCCATTGATGGGATTGTGGTAGAAGGAAGAAGTGAGGTTGACGAGAAGAGCCTCACTGGTGAATCCTTCCCTGTAACCAAGCAGCCAGAATCCTTAGTTTGGGCTGGAACTCTTAATATAGATGGTAAAGTACTCCTATAGCTATAGTTCTGACACTTTATTTTCAGTTTGAAATGTATTTTTTTTTTAATTATGAGATAATTACAGGGTACATTAGTGTGAAGACTACAGCTTTGTCTGAACATTCTGCTGTTTCTAGGATGGCAAGGCTGGTAGAAGAGGCACAAAACAGCAGGTCTAAGACACAGAGAATGATAGATTCCTGTGCTAAATATTACACTCCAGGTTAGCCATGAATTGCTAAGCGGGTTCTTTATAGATAGAGATGAATTCATTGAGTTGTTATGAATTTTTATGTAAAGGGAAAATTTTACTAAACACACCATTTACTAAAGTCAGCATTTGTCACATGCAGCTGTGGTGATCATTGCAGCAGGAGTAGCACTGTTCCCAATAATATCAAGGGCTCACAATCAGAAGCATTGGTTTCAGTTAGCACTTGTGCTTCTTGTGAGTGCATGCCCATGCGCTCTTGTGCTTTCCACACCCGTTGCCACATTCTGCGCACTTTTGAAAGCAGCCAGAACGGGCCTTTTTGTTAAAGGAGGAGATGTTCTTGAAGAACTAGCAAGAACTAAAGTAATGGCTTTTGACAAGACTGGAACTATAACAACAGGAGAATTTTCTGTCGTTCAGCTTCGTTCATTAAGCTCTGAAGTTACCATGGACATGCTTCTTTCCTGGTAAGATTTATTGGATTATCAGCTAAGTTAGTGTAGTGTCGAGAAAAGTGTCAAAATAGTCTCCTCACTTTTTTTAGAGGTTCAGTTTGATCGTAGAGTCTATAAAAGTGTCAATTTAGTCTCCGGGCACTTTTAATGTGGGCTAAAATAGTTCTATCTAAAGACTAATTTTATATTTTTATAGACTGTGGGACTAAAATGACTCAATGTAAATAGCAAGGGGACTATTTTAACACTTTATTCGGGCAGTGTTATATAAGTTAAAGCAACAAAAATGAAGTCAAAATTTTTCTTTATATTTGATGCGACTAATTAATGGTAGAAATTTCTATTTATTACTGACAGAAAGATTTCTTCAGGATTTCAAGTTTGGAGAGCAAATCGAGCCATCCGATGGCGTCTGCACTGGTCGACTATGCGAGGATCAGGTCCATTGAACCTAAGGCAGAGAATGTAAATGACTTTCAGATTTACCCTGGTGAGGGGGTTTCTGGTGAAATAAATGGCAAGAGAATTTACATTGGAAACAAAAGAATTGCAATGAGAGCTGGATGTGAAAGAGGTAGGAAGATCTTGAGAACTAACGCATTTTAATCAGGCTGTGTATGCTCTCATTTATATAGCATGTCAACCTTCCAATCACTTAACACCATGAGAGTATTTCTAGCTCAGATTTCTTTTGACCATGAACACTCTTCAAGTCTCAAGAAAGTTTGCCATTTGAGTTCTTTGATTTTTCACTTCCTTCATAAGACTTATCAGTCTAAAAAACTCCAAAATCCTTTAATAAGAATTCTGATGATATGCAAATCTATCTACACGCTTCTTCACATGGTGACTAGACTCATAATTTTATGTGGTTTTCTCCTCCAGCCCCGGATGCAGAAGACATGAAGGAAACTGTTACAGTGGGTTATGTATTCTTAGGTGCCATGCCCATCGGGATTTTTAGGCTCTCTGACACATGTCGTACGGGCGCGAAGGAGGCTATAGAAGAGCTGAAGTCCTTAGGCATTAAAAATGCAATGCTTACTGGAGATTCCACCGCAGCAGCCATGCAAGCTCAAAAACAGGTAATTAAAGCATAGAGGGAACATCTGTTTTGGTTTATTATCATCATCCCTTATTCAGTTAATAATTATACTGAGGGAATTTACAAACCTATCACACACTTCTGATGTATTTACATATCTCTCATCTAAACTTTCATATTTATATGCATAACGTGTGTTCCACTTTTAAAAGATGATAAAAGTGCTAGTTTTGATGTGATACTAATGATTTTGAGAGCTATGTGTGTAAATATGAAAGTTTAGGTGTAAAATGCACTGGGTATGTGTGCTATTTGTGTATATGCCCCTTGTTCTAAACAACGGCAAAACAACAAAAAAGAAAAAGGTTAGCACATTAAACATAGAGGAAAATGGAACTACTTCAAGCAACTTTTCTACAGCTCAATTAATGAAAATAATAGATGATTCTAAGTGAAGTCGATTCAGCTTAACATCAAAATTTAAATTATGTCAATTTCAAATGTATGCAACAATTTTGCAGTTGGGCAATATTATCGAAGAAATACACGCAGAACTATTACCAGAAGACAAAGTAAAAATCATCAGTGATCTCAAGACAAAGAAAGGTTCAATAACAATGGTAGGAGATGGCATGAATGATGCACCTGCGTTAGCCATGGCCAATGTAGGGATCTCAATGGGTGTATCAGGTTCCGCAGTTGCGGTGGAAACCAGTCATGTAACCCTAATGTCAAATGACATTCTTAAAATTCCAAAAGCCATTCGCCTTGCGAAGAGGACAAAACAAAAGATTATAGTAAATATCATCTTCTCCCTAGTCACAAAGATTGGCATCCTGGGATTAGCCTGTGGAGGCCATCCATTACTTTGGGCAGCAGTATTAGCTGATGTTGGAACATGTCTAATTGTCATTTTAAACAGCATGACATTACTGCCAACGAACAAGAAGAAAGTGAAAAAATGTTGCCGAGGATCGCAGCACCAAAGAGTAACGTGCAGTGACAAGTGTTCCAATGGTTCGTGTGGACCAAAGTCTGAAAGTTGTCATGGTAGTCATGGCTGCCATGAGAATAAGGGTGCAGAAGAGAAGAAACCATGCTGTAAAAGTAAAGACCTTCAAGCAAAATCAGCTGCACGGTGCTGCCAAGGAAATGTGATTTGCAGAGAAAATGGAAGAGATGAGCACTTGATTGCCATGATTTGTGAAGAGGATTCCCGTAGAGAAGATGACTCCTGTGGAAATCATTCAAACAGAGCAATTAACCACACAGTTCCTTACCATAAGAGTAAAGGTGCAGAAGAGAAGAAACCATGCTTTAAAAGTAAAGAGCGTCAACTAGAATCAGCTGAACAGTGCTGCCAAGAAAAAGCGATTTGCAGAGAAAATGGAAGAGATGAGCACTTGATTGTCATGAATTATGAAGAGGAATCCCATAGAGAAGATGAATCATGTGGAAATCATTCAAGCAGAGCGATTAAACACACAGTTCCTTGCCATAAGAGTAAGGGTGCAGAAGAGAAGAAACCATGCTGTAAAAGTAAAGAGCGTCAAGCAGAATCAGCTGCACAGTGCTGCCAAGGAAAGGTGATTTGCAGAGAAAATGGAAGAGATGAGCACTTGATTGTCATGAATTGTAAAGAGGATTCCCTTAGAAAAGATGACTCATGCGGAAATCATGCAAGCGGAGCGATTGAACACAAAGCTCCTTGTCATGAATTACACATTCAGAAAAGTAAAGCAGATAATGAGCATTTGATTTCACCATGTATTCATGAAGAACAGAAGGAACATGGTTCATGTCAAGGGCATTCAAACAGACAAACTAATCATGGAGTCCATTCTCATCACGAATCAGCAAAGCATGAAAAAAAATCAACTCACAGGCATTCTGAACAAGAGATTAAATGTAACTCAAAGCTAAATACAACTAAAAACTGCTGTAACTCTTGTGCTGATCAAACCATGGGAGCTGAGGCCAACTTAAAAGTTTCAACAGAATCTAATGGCTCTGAAAAGAAAAATACAGATAATTGCTGTGAAGGTGAGGGGGAGGAGTGCCACAGGAGACATGAATGCTTGAATTTGCCAGCTTCTAAGCGCAAAGAAATTGGGGGATGTTGTAGGAGTTACAGGAAGGAATGTTCAAGGAGAGAGTCCTGCTGTGGAAATAGAATGATTCAACTGCCAGAAATAATTATTGAGTAGAGCTTATTATGCTGTTATTCTGAAATTTTCTAGTGCTAAAAAGCAAGATAAAATGCAATTTTATTTTATTGTGTATACATGTATCTGTAATATTTTATGAAACTAAAAAATTCTAACCAAGAAATTGTGAGGCTAGCTAAAGCTGTCGTTTGTTATGTTATGTGTTTAAGAAACATGGAGAATTTGAAATGCTTGTAATTTTAAAATACAAAATTGTTTCTGCAACTCGATTAAAACTAATATTTTATTTAATTTTAATTATATATTTCTAATTCATTTAACATAGGCTGAATATTTCAAAAATTTTAAGATCAAATTTTGCATTTATCAGCCACATCACAGCAATAGTTATAAAAAGTTCTAGTTGTAAGTATATGGTATATGTGCTAATATAGATATGTTAACATTCTCCTACAAATTCAAGGTGGCATATGTATACTAAAATTTGAGAAAAACAATAATAATTATCATTGATCTAGTCAATTGGTGGGAGAGCCCCTAGTAGGTGATCTTTGTGAGGTTTAACACGTGGAATTATCTAAACTTAACAAAGGAAAAAATATTACATGTGAAATCCGGATGCATCTCGATTTCAAGTACAATAATATTATATAACATTGTACACATGTTGTACAATAGTATGTGTACACCAATGTTGCACATTGCATCCGGACTCTATACAAAATATTTTCTTTAAAGGCGATAAAGATGACCAAAGTCTTTAAGCTAGCAATAAAAGAGGCCCTTGGCATAAAGAAAAACAAAAGAGAAAATCTCATCAATACTGATTTATATAATACAATCATAATCATTTTACCCTCATGACAGAGTATATGCTTAGGTGGCGCTTGAGTTGGGGATAGAGCCTGAGAGCACTTAGATAAGCTGTTAGAACCAAAGGAAGATATGAACAAAGAATGTCGCCATGAAACTGAAAAGCAACACTTCGTAAGTAGCAAGAAAGTGATAAGCAACACTAAGCCATATTTGCACATACCCACTTCTCCTTCTTTGAATGACCTTCTACCTTCTTCCTTTTGCCCTCCGCCTTCGATGAATGTCTGAATAATCTGAATCAAATATCTGTAACAGAATTCCTACATTCTACTATATCTGTAATTATTACTAGGACTGAGAAAAAGGCAATGCTGATCTTCTTCAGCGACATTATTCATTGATTAATCCGTTAACATTGTTCCTAACCCAAATGACAACATATGGATAAGAAATCGGCAGCCTCGTTATATTCTACAATTTCCTCACCTCTTCTCCCTAATGTACTCAATTTGCATTGTTGTGCTAAAATATGGCAAACAATCACTCAATGAATTCAATCCATCAATCGATCTCGAACTCTTCAACTTAAAAATGAATAAAATCATATGGTTCATCAGCAGCCTAAACTCATTCAAAGCTTTCACAAGAACCCATCTTTACCCTATCAACTTAGATGATCTATGCTTTTCTATGCAGCGAAGAACTCGATATAGCAGCAGACGCAACTCATGAGACAGCAGGTTTGAGTCACCCATACCAACAATTTGCTCCAATGACATCTTGTGGAAGAGGAAGCAGTTGTTCAACGTCCAGAAATTCAATGTATGGTTGATTCTTCAACAAATGGAGGTCCGACTGTGGTACTAATCGCAAAGTTCGAACCTTTCCCCTTCCCACGAGTTCCCTTCTCATCCCACCGCCTTCCTGATCGATCCTTCCCGCGCTCAACACCGCCTACTGCTCCTTCTTTCTCCTCGAGAAATAGAGGGTTGTGGGCGTAGGGCATCGCAGAGCCCTCCCAAGCAGCCGTCGACTCGCCTCCTCCATAGCCACCGAAGCTCCCTCTCATACCTTCTTCGTTCTTCTTTCTGATCCTTGTCTCAAGTCTAACTGCAGTGGAGCAATCTCCCCTACAACACCTGCAGCAGCCGCACCACCATGACTATTGACTAGATGCAATTTGTAATGAAATTTTAAAAATAACTAATTTATATTAGAATACTAGATAAACAAAAGATAATAAAGATATAAAAATTACATTAGCCTTAATGAAATATTAAATATTTTTTAATCTGTATCACTGTCCATTTTGTTTAAGATTTTGTCTTCTTTTGTTTTTTCTTTAGCAAATCCATCAATCTTTTTATAACTACTCTCAGTATTATGTATAATCAACTGATCATCATCATTGATAAGTTGTGTTTGAATCGTGATTTGTTCGTGAATCATGTCTAAGAAATAGAACGTAAGATAAAAGAGAGATGTAATTTAAATTGTTGATTAGTCTTTTCACGTAAATGATTCAGCTATTTATAAATAATGGGGCACAATATGTGAAATTGCATGTATCTGCTTTAATAGGGGCGTTATATGATATTTTAGGTATTTTGTAAGAGGTGAATGGCGAGAGTTAGGTGAATATTTAAAATCTAAATCCATTCATAAGATGAATTGTATATTAACAATACGAGTTTGTGTAGATTTTCATTATTTTTTTGAGGAATGTGAGCCTAATAATAATTGATGCGCGTTAGAAAATCAGAGTAATATGTTGTTGTCTTAGTGTGGTACAAAGTGTAATACACTCTCAGAAAAGAGAAAATAACTAGTGGTGGTACAATTAGTTTTTATGCGAAAAACCTGTAAAGAGAAAAAACCACGGGGCTTGATCCAAATGAAGAGTTCCATTATGCAATGATGATTACAGTTGCAACCACTTATCCTAGAGGTGAGAAAGGCTTATAAATCTCTTAAGTTACAATGTCGACGTGCGGAAGAATTTATCGCAAGGAAAGTGTGGCGACAGATGGCGATCGGCGGTGGCCGACCGATGGTGGTCGGCAGTGGTTGGTAGTGGTCAGCGTCATTCAGCAGCAGCAGCAGAAGTGATGTTAAACTTCAGCTCATTCTCAATGCCCCATGCTCTCTTCAAGCCTCAAGCTCTACTCCCATTTTTCATTTGGGGAATGAGGAAATTTGAACCACTCTAATCAGACGGTCCTAAGAGGATCCCTTGATTGAACATCGTTTTATGGACATTTTAGTGCCTCAACAAAGTTGGAATCGAAGAACCTTGGGCTCGTTGGATATTTTTGTCGAGACGCTCAATTCAACTACGAATTCGCCGGATTCGACATCTGTTTGATCTTCCAAAAATACTCAAAAAGCTTTCAAAAGTTATTTAATGGCTTGATCGGGATTTGATTTGGCTTGGATTGGACCAATTTTGATACTATTAGGTCCGACTCATCGAATCGATCAGTGTGACTGTAAGTTTGATGTAATCGGAGCTCTAGATGACTTTTAATCAAAGTTTGAACATTTCTTGCTAAAAAATATGCATCGAAATCAGTGTCATGCCTTGACATTCATGTCGGCTGTTGGACAATAATATTGTGCAAACTAAATAACAATTTAATTGTATAATCAAATGATAATTTTTGTGTTTGTGCAATTTTATGTGTAATCCAACAAGAATTATAACTTTACTACAACCATCTTGTCAATTATACATAGATTTTTATTCGTAGAAGGTTTTGTTGGATAATTTATGGGACTACAATGTAATTAATAAATGTGATAGGTCATTATTTAACAAGTCAAAATTATTGTGGTCTAATTAATTAATAAAGTTTATGACTTTAGGCACATTTGTCATGAAATTATAAGTGTGGATACCATAAGAGCAAATTCCAATTTAATGAGGGGCAGAATTGGAATTAAGCAATCCTTTTGTAACCACTAGTTGGTTACAATAAATACAGGGGTAATGGTCCCTGATCTGCATACTTCTAAACTCTCTGGTTCCCCATCAACGAGAGAAACTAAGGAAAACTCCGGAAAATCTGCAGATTGGAAGATCATTGCTTGCAATCGATCAAATGGATTCAGGTACGCTTCCGCTATTGTATCGATTCATTTTTCTCATTAATTTGAACGTGAACGAAAGATTCTCGTGGCAATTTCCTAAGAGATTTTGATTCGATCAAAATCTATTTGGAAAATTCAAAAGAAAATTTAAAAGAAAATTTCTAACAATTGGTATCAGAGCCTCCCGTTCATGTTCTTGTTCAGATTCTCCTCCTCTTTCGTGTTTTTTTATCCCTTTCGTTCGCCTTTACCCGCGAAGGATTCGCCCGCAAAAGGTTGCGGCGGCGGGACTACGGAGAAAGGAATGCCGCAGCGGGACTGCGACGTCGGTGGGTGCGGTGGCGCGTCCTCCGACGGCGGCAAAATCCGGCGAAAATCGAAACGAGCGGCGAAAGGGAGCCGCCGGAAATGGCGCCGAAATCGGCGCCGGAGGAGAGGCGCCGCCGGAGCGGCGCCGGACGGGCGCCGGGCGGCGCCTCAGTTCGCGAACCGCGAACTGTTCGCGCCTACGCGACGGTTCGCGGAACTGTTTCGCGAACTGCCGCGACGGTTCGCGGAACCGGTCCGCGAACCGGTCCGTGGACCAGGTCCACGGACCATTCCGTGGACCCGGTCCACGGAACTGGTTCACGGACCAGTTCCGCGGACCCGGTTCGCGGAAAATAAAATAAAAAAAAAATCAGAAAAATAAAATAAAATAAAATAAAATAAAATCAATTTTTATTTCATTTTATTCTATTTTATTTAGTTTTAAATTGATTTTCTTGATTTTATTAGTTAATGAGTAAATTAAAATTTAAGTTAATTAAGTTACTCATTCTAAATTAAGTAAATTAATTGTAAAGTTTAGGATTGATTAATTTTATAAAATCAATAATTTTGTTTTGTAAATCATGGGCTTTATGGCTTATAAATTAGCCCATTATTTATAAATATAAGATTTTATAAAATTAAATTAAAGTTTAAATTAAATTCGAATAAATGGTATTTTAAAATTGTCCATCATTTTTAATGAACTTATTGAAACATGATGTTGCCAAAGTGACCTCTCATGTGCAGATAGTTCACGACGAATGATGGATGTTGTGTGTATGTAGGTTCGTGCAAGTATTAATTGGCCGAAAGGAAAATTAATACTTGGCCGAAATCCATACACACTTGTGACGATAAACATGTAACAATTATAAGGAATAATATATGAGTAATAAATTGATCCAAAAATAGATTTATTACTTGATATATGTTATTGTTAATGTTTGATCATTACAACAAGATTACCACTAGCAGTTAATGTTACTGTCCAAAGACTTGATATTAATGTTGCATTAGGTATCTTGAGATGAGATTTACCATTAATTGAATTTAAACATTTTATTAATTAAATCTTTTGTTCATTTTTCAGTTGTTGCTAATGTATCTGCTAATCTCAATTCGGTTCCAATCCTTAAGGGTGATAGTTTTAAGGATTGGAAAGAGAACATTCTCATTGTTCTTGGTCGCATGGATCTAGATCTAGCATTAAGAATAGAAAAGCCCGCTCCTCTTACGGATGCAAGTTCCTCCGAGGATAGGAGGAACTTTGAGAAGTGGGACCGTTCTAATCGCTCGAGTCTAATGATCATAAAGCGCGGCATACCCGAGACCTTTAGAGGTGCGGTGTCTACCGAGATCACCGATGCTCGCAATTTTCCTTCTGAAATTGAGAAACGCTTCGCAAAGAGCGATAAGGCCGAAACCGGTATTCTTTTAAAGAACCGATTTCAATGAAGTTCGGAGGCAAAGAAAATATAAGGGAGTACATCATGGAGATGTCTAATATTGCTTCAAAATTAAAGAAACTAAATCTCGAGTTGACGGATGACTTACTCGTGCATTTAGTTCTTATTTCTCTTCCTCCACGGTTGTCGATTTACGGTCGGCTATAATATGCAAAAGGAGAAATGGACTCTTAATGAGCTTATTTCTCATTGTGTGCGAAGAGGAAGAAAGGTTGAAGCAAGGAAAGACCGACAATGCTCATCCGGTAAACACCTCTAAGGAAAGGGGCTCTAAAAGAAAGAATGAAGCTGCTTAAGAGTAAGGGTCCTTCTCAAAAGAAACAAAATAAAGCTCAAAATTCGGAAAATATCGGCTTGTTTCTTTTGCAACAAAGAAGGACATCAGAAGAAGGAATGTGCTAAATATCATGCTTGGCGTGTAAAGAAAGGTACATTTCTAACTTTGGTATGTTCTGAGGTAAATTTGGCTTCAGTACCTAGAAACACTTGGTGGTTAGACTGCAGTGCTACTACTAACATAAGTGTTTCAATGCGAGGTTGCTCGAGCTACCGAAAACCAAATGATGCTCGAAAGATGCATTTATGTGGGAGATGGAAAATCGGTAGAAGTGGAAGCAATTGGGCATTTTAGATTGTTATTATGTATCGGTTACTTATTTGGATTTGATAGATACTTTTGTTGTACCGTCATTTAGACGGAATTTGGTTTCGTTTGTTGTTTGGACAAATTAGGTTATTGTTGTTCATTTCAAAACGATTGTTTCAGTTTATCTATTAATTCCAATATTGTTGGAACCTGGTTCTCTTGTGGTATATGACAATCTTTATTTGCTTGATATCGTTGCTTCTTATAATGAAACTCTGAATGTGGAATCACGAGGTACTAAGCGAAAAATTAATAATGAAAATTCAGGAGCATTATGGCACAAGCGTTTAGGTCACATCTCTAGAAATAGAGTTGAAAGACTTGTGTCAGATGGAATTCTAAATTCCATTGATTTTACAGACTTTGATGTCTGTATTGAATGCATTAAGGGAAAACAGACCAAAAGGAAGAAATTAGGTGCATATAGAGCTACAGAAGTCTTAGAATTGATACATAAGGATGTTTGTGGACCATTTTCTACAGCTTCTTGGAATGGTCAACAATATTTTGTATCATTCATAGATGATTATTCAAGATATGCATACCTATTTCTTATTAATGAGAAGTCCCAAGTATTGGACGTGTTCAAATTTATAAGGTCGAAGTTGAAAACCAACTAAGCAAAAGAATAAAGAAAGTCAAATCGATCGTGGTGGTGAATACTACGGTAGATATGACGGTTCGAGTGAACAACGTCCGGGACCATTTGCTAAATTCCTAGAGGAGTGTGGAATTGTCCCACAATACACTATGCCGAGTTCACCTAGCATGAATGGTGTAGCTGAAAGACGAAATCGCACTCTTAAAGACATGGTAAGAAGTATGATCGGTCATTCTACCTTACCAAATTCACTCTGGGAGAAGCACTCAAGACGAGCGACCTACATTCTAAATAGAGTACCAACTAAAGCAGCTGCAATTACACCTTATGAGCTTTGGACGTGGCGAAAACCCGAGTTTAAAGCATTTTCATGTTTGGGGTTGCCCAGCTGAGGCAAGGCCTTACAAGCCACTTGAGAAAAAGTTAGACCCTAAAACAGTAAGCAGCTACTTTGTTGGTTATTCGGAGCGATCTAGGGGTTTCAAGTTTTATGATCCCAAATTAAAGATAATTTTTGAGACGGGAACTGCAGTGTTCTTTGAGGATATTGAATTTGGGGGAGAAATCGGAGTTAGAGACTTTGTCTTTGAGGAGGAATCAGACCATACTACTCTTGTTGAAGAGGAATTGGTTCCTATTCCTGTAATTGCTTTTGATAATGATCAGGATCTTACTCCTGACATTGATCGAGTTGCAAATCAAGAACCCCTTGAGGAACAAATTCAACAACCTCAAGAACAAGTTCGAGAGCGAAGTGCTTTTGCGACGATCCACTAGGGAAAGAAGAAATACTATTTCGGATGATTATATTGTATTTCTTCGGGAACATGAGGAAAATATTAGTATGATGGAAGATGATCCTATCAACTTTCATCAAGCTATGCAAAGTTCCAATTCTGAAAAATGGATCAAAGCAATGAATGAGGAGTATAAGTCTATGCAAGACAATAAAGTTTGGGAACTTGTTCCATTGCCAGAAGGAAAGAAACCCATTGGTTGTAAATGGATTTTTAAAACTAAAAGGGATTCAAAAGGCAATGTAGAAAGACATAAAGCTCGTCTTGTAGCTAAAGGCTTTACTCGAAAGGAAGGGATTGACTATAAAGAGACCTTTTCTCCAGTTTCAACAAAGGACTCTTTTAGAGTAATCATGGCACTTGTTGCTCATTATGATATGGAGCTACATCAAATGGATGTCAAGACCGCATTTCTCAATGGAGACATTGATGAAACGATCTATATGGTGCAACCAGAAAACTTTGTAATAGGAGACCCAAAGAATATGGTTTGCAAACTGACAAAATCCATTTATGGGCTCAAACAAGCTTCCCGTCAATGGTATCACAAATTTCATCAAGTGATTCTATCATTTGGTTTTGAAATGAATGCAGTTGATGATTGTGTGTATCATAAATTCAGTGGGATAAAACATATTTTTCTGATTTTGTATGTGGATGACATACCGCTTCGCACAAATGATATAGACATGTTACGAGAAACCAAAAGATTTCTATCAAATAATTTTGAGATGAAAGATCTTGGTGATGCCTCATTTGTTTTAGGAATTCAAATTCACCGAGATCGTTCTCAGTGTATTCTTGGATTATCACAAAGAGGTTATATTGATAAAGTGCTTAAAAGATATGGCATGCAAAATTGTAGACCAATTGACACCCTCGTCGCTAAAGGAGACAAGTTCGATCTCAATCGATTGCCCAAAGGAAACCTTGAGATTCGAGAAATGCAAAAGATTCCCTATGCTTCGACGATAGGGAGTCTTATGTATGCTCAAGTTTGTACGTGGCCGGATATTGCGTACATTGTTGGAGTTTTAGGCGGATACTTAAGTAACCGGGAATGGATCATTGGAAAGCGGCAAAAGGGTTATGAGGTACTTAAGGAGAACAAAAGATTACATGCTTACATATAGGAGATCGGATCATTTGGAGATCATTGGGTATTCGACTCCGATTTTGCTGGATGCCAAGACAATGAGAAGATCCACATCAGCTACATATTTTTGTTAAGTGGTGGAGCTATATCCTGGAGAAGTGCAAAACAAACACTAATAGCTTCATCCATTATGGCAACGAGAGTATATAGCATGTTATGAGGCATCCAACCATGGCATATGGTCGAGAAATTTTGTCACTGAAGTCGCGCATTATGGAAGGAATTGAAAGACCACTAAAGTTATTTTGTGACAATAAATCGACTGTATTGTATTCCAATAACAACGGGAGTTCATCCAAGTCAAAGCATATTGACATCAAATTTCTTGTTGTGAAGGAAAGAATACAGAGTGGACGATTTGCATAGAGCATATTGGAACAAACTCTATGATTACGGACCCTCTTACAAAGGGTCCGATACCAGGGGTCTTTCATGAGCATACTACTCATATGGGTGTTATAGAGCTTGAGAAAATTTAGATTCGGTGGGAGTTTGTTAGTTTGTGTTTTTAGTTATATGTTTTATTTTATGTACAAAACATATTTGGATATTTTCGATCGAAATATGGTATTTTATTCGATTAAGTACACTCTGTATAATTAAAGTTTGATCTCACTTAAGTAAAGTATGACCGGTTGAAAATTGACATGAACAGACCACCTTGCATGTAATTTTCATTCCACACATTCATGATTGATCTATGTCATTTGATTATATTAATATATGTGACCATTGATGGGTTTAGTTGTGATAAATACAATGAAGACTGCTTTGATCCTATATTGATATGATTAATGGACGAGATTGTAATGTGTCTTTATAATAATGACAATAAATTTTTGAGCGCTCTAAGGTTGACACATTTATTTTTACATATATAGTCCGAGTGGGAGATTGTTGGATAATTTATGGGACTACGATGTAATTAATAAATGTGATAGGTCGTTATTTAACAAGTCAAAATTATTGTGGTTCAATTAATTAATAAAGTTAATGACTTTAGGCACATTTGTCATGAAATTATAAGTGTGGATACCATAAGAGCAAATTCCGATTTAATGAGGGCGGAATTGGAATTAAGCAATCCTTTTGTAACCACCGGTTGGTTACTGATAAATACGAGGTAATGGTCCCGATACGCATACTTCTAAACTCTGCGGTTCCCCATCAACGAGAGAAACTAAGGAAAACTCCGGAAAATCTGCAGATTGGAAGATCATTGCTTGCAATCGATCAAATGGATTCAGGTACGCTTCCGCTATTGTATCGATTCATTTTTCTCATTAATTTGAACGTGAACGAAAGATTCTCGTGGCAATTTCCTAAGAGATTTTGATTCGATCAAAATCTATTTGGAAAATTCAAAAGAAAATTTAAAGATAATTTCTAACCGGTTTATTCAATTATGTTATTAAATGAGAATATAATGATATCTATAATGTTTACACAATTAACTTGATCTAACCAAGTTTTCGCTTTCTTATAATTTAGGAGAACTTATAGTGTTGTGGTAACGATAACTTTGTCATTTACTCCTCTTCATATAAAATTATCTGATGCATTGTATAATGATTAGAATATGAACATTGATGATTGAAATATTTCTTTACCCCATAAAAAATTCAACCATCGCTGCTCCGCCATCACTGTAATCATTATCGAACCACCGCTGACCATTGTTAGATCACCATTGCATGACCACCACCGTCATCAATACCGGACCACCGCCATCATCGATACACTAATTGTCATTGCCGCCAGATCCCGTCGTTGGGCCGCCTCCACCGTTGAACCACCCCTGCTTGGCCACCATCTTCACCGTCAGACCAAAGTTGCTTGGCCACCACAGCTATCATCATCGGACCATCATCACCGTCGTCGAAAAGACCACCAACGTCCGACCGTGCCATCACCAAACTACCACTGTTTGACCATCACCATTGTCAGTCCACCGCCGCCCAACCACCACCACGTAACCACTACCACGTAACCACCACTTATATTATATATATATATATATATATATATATATATATATATATATATATATATATATATATATATAATAGATCATAAAATTATAAATTTTGTAATAAAAATTCTAAATTTACTGACATAAAATTTATACGCGGGTTAAAGTTCTAATTCAATTAAATTCATAAAATTATCAAATTATGCTCTCTTTTTAATCCATATGGATAAATTATAAAATATAATTTTATATTTTATTCTAATAATTATATAAATATAGTAAAAAATTGGGAAAAATTTATTGTACTTGTGCGATTAATCATAATTAATGTATTTTAATTACTTATGTGATTTATAAAATTTGTTATATAATTTTGTAATTAAGGATGTTGGGGGCAAATATCTAATTATGAAAATTATATAAGTCACTAAGACATTTAAGTTTTATGCTCTAATATTTCATTTTGAAATAAATGAAATTACATAAAATTTCAAAAAAAATTGAGTATAAATCAAATTTGATTTTGCCAAAATTCAACATTTTATTATAATTTATTCTTAGGTTTATTATAATTGAACAAAATATGTCATTTTAGTTTAAATAAAAATAATAAAAATCTAATATTTAATTATGATAGCATTTGATATGAATTAGCAATATAAATTTGATTCTACGAATAAATTTCTATGTTATATGGAAATCATTGATGTCCTCGTGTTATTACAAATGACAAATCATATATAACAAAATACATAAAATATTCTGTCCATATTTTTCAAATTAAAATGTTTTTTAAATAATTTTTTTTAAATAAATTATTTGTTATTGTTAGTATATGCTAATAAATTCAACTGTAATTCAGGACGAGAGCCATAAATATTTAATGCTGGGGCACAATTTAATAAAATTAAAAAATTTGGATTATTTTCAACAAAAAAAAAATTCTCGAACGATTTTGAGAGAATTATTTATATGAAAATATTGATAAGTATTTTCAAAAATAAATTCACTTTCTTATAATAAATGTAAATTTATCCTATTTTTAATACTTTCTATAACACATTATAAAAAAAATAATAATTTGTTTAAGAAAATATTATTCTTATTACTATTATTTGTACATAAATGTATTGCTATGCAAATCTAGAGAAAATTTGACAGATCACATAAGGAGAATACCAAATGATCATGTTATCAGGTGGAAATGCTAAACCATTGAACAACATCTCTTTCGGTCAAATCATGGGCCGACAAAAGGATAGTATATCCGAGCTAATGAATGTTGTATATCTGAACTGATGACAACTATACAAAATCCACTACTAAACAGATTTTGGGACACTTGCAGCGTAGATCAACGGCTGCTCCATAGAACTCTTCAACCCTCTGTGAAGACATCTTGCTTGAAGGATTGATACCCATCAGATTATGGTGATGCACTATCTGTCAGATGGAATAATCATTTACTAAGGATAAGGATGTTTTCACCAAAGGCTCTCTCAAAAAAGCCAACAGAGCGACAATCAGGCGACCTATTTGAGCAGTTGTGAATGCAAAATGAAGCCAACAACGTTTACAAAGGCCAAACAATACCAACAACAATAGGCAAAAGATACCAGCGTCAGTTGCTAATATGTAAATGTATAAAGATTCATTAATAACTTATAAGTTCCTATTTATTTAGCGACAAACATATATTTTATAAGGCCTCACCTATAACCATTTATAGGGGGTCATTCCTTCGGGATACTACTAAATAAATTCCAAGAAAACTTGTATTAGCGTGAGCTCTATTTTCTCTACTTTATTTACTTTATTTACCTATTCATCTCTTATGTACGTCAAATGCTCTATTCCTTACGCATGATCCAAATGATGTTTTGATATTCAACATTATTATTAAAAATTGTATTAATATTAATATTCATAATCTTATCTTATTTAGCAAATCCTATTTTTATTTTAGAGTATTAGTCATTTTGATGCGAGAAGAAATGTTCAATCACTGGACTGCCATCTCTATAACCTGTCACTTGATATCAATCGTCGGTTGTCGCCCACTTCTACTGTTGTCACGAAAACAAATAAAAAAAATAATATGTTTTGACATATAAGAAATATTATTTCAAATAAATAATAGTAAAATAAAATATAAATATAAAATTAAAAAATATTTAAATATCTAAATTGAGTTTATTTACGTAAGTTTTTACATGAAAATAGAAAACTCCAATCGAACTTCATCAATTTTTAAATTTGATGGTCCAAGCAATAGCTTCCATAAATTAATTTAACATTTTAATTGTTTTTTAGTGATATTAAATATTTTAATTTATTTTTTTATTAAACACAAAAGTTAAAATGATATTTATTATAAAGCTTGTCATAAAATAATAAAATATAAAAATATTTTTATGTAACTAGTAGAATAATTATCATATAAGATTCATGGTCCGTTTATGGTAGCTACAGTTTATCCAGCTTATCCAGATAAGTACGCTTATCCAGATAAGTTGTTTATCATAATAAGTTATTGATAAGCAACTGATTCAGATAAGCTGTCTGGCTGTTTGGTTTGTGCATTTGGAAAATAACTGAATTTGGATAAATGATCGTTCTGCCCCTGTTTTGGATAAGCTGTTTGGTGTTAATTTTGTTAAATATTAACTCTAAACCCTAAACCCTAAACCCATATGTCTTTCTTATGTGGACCTAAAATTTTCTGCTCATGAGTGTTTCAATTCATAACAAACCTTAAGAAAGTGCAACTCATAAATAATCCCCAACAATAAAAAACACAATTCATAATCATAACGAAAAAATATCAGCAATAATACAACACAGAACATTTAAAAATATAGCATATGAAACATGAATTTACCCAACTTACTTGCTAGCAAATTCATAGAGGAAAACATTGAGGTCTTAAAGTGTCTGTTTTCGTGATTATGCATCAATGAAAAACATTAGCAAAGATATACTGGTAGTTCTTTCTAGCAGATACCCGTCGAGTGTAGGGAAGAGCAGAGCTTAGCTAGGCTAATACTTCGGGTTGAAGAGGGATGGAGAGGGAAGGGAAAGGGCGAGATTCGGTCTGGTCGAGTGTGCACAGGGAGACGAAAGTGATGGCTTCAGTCTCGAGAGGAAGAGGGAGCTCGATCCGAAGTTCGGCTGAGTGATGGCGAGCCGAGCGGGGAGAAGAGAGAATCAGGCTGAGAGGGAGACGAGGTCAAGCGAGAGAGTCCTCGATCGACAGAGAGAGGCCGAATGAAGGGAGCCGATTTCGGTTCAGAGGGGAGAAGGCGAGCGAGGTCTCGATCGCGGAGGGATCGAGCGAGAGATGGACAACTTCGAAAAGGGCAGAAGAGGAAAAGTGGTTTGAAAGAAGTCAGACGGGGGTATATATTGTGTCCAAGTTTATTAAGAAATGGAAACACGGTTTTTTGATAAGCTGTTCAAAAGCGCGAAACAATGGTGCAGCGGCGCCGCCGCATTTATAAGCTGCTTCAAACGAGCCCTTAAACCAATCTTCAAAACATACATCAAAATTACATATAAAGTATAAACTCGCTAAAAAAATATATTTGGTTAAATCTATGATAAAATAATAAATTCTTTAAAGAAAAAAAAATTTAATATATTTAACATCACATGCCATAAATTTTATGATATGTGATCACATATTATACAATGCATCAATTTTAAATAAGAAATTGTTATGATATTTGCTTCTCTTTTATAGAAACTTTACACACATACAACCCAAATACTTTCTGTTTAGATATCTAACAACAATTCTTTAACTTCTATATTTACAACACTTTATCTATAATTGAAACTGTGCTTATTTTACCATTTAGAAAGAAAAAGAATATTTTGTTTATATGATATGAGAGAATTGAGTGGTACAAAAGTACATAAGTAAACTCTTCCATGTTATGTATTAATTCATATGAATGTTATGTATATGTTGAATTCAAATTCATGTTGTGAATCAGGCCTTAGAGATATAGCATTTGGGCAAGGAGAGAGAGAAATAGAGTGAGAGTGGACAATAAGACTTGCCATATAGAGGCGGAGAGACATGTTCCCATGTTATGTGACTCATTTTATATCATTGAATACCTTGGGTTACAGGAGAGGAGGGTCCAATAACCTAAACAGCTAAAAACCCATAATACAATAAATGTTTTCCTTTTTTATAGAAGATAGAAGGATAAAAAAATAAAATTACAATATTACTCCTACTTAAAAGAGGTAGTCCAAGATATTTTGTTCATCGTAACCTATAACTCAGGAGCTCATCACATTCGAGTGTTTGGTAGCCCTCCAGTCAACTGGCTAGATAAGTGGTCGGCCACTGGAGAACGGTAGTCAGTCGGTCAATTACCTTCAGTCCGCTGATCACTTTCAAGTCTTTTTATCAATGATCCTTACATTGTAATATTCTTCTTATGATCATTGCCCTCCGGTCAGCTGGCTAGATAAGTGGACGGCCACTGGAGAACGGTAGTCAGTCGGTCAATTACCTTTAGTCCGTTGATCACTTTTGAGTCTTTTTATCAATGATCCTTCTATTGTCATATTCTTCGTATGATCGTTGAATCTCTTCAAGGTCAGTAGAGCAGTTTTCTTTTACACACACACACACACACACACACACACACACACACACACACACACATGTATATATATATGTGTATATATATACACGTATATGTATACATATATATACATATATATACACATATATGTATACATATACATACACATATTGATGCGTGCTAGAAAATTCAAAACGGTAGAGTAGCAGATTATCGTCTTAGCGTTGTATGAAAATTCAGCACACACACACAGATGAAAGAAAAACAAGTGGTGACGACTCTAGAAGTTTTTACGTGGAAAACCCATAAGTAAAAAACCACGGGACCCGACCCAATGCGGAAATCCATCGTTGATTAATGATTACGAGGAATCTCATCCCACGGATGGAAAATGGTAAGCTCATATTATTTAGATTACAGCATCAACTGACGATGTCTGGTTGGTGGTGATCGGCAATGATTGGTGGTGATTGATGTGACGGTCGACAGTAGCTGACGGCGGACGGCGATTGACAGTTGTCGGCGGTTGCTGATGACGATCAGCGGTGGTCGACGGAGGTCGACGGTGGTCAACAGAGGCCGGTGGTGGTTGATGGCGGCTGGCGGTAGTCGACAACGATCGGGATGGTGTTGGACTTCAGCTCCTTCTTACAGCTTCCACTCTGAAGTCTCCAGCCTCCCCTTCATGTGAGGGATAGGGCTCTATTTATAGTGTTTTGGGTGCAATTAATGTAACTAATTTGATCAGACGGTCCAGAGGGCTTCCCCTTAATCAGACAATGTTTGTGGGCTATTTGATGGTCTTAACGATGTCGGAATTGAGCGATTTTGAGCTCGTTGGATTCATCTTGTTGAGATGTTCGATTTGAGTGTATGCTTGCTAATGTCGACATCTGTTTAACTTTCCAAATTTGTACAGAAATCTCTAATGTGTGGTTTAATGACTTGCTATGGACTTGATTTGACTCGGATTGGACTAGTTTTTATATCATTAGGTTTGTCTCATCGAGCCAGTCAGTTTGACTATAAATTTGTTGAAATTAAAGCTCTGGATGACTTTTTATCAAGATTTGAATGTTTCTTGCTCAAAAGATTGCATCGAGATTTATCTTGCCTTGAGATTCGTGCTGGATGATAAAAATTTGTTGGTGACGTATCACATATATGTACATATACATACACATATATATACATATACATATGTATGTATGTATCTATAAATGTAGAGAGAGAGAGAGAGAGAGAGAGAGAGAGAGAGAGAGAGAGAGAGAGAGACATATAAATATATGTACACACACGCACATGCACATATAGAGTTTAAGAAAATTAAAATATAAATATATGTGCCGTTAATTTGTAGATATATGAATATTTGGGTTAAGTATCCTAATTATGAACGTGTATACTTTAGATATTATATATCTATAAGAGTTGTGGGGTATGCATAACTGTCCCCAAATAGTCAGTTAAGCGAAGGTGGCGGTGGAAGGCGAACAGAGCGGCGACGTCGGAGTTGGAGGCCTTCTCCTTTACGCTGCTAACACGCAATCGAATCTCCCACTGCCACTTAAGCGCGGAAGTGCGATTCTTCAGCAATTTCCATGGCGCGAAAAACTCACCGTTGGCCTTTATTAAAAGAGGGAGGGATCCTATTAGCGACTGTAACGAAAGAGCAGCTGAGAGGAGAAAGATATTCTAATTGAGGAGAAATAGAGAGCAAAAATCCATTAATATCAACATTGGAGGTTCGAATTCGAGTGTTCTTCTTGCCACAGAAGGAAAGCAGCTCCGCGAGATTTCTTCATCAGAGCAGACTTTCGATTTTTGGTGAATTTTAGCCTCATAAATCTGAAATGGGTCACGATAACGATCCGTACGTGCTGCATTTGCCTTCCAAATCTATCTTCCCGGAATTTCCAGCAAAATATTTGTAAAAAAATTGATTTTTTTTAGCATTTTCTGTACAGCAGGTACATAGATGAAGGCGGAGAGGAACTCATGGATTCATATGGCGTGCATTCGGATAGGCAGCCCTCGGATTACACCGCAAATCAATTTGATATTGAAAGGGGTGAAGAATGGCGTATTGAACCTTCGCCCACACCGGCACCTGTTGAGAACAAGGTCGGAAAGCCGAGGAGGAGGTTGGTCAAGAAGAGCGCTACGGAGAGCTTATCCGAGCGTAGCGGCGGGAACTCTGTCGGACAGGCGTTTGACGGTGAAGATTTGGCTGATTGGAAAGAGGAGGAGCCGGTGAAGAAAAGAAAGTCGACTTCGGGAAAGATAGGGAAAAACATCAGCGGAAAGAAGAAGAGGAAAGTGTTGCCAAAGCAAAGCCAATATAGTGGGGAAGCGTCCTCTTCCGGAACAAAGGGTTATGGAGTTGGTTCAGCTGATCATGAAAGCGACCCTGAATTGCAGGAGTTTTGGAATAATGTCGCTGGTCATGATTTAGAGGTCTGAGAGTTTGAGTTTATAGGTCATAATTTAGAGGTCTTCATGCATTGCATTTATTTCTTATTGCCTAACATTTTTTATGATCTTATAGGCCGAGAAGAATAATGAGACGAATGAGTTCATTAAGATTGGTAAAAATACGGTGAAAATTGAAGAATCGCCTGTTGAGCTTGCAATGATTGTTGAAACTCTTATGGCGGAATTTGAAGCTACATTTGAAGAAGATGTTGAGCTGAATAGGCAAAATAAGCCAGCTGTTAATAAACTCAAGAAGCTACCACTTCTTCAAGAAGCTCTTTCTAAGTAAGATGGATACCTGCAGTCGAGCAATTTTTCATTCTCTTGAATACTTACACTATAACCTTTTCGCTAACATCTCTCATTATATTTGCTTGCACCGTTTCTATTGTAGGAGGAAACTTCAACTTGAATTTTTAGAACATGGAATACTTGTAGTTCTAAGGAATTGGCTAGAACCTTTGCCAGATGGAAACTTACCTAATATGACTCTTCGGATTACTATATTACAGATACTCTCTAATGTATGTATAGTCTTCATCTCATTTATTATTTTTATTTTTGGTGTAAGTTTGACCAACTTAATCGGAGATTGATTCTACTTTCTATGAAATTATTTTCATGAAAGATTTTAGGTTTTTTTTTCCAAGTAACTTATCCGCTTGCTATTCCTGATGATAATTTTGTGTTGCACTTCAGTTTCCAATTGATTTAGAGCAGGATGACCAGAGGGAACAACTTAAGAAGAGTGGCATTGGGAAGGTTAGGCCTAATAATTTCATTACAATAAAGTTGTACATATGCCTCAACTGATGAATAATAACATGGAAAAGTTTGTTTTTCCTTGGCACAGGTTATTATGTTTTTGTCAAGGTCCGATGAAGAGTGTAAAGCTAATAGGAAGCTCGCTAAAGAGTTGGTTGATAAATGGGTAAGACAGACACACCTAACAGGCTATAATTGTGGTTGTAATATCATGAAGTGTTTGCGTTTATTATATTTGAACCGATTTGAGCCATTACTTAAGAGTAATGGTAAACTTTTTGTCGTTAGTAAAATTTAACATTTGGTTTTTTCAATTGTATTGTTTCATTCAATCTTACTTTATGATAGAAATATTCTACGGCATTTAGAAAATCCTATACATTGATACATTCTGCATCAGCAATCATGTTTGCTAGAAATGAAGAATAGTTTGATTTTTTTCAATTTGAAGTTACTTTTCGAATTTCATGTTTTGCTCAAGGTCTTATTAAACTTTTGATTTGGCGTACATCAAATAATTAATATTGACCATTTGGATTTTGTGTATAAATATTACAGAGTAGATCAATTTTTAACAAGAGCACTAGATATGAGCCCCCGCGGAGTTATGAGGACCAGAGAATTCCTAATAGGAGGACAGCTCCAAAGTACTAATGCCCTTCCTTTTGTTTTGGTGGCCTTGACATACATACCACTCAATGCTTATATATTTACGTATCTAACAGCTAAATTACACAATTTTCATTTATATCACCCTAAACTTCACATTTTTAATATCCTTATTTTAACTTTTAAAATTTTAAATAGACATTTTCAGTGAAAGATAAGGTGCCATATATATATATATATATATATATATGTAAAACTTGAAGTTTAGGTGTATGTAAATGCATAAAGAATTGAGTGGTATGTATGCAAATCTTCTTTTTTTTGTTGTAAACTTAATCTACATTCAAGTGATTTATCAACTGACATCATACTTAAACTTTGTTGCTCCATCAATGCTCTATTTAGAAGATCTGCGTACAAATCTCAAGAAAAGGAGTCAATAGACGATGATATCGATGAATTTTCTCGGTAAGTTCCTTTGGATGTTGCATATAATTTCATAATAATTCGGTTTATTTGTTCATCTCACCTAATTTTTCTTTGGGTTTAGGAGAAAAAATTACATCAAGCTTCTCTGTAGAACGTGCTTCTCTGCCAGAACCATTACCCTTGGATTTCGTTGTGCGTCCGCCACCAAATGTAAATTGGGAAGAATTACACGCACGAGCTATTAAAGCAGCTTTCAAAGCTAAGAAAGATCAGATGCGTCGAAAGGTTCATTTCTTTGCTTTTAATATACATCATAGAATCTCAATCTTTTTGTCTGAATTATTTTACTTTTAAACATTACATGATATGTGTTAGACTATTAAAATGAATTAATTAATTGAGTTAAGTTAAAATCTTAATAATCATATCATTGTTTATTACCTATTTTTTTAGGGCGTTTACGAACATGCCACTGAATTTCTATTTATTTACATATCTAACCCCTAAATCTCTTAAATCACATTAAAAATACTGCTATTTTAACTTCTAAAAAGTGAAATACATATTTTCATGCACAATCAAGATGTTGTATATGTAAAATTTGAAGTTTAGTTGATATGTAAAAACATAAGAATTGAGTGATATTTATGTACATCTTCTCCTTTTTTCATATTGAAAATATTTATCAGTTTTTGTTAATACCTACGCATTTAGTTAATTTTTTTATGTTGATATACTTAAGATCCCCTGCTTGTTTCACTTGCTTTTCGCAGCGCCGTCAACCAGTTCCACAACCATTTCCTCAAAGGAGGCGGCCTTCGGTGCAACTGCAATCTTCGGTGTACCAATGAACCGAGTTCAATGGCCAGCTATTGTATTCGAGGATGTGGCTTGGAGTTGTTGCTGATTGAGATTGCTGTAGACTTGCCTTTGTTGGTTACGGTTGGAAGGTCAGACCCTTTCATCTTTGATGGCTGCTTTCAAATCTTCATTCTCCTATATCCACTTATTGTTTTGGCCCAATTAATGTTGCTGATTGGTGAAGTTGATTGTTCCCGTTGCCGTCCCTTCTATATCTGTTTTTGTTGTGATTTTTGGCCTCTTATTTATTGGCTTTTTATTTGTTTATCTATTCTTTACAATTGTAATTTAAGTCTTTGGGTGAGTTTATATTATGTTTTTGAGTTGCACTTTCTTTTATTTCATTCAATATAGTTGGGCATGACCCTCATTTTCTCTCATAATTTTTTGTTGTTGTCATATTGCTCCTAATAATTCACAGTTAATGCTTGATTTCGGCTATATTTCGTGATATCCTCTTAAAATTTATGGTTAAAGATGGTTGTTATTTATGGTACTAACATCACTTACACGACATATAATGGATTGCTCAAAGATTGTGATAAATAAATAAAAAATTTCATTTGCATGCATAAGTACAACATTTTATTCATAAAATAGTAGCACATCTTAAATTCTTTTTTTTATTATTAAAAAAATTATTATTTAACAAAAAAATAATAATTTTTGATGAACTTATATTCTGTGTGTAAACTGGATGTATGTATTGAAGATTGTTTTGTATATAATAATTATTCTATTAGTTATATTAAAAATAGAAGAGTAGTTTGCTATTTATTTGCAACTTTTGTGTTTAATATAAATTAAAATTACATTATTTAATATCACTTGAATATAATAAAAATGCCATTTGAGTTTTGAAACATATTTTGTAAAATTAAATAAAGAACATGATGAGCTTTTTTTTATTTTTTAATAATCTACATTAATCGGAACATCAAATCTAAAATCTAATTGAGCTTAGTTTAGGTCTGATGAGTTCGAAGCCATAAGAAATTATTCATATGGAATCAAACAATATCAAGCAAAGTTTTCCCTAAATCTTCATAATTATTGAATTTGAGAAGGTTTATTTAAATTATTTTGATTTTAAGGAAGATCATAATTCAAGTAAATAGTTATCCAATTTATTTTAAAATATTTTCATTTTATTTGCCTTAATTTCCTAATAGTTATGTATCTAGGTTTTTTTTTTTTTTTTATAAATTAGTTGTTTATTTTCAAAATTTAGATAAATTATTAATTCACCTAATTTATTTTTACTCATCCGGTCAATGCTCGTTTTTCAAACATTTTCTTGTCACATAGTCTATAAGTGAAACTCTACTTGCGGTACAACGACACACCTCAATAACGGTGTAATAACACACCCTACATACGGTGCAAAAATGCCTCCTCAAGATAGTGTAATAATGTATCCTGAAGACGACAAATTTCTTCTGACTCCTAAAGCTTCCTCCTTGCAACTCGTGAATTCAGCCCCTACGGCCTATGTACATCATAGCTCACCACCACAGCTTATGTTATCAACTATGACATACATAACTCACATCTTGTGCAACTACCAACTCTGACTCCTATGACCAACAAACGTTATCAAAGCTCACCACTATAGCATGTGTGACAAAATACGACCTAAGTAGCACATAGCTCGTGCAACTCCCGACTCTGGCCCCTGAAACGTACGAACGTCATCTCAATTCACCGTTATGATCTATGTGGCTTACAGCTCATGCAAATCCTCACTCTGGCCTTTTGCAGCCCATAAATGTCATCGCAACTCATTACTTTGACCTATATGATTAACTACGACTATTGGCTTACAATTCGTCTAGCTTCCGACTCCAGTTTCTGTAACTTACTGATGTCAGCATAGCTCATCATTATGATCTACGTGACCAATTATGATCTACGTGGTGCACAGCTCGTGCAACTCCTGATTCTAACCCATATAGCCTACTGACATCTTCATAACTCAGCACTACGGCTTATGTGACTAACCACAACCTATGTGGTCCATAGCTCGTGTAGCTCTCAACACCTGCCTCTGCTCTAGACCTCATCACAACTAATCACCATGACTTATGCGACCAACTAAAGCATAAGAGATCCATAGCTCGTGTAACTATCGACTTCAGTCTCTGTGTTCTACGAACTTCAGCATGGCTCAAAACTATGGCTTAAGTGATCAATTACGACTTACATGGATCACAACTCCCGTAGCTTCCTATTGGATTGCTATAGCCAACTGATGCTCCTTAAGCAACCATCTGCGACCCACACAAACAACAACTATCATAGCCTTCAACTATGACCCATATGACAATGCTAACACCGCATCCACTATCTACTAACATTTATAGTGGACTATTATCCTCATAGCAATCAACTACAGCTCTTGCAATTTGCTATCACTAAAAATTATTTTAATTACAGACAGACTACGTCTATTATTAATGAAATATTGTTGTACATTTATAATAATCAAGTTTGTAACTCCAACTTCTCTAATTCGGAAGAAGAGTGAACAAGTATGCTCACCATTCAAAGTTTCTAGTGGGTTGGGTTCTGCGGTTCTTTTCCCTTTCCAGAGTTTCACGTAAAAAATTAGGTGTCTCCTCTTGTTTACTTATTTTAATTATTTGAATGTGTGTTGGATTCTGGCATAATACTAAAATGTTAAATAATTTATTATTTTACCAATGCGAACTGTCCGACATGTATCAAGCTCGTTGAGTGGCTCGTGTTTGAATTGTTCATTAAGTGAGTCGAACACAAATAGATTATTTAAGGTTGAATTATAAATGAGCCGAAACAAATAACCCTTAGTTTGATCGTGTTCGACTCGTCTTATCTCGAAATAAGAAAATCATATATATTATTTATATACTAATATATTATATAGATTTGCATCTTAGTTTAAATTGCTTTAACTCGTATGGTCATGTGGTTTTGTGCCTTTTATTACATTGGAATAGCGCATGTTATAACCCAATACCTTACATATATATGTCTAATAAATTTAAATGATACAATTTCGAGCTAAACCAAAAAAAGAATATGTTAACAGAATGCAGGCAAACACACCATTCACGAGCAATTTGAAATACGAGACAATTTCAAATAGAATTAAGTTTGAACAAGTCGAGCGCAAGTCATACCTGAGCTCACTCAAGCTCAGCTCATTTACAACCCTATCCACAATCGCATGAAAATACCAAGTCAAAACAACGAGCATTCCAAAATTTAGTCCAAACAACCAAAACTTAGTTGGTCAACTGATGTGAGTTTAGGAGAAAACTCAAATTTGTATTCTTTAATTTAGAATTAGTATTTGGAATTTTATCATATTTCTTATTATTTGTATTATTCATTTTTCACCTTAGTAATGGCTCATTAAATATATTTCATGCATGTCCATTATTGGATAAAAAAATTGCATAAAAGAATTATGATGAATAATGATATCTATGAACTTGTTGTATTATGTACTCCCCTCCCTACACATTTTCATTGTATACAACATTGAAATTTCATTGATAAAGTATTACACCCTTTTTATGACAATATTCAAAATAAATTTGAAGTTATTCAACTTATTCTGTTAATAAGGAAATCTAAGCACCACTCTAGCTGTAGCCCTTACAATTTTCCATTTCAAAACAACAATAGAAATAAAGCATCTTTATCATCAAAAAATGTAATTGCAAACACTTTTACTGCAAAGAAAATGAAAAGATAAGGGTAGCTATTACATAAATATCACTCAAAACTTTACAAATCGATTGCCCGTTCGATCCATTTTTTAAAATTCTCGCCCGAATATCAAAATTTATGATAAAATCCCAACTAATACAGCTTTTCTCTAAAGCCTTAATCCGTGTGAACATAATTTTTTGATGCGATGATAAGCATGACCCACAAAATTCGGGTAACAAATTTAGCAATCTCAACCTTGACAGTGAGTTTTCAATAAATATTGAATACAAATTTTCCTCATCTTCCACAAAGCTCTAATGATTATGAATGAAGACTAACCAAGTCTACGCAATGCTCAAACTTGCATATTGGAAGTGTTTTAATCATTATAACCACAGGATTTATCATGAGTACTGATCTCACTCACAATAATATCACACGAGCGATAACTTTACGAACAAAATGATAATGGACATCAATGTGCTTAGTTCTCTCGTGAAACATTTGATATTTATTGAGATAAATAATTCTTTGACTATCACACATCTGTGTGGTTATCTTTAAATTATCACCAAGGATTTCAAATAGATATTTTAACCAGAAAGCTTCTTTGCAAACTTCAATAATTATCGTGAAACTTTTGATCTTTACTAATATAAATAACACTTTGATTTTTAGTATTGTTTTGATGTAGTCACAGTTTTTTTTTATTATTATAAAGATGGCTATATATTATTGTCCAGGCAGCCAATCACTGGCTGCCACGTCATCATACACCTCATCGGCAGGCGACGGGATAGCTGATGGTTGGTTATCTGGATGTGCGGACATCCAGACGTGATATTTTTCCCAATGTGTAACATGTAATATAATCAATGTGACTACAACTTATATGCATTACAAAATTATTTAATAATTTTTAACTCATTCATTTTATAAATTAAGATTGTCAACTTTAGTTTTTTTAATAAATCGAGTAATTGTCAACATCTCCAACAATTACGTGGAGTAAATATGACATAAGTAAATCAAATATCACAAACAAATAAAACCATATAAAAATATTAAATAATACATAAATTAGAAAGAAGTAAAAAATAAAAGCAAAAAAATGGCAAATAGGTTCTGCCCATCAAAGAAAAATTGCATAATAATAGTTTTCATAATTTGGACCATAATTAATGAATATTAAATTACATCTTTAAATAACCATAATTAATGGCTGAATTAGCAACAAAACGATCAAGTCTCTCAAAAGTACGTCTTCTATACCAGGTGAAAGGGTTACCTTTATAGCCCATATCATGAAGACCAGCCATTAAAAAAGCATTGTTAAAACAGTCAATTAAGTTAAGATTAGGAGCAATACCACCTTTTTCTCAGCAGGAGACGAGATCATATTAAAATCTCCACCCATTAGCCAAAGTTCATTCTCAGTATTGAGACTGGAAAAAAGATTCCAAAGCTCTAATTTATCCTGTTTTAAACAACTAGCATAAACTAAAGTAAAAAGAAAAGAAACATTAGCATAATGAATTCTAATATGTAAAAATTGATTGTGATTAATAAGAATCTCAACATCTAAGTAATTCTGCCAAAAGAACCAAATTTTATTGTTGCTATTAGTGAAAGATTTATAAGAGTTAAATCTCTTCAAATAGAAGTCATTATTCACATCAGCAACTAAAGGCTCTAAAATACCAAAGAAGAAAAATTTATAAGTTCGAATTAAATTCATTAAACGATTAGAGGCATTGTTTTTAGCAATACCCCTAATATTCCACACCATAGAGTTAATCTTCATGATCTTGAGTAATCTTTCCCACCTCTTGTAACCCAGCAGCTTGATCTTTCAAGTGAGAAGATCTAGTAACATGATAAATAAAATCAGCCTCTCTGTTACATTTAATCTTCCTTTTTCTAGAAGATTTTTGAACAATCCAATCCTCCTTATCATCACAAGTGGGAGAATTGCTAATATCAACATTCCTTAAAATATCAAGAGCTAAAGAATTATCAATAGCTTGAGAAGACAGAGCCAACTGCTTATCCACGAGTAATGGAATGATCTTGAGCTAAAGAATTCTTCTCCGAATATCAGAATTAATAATTTGTTTAGAAAGATTAACTTTAATAGATGTAGAAATAGCATTAGAAATGACATTTTCCTCAGTTATGAAAGGTTGAGAGGTAGAAAGAGAAGGATTATTTAAAAGATTCAAATTAGAGGAGATCATACCAGTCGAGACCTTATCGGATAAGGGATTCATCACAACAAGAGCCAAATCGAGTCCAAATTCGATGGTCCACCCTTTTCTTGATGGGGTAAAACGGAATCCAGCTTTAGGCCCTGTTTCTTGAGACAAGTCAGAATCCTTTTTAGATCGCGGTTTGTTCTTTCTCAATTCCGGATGAGCATGAAAACAATTAGAAAATAAGTGACCAAAAATTTTACAATGACTGCAATAGTGAGGGACAAATTCCAGTTCAACCTTCTGCCAATAACCATCATGATTATTACCCAGCCATATGGAATCATGAAAACTAGCAGTGACATCTCGTTCGACCAGGATACGGGCCACAGAAGGTCTAGATAAAGAACCAGTAGCCGCATCAAGTTTCAGAGGCTTTCCATAAACGGAAGCAATAGAATAAAGAACCTTATAGTTATAATATTGTAATTTGAGACCGGGAAAACGAATCCAAATCGGAACTACAGGAGGTTCCTCTGCCGGGTTGAAATCAGGAGTCCACTTAAGCAATTTCATATAACATTTCTCAATGGTCAGAACTTTCTTAGAAAAAAGGGAGGTATAATCTTCTTCCAACTGAAGCTTAATCATCATATTCCTACTATCAATGAGTCCTATTTTACAATCACCCTTCAAATGCAGATCAGAAAAGTACTTACGAAGAACTTCCATACGAGGATGAGCATAAGAGAACTTGCCAACAAGAGTGTATTTCAAAGGTTCAACAAGAGTGAGTGACTCTTCCTCAGAAAATATAAAAGCAGGTTTACCATTTTTTCGAGTAGCCTTCTTGAGCAAGCTATCCGTATCAGCAAGTAAATCCTGGAAAGAGGAGGGAAAAAGAACTTCCCCCTCAGCAAAAGACTTACCTGACGCCACATCGCAGTAAGAAGGAACATTCACCACCATCGTAGCTAAGGATTAAGTAAATCCAGAGATAACGTGAGGAAGACGAGAAAAGAAAAGCGCTCCTAGGGCAAGAAACGCTCCAAGAAAGGCATCGCGTCCTCCCGCGGAGTAAATTCCATCCTCGTGTCTGCGGCGAAATCCCTTATACGTGAATGCTGCCGCGAATCCCTGATCTTGCCTTGAGTCGCGAATCTGCGCCTGATCGCACCCCGAACGATCGTCTCGCGAAAACAAGCTCGTTAAAGACGGCGAGCTCGTCTGCTGCGTCTTCGGCCGAGAGGAGTCGGTTGTCGGCGCTCGGGCAAACACCCGGAAGAGATGCGTCGGGGGGTTGCTGGCGTCGAAGAGGGAAGGTCGGCGGTCGGACGCTCGCTGGTGAGGGAGATGGCGTCGGCGATTTCGTGAAGAAAGGGGCAAGTCGGCGCAACGGGTTACCAGGTTCTCCATCTTCCTATAGATGCCTCTGACCATGCTCCTATTCTACTTAATGTTATACATTCTTCTTCTAGCCATAAATATCATTTTAGCTTTTTAAAAGCTTGGACTATGCACAATGATTATAATAAGTTTTTGAAAGATAACTGGCATACTACTTTGCATGGTTCTGCTGGTTATCGTCTCTGGATGTTACAAAAAGGTTTGGCTAAAAACCTTAAGCATTGGAATTGGCACACTTTTGGTAATTTACACAGGAATGTTGAATCACTTGAAGCTAATCTTCAAGAACTTGAAAAGGCTTATGCTAATGATACCATTGATATGAATGTCATTCTTCAGGCTCAGAATCTTTTAACTGATGCTATTGCAAAGGAGGAATGCCTCCTTGCTCGTAAAAGTCTGCTAGACTTAATTTCATTAATGGTGATAGGAATACTAAGTATTATACTGCTTGTATTAATGCTCGTAGGAACTTCACTACTATTCATTCTATTTATAATAAGGATGATGTTCTTCTCACTAATCTTCATGATATCATTCAGGATGGTGTTGATTATTTTACTAATATGTTTAGTTTTACTCAGCTCTACTTAGGTACTGTTGATAGAAACCTTTATAAGGATATTAAAGTTTTCAATAACAATTTGCTTCATCGCTATTCCTAGTCTACGAGAGATTAAGGTTGTGTTGGATACTATGGAAGAGGGTCGTGCTGCTGGTCCTGATGGGTTCACTGTGGATTTTTATAAAAATGGATGGGATATCATCCATAATGATGTTACTAAGGTTATTCAGGATTTCTTCACTGGTAAGGATTTACCTAAGTATTTTAAAAGTTCTAATATTGTTTTGATTCCTAAAATCAAGAATCCTGTTCGTTGGAGTGATTTTAGACCTATAAGTCTTAACACTGTGATTTCTAAGCTCATTTCTAAAATTCTTGTGAAAAGAATGCAACCTCTTCTTGATTCTATTATTAGCATTAATCAAACTGCTTTCTTGAAAGATAGGAATATATGTGATCATGCTTTACTTGTTCAAGAATTAATCTTGGATATTGATGATCGGCATAGAGATGGTAATGTTTTTTTCAAGATGGACATTAAGAAGGCTTTTGATACGATTTGTTGGGATTTCATTATTGATGTGCTTCATGCTATTGGCTTTAATGATAATGTTTGTTCCCTTATCTCCGAATTCTTAAGAATAACTATTATTCTATTCTTATTAATGGCAACGATTATGGTTTCTTTCAAGCTTATAGGGGCATCAAGCAAGGGGATCCTATCTCTCCCTATTTATTCATACTTGCATTTGATTACCTTTCTAGAAGATTGAATTATTTATATCAAAGGTTACCTTCTTTAAATTATAAACATAAAGGTCATTTTAGCATCTCTCATTTATGTTTTGCTTGATGACTTGATTATTTTCACTAATGCTAATAAACGTTCGTTAAGAAAGTTTGGAGTGAGCTTGTCGCTTTTCGGAATATGTCCGGTCTTTATTTCAATGTTTCTAAATGCTCCTTTTATTGTGATAAAAAGATTAATGTTGCTAAGAGGGATTGGCTTAGTAGTTATACTCGGTTGTAAGCATGCTTCTCTTCCTCTTTCTTATTTGGGTTTTCAGCTTACTAAGGGCGAGAAATAAATCTGTTCTTTTCAATACTTTATTTGAGAAAATTAGAAATAAGATTTTTACTTGGGAAAATTCTTTTCTTTCTTTTGGTGGTAGAGTTACTCTTCTTAAAAGCATTCTCACTTCTCTTCCCCTTTACTCTCTTCAAGTTATGAATATGCCTTCTGCATTATTCGTAAATTGGAAAGACTTTTTAATAAGTTTCTTTGGGATGGCAGAGGACATTCCTCTTATCATTGGAAGAGCTGGAATAAGTTGTGTAAGCTCTACTGATAAAGGTGGTCTTGGTTTTAGAAGTCTTAGTGACACTATTAAGATTAATTATATGAAGCTTTGGTATCGTTTTCGTAAAGCCAACTCTCTTTGGGCTGCTTATCTTAAGGATAAATATTGTGGCCAACTTCACCCTTTAAAGGCTGTTAATAATAAGGCTTCTTTTATATGGAAAGCCATGCTTAATGTTGCTAAGCAGACTGATGCTTTACTCAGTTGGGATATTGGTAAGGGTGATTGCTCCTTTTGGTTTGATGACTGGACTGGTTTTGGTCCTCTTGCAAATTGGTATGGGGGACCTTATGATATTGATGTTAAAGTTAAGGACTTTTGGCATGATAATGTTTGGTGTATGGATACTCTTTCCTCTTCTCTTAATATCATTGATGCTACTTACATTACTACTATTCCTCTTTTCAATGATAAGAAGGATGTTCCTGTCCCTAAAGGTAAGTTGGGTGATTCCATTTCTAAAACTTTTGCTGATACTCTTCATCAGTCTCCTGGGATGGATCTTAGCTGGAATTGGAATAAATGGATTAAGCCTTCAATCTCTTTTTTTATCTGGAGGGTTTTTCATAAAATCATTCCTACTGATGATATTATGAAACTTAAAGGTTTACGTCTCACTTCTCGTTGCTATCTCTGTCATCTTCATGAGGAAACCATGGAGCATATTTTCATTAATTGTTCTTTTACTACTTTGATTTGGAAGCAGATTTTTATTAAGCTAAAGGTTCCTTTTCCTGCTAATGGTTTCTATTCTCTTGATGATATTTTTCAGTATTGGCATAATTTAGGTAAGCCGTTTTTCTTCAATGTTCCTGCTGTAGTTTTATGGTTTCTTTGGATCACAGAAATGATAGTAAACACAATGGTAAAAATGCTGCTGTTCATTGTACTTTTAGTCTTATTATGTGTTATTTGATTAAGTGCCTGAATTGGATTCAGTGCTCTAAATTGGCTTGCCATAAACTTTCTGGTTTATTGAAAGCCTTTAATATTCCTATTATTACTTCTACGTGCAATTTCACTGTTAATAATTCTGTGAAATGGACTAAGCCTACTATCCCCTTTATCAAACTCAATTGTGATGGTTGTTTGGATGACTACACGTGCTAGTGTTGGGGGCATTTTTCGTGATGCCTTGGGACTTCCCATTTATTGGTTTGCTTCGAACTCCCATTCCTCTTCTCCGTTAGTTGCTGAAGCCGAGGCTATGGTTTTTGGTTTGTATACTGCTCTTAATCGAGGTTGGAAATATATTGAAATTGAAACTGACTCTTTGCTATTATGGAAGTATTGTACTTTGCAGATTCCTCATCATTGGACACTTAATGTACTTATGAAGCGCATTTTTTGGTTGGCTGCTCACTTTACTATTCGCTGGATGCATGTTAATCGGGATGGAAACAAAGTCGCTCACTTGGATCGCCAAACTTGGTTTACAGCCTAAACTCTCCTATCATTTCTCCTTACGTTCCTTATGATTTAATTAGTACTTTATATTCTGATTGTGTTTAGTTTTGTTTGTTCTCGGTCTTTGTTGTGTCGTGTGTGTGAATGTGATTTGTATTTTTATTTTTCTGGAAAGAGGTCCTTAGATTCCTTTTTTTTTTTTTTTTTTTTTTTTGTGAGTTGTATGGGTTGTGTTTAGGTAGGAACTCTTTCCCGGGTTGTAATTTTTTTCTTTTATGGAACGCGTAGGGAGCAATAGTCTCCTTCTAACAAAAAAAAAATAACCATAATTAAAAATAGTTACGGTAGACAAAATTATCTCACTTGGTCCAAATTTTAGCACATATCAAGAAATAAATTTATGAATCATAGCCATCTCTTTGAAATTGGATATTATCTTTCATGTATCACACTGATTATATCTCTTATACACATATGCATACTTCTTAATGGATAAACCTCATGTTTGTTTTAGATCAAACTTAATGATATTTTTCATACGAAGAAAATGCATACACATAAAAAACCAAAATATGAAAGCCTCACGACCAAATTGTATTTTATTAACAATATTTATCATTACAATGATATCAGCCAAAATAACCAATACCTATATGGTCTATGTGATCCTTAAACTTTTGTTATGGCTTGTCTTTAGTCGAAGGTTCAACTTTCATCAATTCAGTACTAGCGTGCTCAATAATCACTGTATTTACTTAACATATTCCCTTATGGTTAAGTATTTAATGACAATATGATTGTTTCGACTACCGCTTTTGGAATTTTTAACCAAAAACATTACAGTTTTGTCGTAATCTATCTTCAATAGCCAGGATGTGAAATCCACAAGCCCATTCTTAAACATGAAACTCTTAAACCATACCCATGCGATGTAGCCTCAACATAAGACATAAAATTGACCTTAAGAATGGAAGTAACAACAAAAGTTTTTTTACACTACTCCAAGATGCAGCTCCACCAACAAACATGAAATGGTATTCAGATGTTGATATTTGAGAATCAACACACCCAGCAAAGTCAAAATCACCCTAATACCCAGTCACCTCTAAACTATCATCATATCTATATATAAGCATATAATCTTTGGTAACTTGAAGGTTCATCATCACCTGATTTTCAGCTTGTCGACGATATATGTCTGAATTAATATCTTCCTATTATTCTAACTGCAAATGTTATGTCAAGTCTTGTGCAAACTTGTGCATACATTAAACTACCAACAGTTGAAACATATGAAATATTTTTTATTTCCTCCCTTTATAATGGGAGATATGCTTAGTAAATAAATGTTTTATTCCGAATCTCTCAAAACTTTTTTAATATAGGTCTCCTAACAGAGGCCTAAAAGGCCTTGAAATCCGTCTTTCTTCATTTTAATGCCAATGATGTAAGAGGCATCACCTGTATTTTTCATATCAAAATTTTTAGAGGTGCTTCATTTCATTTCACTTAATAAACAATTATCATTGGTTGTAAATAAAATATAAACATGAAGGATTTAAAGATAAATTGTTCTCCCACTAGCCTTATGTTATATAAATTGATCTAAGACTTTCTCTACAAATCCAATGAAGAGATTACGTCATGAAATTTTATTTATCATTGATGAGAGGCTTATTTTAATACACAAATAGATTTCTTAAACTTTCACACCAAATGTTCATTTTCTCTAAAAGATAATCCTTCTGGTTGTTTCATAAAACCTCCTCTAGATTTCCATTAAGAAATACTGTTTTTACATTCATTTGTTGCAACTTTAAATCAAAATGTAAAACAAATGTCATAATTATTTTGAAGGAATATTTCTTAGAAATAGAAGAAATTTCTCCTTGTAATATGTTTCTTCTCGTCGAGTAAATCCTTTTTTTACAAGTCTTGTTGTGTAACTTTATATATTGTCTAATGATTTTTTTATAATTTTATAATTAAGGATGTTGTGGCAAATATCTAATTATGAAAATTATATAAGTCACTAAGACATTAAGTTTTATGCTCTAATATTTCAATTTGAAATAAATGAAATACAAAAATTTTTTCAACATAGTTGAGCTTAAATAATATTTGTTTTTGCCAACATTCAACATTTTATTATAATTTATTCTTAGGTTTATTTTAATTCAACAAAATATGTCATTTTAGTTTAAATAAAAATAATGGCAATCATATATTTAATTATGATAGCATTTGATATGAATTAGCAATATAAATTTGAATCTATGAATAAATTTCTATGTTATATGGAAAACATTGATGTCATCATGTTATTACAAATGACAAATCATATATAACAAAATACACTCAATGTGAAGAGAAAATATTCCGTCCTTATTTTTTTAAATTATCATGTTTTTTAAATAATTTTTTTAAAAAATAAGTTATTTGTTATTGTTGGTATATGCTAATAAATTCAACTGTAAATCAGGGCGGGAGCCATAAATATTTAATGTTGGGGCACAATTTAATAAAATTAAAAATTTTGAATTATTTTCAAAAAAAAAAAAATTCTCGAATGATTTTGAGAGAATTATTTATATGAAAATATTGATAAGTATTTTCAAAAATAAATTCACTTTCTTATATTAAATGTAATTTTATCCTATTTTCAATACTTTATATAACACATATTATAAAATAATAATAATTTGTTTAAGAAAATGTTATTCATATTACTATTATTTGTACATAAATGTATTGCTACGCGAATCTAGAGAAAATTTGACGGATCACATAAGGAGAGTACCAAATGACTGTGTTATCACGTCGAAAGGCTAAACCATTGAGAAGCATCTCATTCGGTCAAATCACAGGCCGACCAAAGGACAGTATATCATAGCTAATGAATGTTGTATACCTGAACTGACGACAACAGTACAAAATCGACTACTAAACAGATTTTGGGACACTTGCAGCGTAGATCAACGGCTGCTCCATAGAACTCTACAATCCTCTGTGAAGACATCTTGCTCAAAGGAAGGAGACCCATCAAATTATGGTGATGCACTCTCTGTTAGATGGAATAATCATTTACCAAGGATAAGGATGTCTTCACCAGTGGTTCCCTCAAGAAAGCCGACAGAGCAACAATTAGGCAAACCCACCCGTTTGAGCAGTTGTGAATGCGAATGACGCCAACAACGTTTACAAAAGCCAAACGATACCAACAATAATAGGCAAAAGATACCAATGTCAGTTGCAAATATGTAAATGTATAATGATTTATTAATCACTTGTAGGCTCCTATTTAATTAGTGACAAACAAATATTTTACTAGTCCTCACCTATAAACTATTTATAGGGGGTCGTTCCTTCGGGATACTACTAAATAAATTCCAAGAAAATTTGTATTAGTGTGTTCTCTATTTTCTCTATTTTATTTACCTATTCATCTCATATGTGCGTCAAACGCTCTATACCTTAGGCATGACCCAACTGATATTTTGGGATTTAACATTATTATTAAAAGTTTTATCAATATTAATATTCGTAAGCTTATCTTATTTAACAAATCCTATTTTTATTTTAGAGTATTAGTTATTTTGATGTGAGAAGAAATGTCCAATCACTGGGCTATCATCTCTACAACCTATCACCTGACATCAATCGTCGGTTGTCGCCCACTTCTACTTATTGTCACGAAAACAAATAAAAAAAATATAATATGTTTTGACATATAAAAAATATTATTTCAAATAAATAATAGTAAAATAAAAAACAAAAGATATTTAAATATCTAAATTGAGTTTATTTACGTAAAATTTTACATGAAAATAGAAAACTCCAATCGAACTTCAACAATTTTTAAATTTGATGTTCCAACCAATAGCTTCCATAAATTAATTAAATATTTTAATTGTTTTTTTTAGTGATATTAAATATTTAAATTTATTTTTTTATTAAAAATAAAAGTTAAAATGATATTTATTATAAAGCTTGCCATAAAATAGTAAAATATAAAAATATTTTTATGTAACTAGTAGAATAATTATCATATAAGATTAAGGGTCCGTTTGGGGCAATTCATGAGCTTATCCAGCTTATCCAGACAAGCTATTTATCATAATCAGTTGCTGATCGGATAAGTTGCCTGGTTGTTTGGTTTGTGCGTTTGGAAAATACCTAAATCTGGATAAATGATCATTCTGCCCCTGTTTTGGATAAGTTGTTTAGTTGTTTGGTGTTAATTTTGTTAAATATTAACCCTAAACCCTAAACCCATATGTCTTCCTTATGTGGACCTAAAATTTTATGCTCCGTGAGTGTTTCAATTCATAACAAACCTTAAGAAAGTGCAACTCATAAATAATCCTCAACAGTAAAAAGCACAATTCTTAATCATAACGATAAAATGTCAGCAATAATACAACACAGAACATTCAAAAATATAGCATAGGAAATATGAATTTACCCAGCTTACTTGCTAGCAGATTCATGGAGGAAAACATTGAGGTCTTGAAGTGTCTGTCTTTGTGATTATGCATCCATGAAAAACATTAGCCAAGATATACTGGTAGTTCTTTCTAGCAGATACCAGTCGAGTGTAGGGAAGAGCAGAGCTTAGCTAGGCTAATACTTCGGGTTGAAGAGGGATGGAGAGGGAAGGGAAAGGGTGGGATTCGGTCTGGTTGAGTGTGCACAGGGAGACGAAAGTGATGGCTTCAGTCTCGAGAGGAAGAGGGAGCTCGATCCGAAGTTCGGCTGAGTGATGGCGAGCCGAGCGGGGAGAAGAGAGAATCAGGCTGAGAGGGAGACGAGGTCATGTGAGAGAGGCCTCGATCGACAGAGGGAGGCCGAATGAAGGGAGCCGATTTCGGTTCAGAGGGGAGAAGGCAAGCGAGGTCTCGGTCGCGGAGGGATTGAGCGAGAGATGGACAACTTCGAAAAGGGCAGAAGAGGAAAAGTGGTTTGAAAGAAGTCGGACGGGGGTATATATTGTGTCTGAGTTTATTAAGTAATAGAAAAGACGGTTTTTTGATAAGCTGTTCAAACGCGCGAAACAATGGTGCAGCGGTGCCGCCGCACTTATAAGCTGCCCCAAACGAGCCCTTAAACCAATCTTCAAAACATACATCAAAATTACATATAAAGTATAAACTCGCTAAAAATATATATATATTTGGTTAAATCTATGATAAAATAATAAATTCTTTAAAGAAAAAAAATTTAATATATTTAACATCACATGCCATAAATTTTATGATATGTGATCGCATATTATACAATGCATCAATTTTAAATAAGAAATTGTTTTGATATTTGTTCCTCTTTTATAAAAACTTTAAACACATAAAACCCAAATACTTTCAGTTCAGATTACAGTGTCAACTGACGGTGTCTGGATGGTGATGATCGGCATTGATTGGTGGTGATCGATGTGACGGTCGGTAGTAGCTGAAGGTGGACGGCGATTGACAGTAGTCGACGACTGTTGGCGGTTGTTGATGGTGATCAGCGGTGGTCGACGGAGGCCGACGGTGGTTGATGATGATCAGCGGTGGTCGACGGAGGCCGACGGTGATCAACAGAGGTCGGTGATGCTTGACGGCGGCTGGCAGTAGTCGATGATGATCGGGATGGTGTTGAACTTCAACTCCTTCTTACAGCTTCAACTCTGAAGTCTCCAGTCCCCCCTTCATGTGAGAGGTTGGGCTCTATTTATAATATTTTGGGTGCAATTATTGCAACCAATTTGATCGGACGGTCCGGAGGGCTTCTCTTAATAAGACAACGTTTATGGGGCATTTGATGGTCTTAACGATGTCGGAATTAAGCGATTTTTGTCTCTTTGGATTCGTTTTGTTGAGATGTTTGATTTGAGTATATGCTTGCTAGTGTCGACATCTGTTTAACTTTCCAAATTTGTACATAAATCTCTCTAGAGTGTTTAATGACTTGATCTGAGCTTGATTTGACTCGGATTGAACTAGTTTTTATATCATTAGGTTTGTCTCATCGAGTCAGTCAATTTGACTATAAGTTTGTTGAAATTGGAGCTCTGGATGACTTTTTATCAAGATTTAAATGTTTCTTGCTCAAAAAATTGCATCGAGATTTGTCTTGCCTTGAGATTCGTGCTCGATGATAAAAATTTGTTGGTGACGTATCACATATATGTACAAATACATATGTATGTATCTATAAATGTATGTAGATATGTGTGTGTGTAGATAAATGTATGTATATATATAGTTTAAGAAAATTATCTGTGCTGATAATTTGTAGATATATGAATATTTGGGATAATTCGTACGTGAGTGTCCTAATTATGAACGTGTAGACCTTATCTATATATATCTATAAGAATTGTGGGGTATCCATGTAACTGTCCCCAAATAGTCAGTTGAGCGAAGAGGGTGATGGAACGCGAACAGAGCGGCGGCGTCGGAGTCGGAGGCCTTCTCCTTCACGCTGCTAACACGCAATCGATTCTCCCACTGCCACTTAAGCGCGGAAGTGCGATTCTTCAGCAATTTCCATGGTTGGCCTTTATTAAAAGAGGGAGGGATCCTATTAGCGACTGTAACGAAAGAGCAGCTGAGAGGAGAAAGACATTCTAATTGAAGGGAAATAGAGAGAAAAAATCCTTTAATATCAACATTGGAGGTTCGAAATCGAGTGTTCTTCTTGCCACAGAAGGAAAGCAGCTCCGCGAGATTTGTTCATCAGAGCAGACTTTTGATTTTTGGTGAATTTTAGCCTCCTAAATCTGAAATGGGCTACGATAACGATCCGTACGTGCTGCATTTGATTACTAAGCCTTCCAAATCCATCTTCCAGCAATTTCCAGCAAAATATTTGTAAAAAATTTGATTTTTTTAGCATTTTCTATACGGCAGGTACATAGATGAAGGCAGAGAGGAACTCATGGATTCATATGGCGTGCATTCGAATAGGCAGCCCTCGGATTACACCGGAAATCAATTTGACATTGAAAGGCGTGACGAAAGGCGTATTGAACCTTCGCCCACACCGGCGCCCGTTGAGAACAAGGTCCGAAAGCCGAGGAGGAGGTTGGTCAAGAAGAGCGCTGCAGAGAGCTTATCCGAGCGTAGCGCTACAGAGAGCTTATCTTCGCCATAACTGTTTCAACAATCATTGCAACCTCCACATAGAGCTTATAGACCGAAGAAGATAAAGAGACGAATGAGTTCCCTAAGATTGGTGAAAATACGGTGAAAATTGAAGAATCACCTGTGGAGGTAGCAATGATTGTCGGAACACTTATGGCGGAATTTGAAGTTACAGTTGAAGAAGATGTTGAGTTGAATAGGCAAAATAAGCCAGCTATTAATAAACTCAAGAAGCTACCACTTCTTCAAGAAGCTCTTTCTAAGTAAGATGGATACCTGCAGTCGAACAATTTTTCATTCTCTTGAATACTTACACTATAACCTTTTCGCTGACATCTCTCATTATATTTGCTTGCACCGTTTCTATTGTAGGAGGAAACTTCAGCTTGAATTTTTAGAACATGGAATACTTATAGTTCTAAGGAATTGGCTAGAACATTTGCCAGATGGAAGCTTACCTAATATGACTCTTCAGACTGCTATATTACAGATACTCTCTAATGTATGTATAGTCTTCATCTCATTTATTATTTTTATTTTTGGTGTAAGTTTGACCAACTTAATTGGAGATTGATTCTACTTTCTATGAAATGATTTTCATAAAAGATTTTAGGCATTTTTTTTTTTTCAAAGTAACTTATCCGCTTGCTCTTCTTGATAATAATTTTTTGTTGCACTTCAGTTTCCAATTGATTTAGAGCAGTATGAACAGAGGGAACAACTTAAAAAGAGTGGCCTTGGGAAGGTTAGGCCTAATAATTTCATTGCAATAAAATTGTACATATGCCTTAACTGATGAATAATAACATTGAAAATTTTGTTATTCCTTGGCACAGGTTATTATGTTTCTGTCAATGTCCGAAGAAAAGTGTAAAGCTAATAGAACGCTCGCTAAAGAGTTGGTTGATAAATGGGTAAGATAGACATACCTAGTAGACTATAATTGTGGCCGTAATGTCATGAAGTGTTTGCATTTCTTATTTTGGAATCTATTTTAGTCGTTACTTCGAGTGATGGTAAACTTTTCATTGTTAATGAAATTTAACATATGATTTTTCAATTGTATGGTTTTGTTCAATCTGAGTTTATGATAAAAATATTTTACGGTATTTAAAAAATCCTATACATTGCTACATTCTGCATCAGCAATCATGTTTGCTAGAAAAGAAGAATAGTTTATTTTATTAAACTTTTGATTTGGAATGTCATGTTCTTCTCAAGGTCTTATTAAACTTTTGATTTGGAGTGCCTCAAATATGTTCATACTGACCACTTAGATTTTGTGTATAAATATTGCAGAGTAGATCAATATTTAACAAGAGCACTAGATATGAGAACCCGCAGAGTTATGAGGACGAGAGAATTCCTAATAGGAGGACAGCTCCAAAGTACTAATTCCCTCCTTTTTTTTCTGTGAAATTTGCATACATACCACTCAATTCTTATAATTATTTTAGGTTATGCATAGATAAGGTGCAATATATATATATATATATATATATATATATATATATATATATATATATATATATGTAAAACTTGAAGTTTAGGTGTATGTAAATACATAAAGAATTGAGTGGTATGCATGCAAATAAAATCTTCCTTTTTTTGTTGTAAACTTAATATACATTCCATTGACATCATACTTAAACTTTGTGGCTCCATCAATGTTCTATTTAGAAGACCTGCGAACAAATCTCCAGAAAATGAATCAATAGACAATGATATTGATGAATTTTCTCGGTAAGTTCCTTTGGATGTTGCATATAATTTCATAATAATTGGTTTTATTTGTTCATCTCTCCTAATTTTTTTTTTGGGTTTAGGAGGAAAAAATTACATCAAGCTTCTCTTAGAGAACGTGCTTCTCTGCCAGAACCATTATCTTTGGATCTCGTTGTGCGTCCTCCATCAAATATAAATTGGGAAGAATTACACGCACGAGCTATTAAAACAGCTATGAAAGCTAAGAAAGATCAGATGCGTCGAAATGTTCATTTCTTTGCTTCTAACATACATTCTATAATCTCAATCTTTTTGACTGAATTATCTTGCTTTTTAACGTTACAAAAAGCTGATTTTTTTTTAAAGAAAAGATATGTGTTAGACTATTAAAATGAATTAATTAATTGAGTTAAGTTAAAATCTTAATAATCATATCATTGTTTATTGCCTATATTTTTAGGGCGTTAACGCACATACCACTGAATTCCTATTTATTTACATATCTAACCTCTAAATCTCTTATATCACATTAAAAATACTGATAATTTAACTTCTAAGAAGTGAAATACATATTTTCACGCACAATCAAGGTGATGAATATGTAAAATTTGAAGTTTAGTTGTTATGTAAAAACATAAGAATTGAGTGGTATTTATGTAAATCTTCTCCCATTTCACATTGAAAATATTTATCAATTTTTGTTAGTACCTACTCATTTATTTAATTTTTTGATGTTGATATACTTAAGTTCCCCTGCTTGTTTCACTCGCTTTTCGCAGCGCCGACGACCAATTCCACAACCATTTCCTCAAAGGAGGCGGCCTTCGTTGCAACTGCAATCTTCGGTGTACCAATGAACCGTGTTCAAAGTTGAGCTTTTGTATTGGAGGATGTGGTTTGGAGTTGTTGCTGATTGAGGAGCTTTATTTTGTCACATTGGTGTGCTCTTGCCTTTGTTGGTTGCGGTTGGAAGAGCAGACCCTATCGTCTTTGATGGCTGCTTTGCATTGTTGCTGCTTCCAAGTATTCATTGTCCTATATCCACTTGTTGTTTTGGCCCAACTAATGTTTCTGATTGGTGAAGTTGATTGTCCCCGTTGTTGTCCCTTTTATTTCTGCTTCTCTTTTGATTATTGGCCTCTTATTTATTGGTTTTTTATTTGTTTATCTATTCTTTAGAGTTGAAATTTAAGTCTTTGGGTGAGTTTATATCATGTCTTTGAGTTGTATTTTCTTTTTTTTTATTTCATTCAATATAGTTGGGCATGACCCTCATTTTCTCTCGTAATTTATTTTTTTGCTGTCATATTTGCTCCTAATAATTCACAGCTGATGCTTAATTTCCGCTATATTTCGCGATATCCTCTTAAAATTTATGGTTGAAGATGTAAGTTATTTATAATACTAACATCAGTTGCACCACATATAATGGATTGCTCAAAGGGTGCGATAAATGAAAAAAAAGTTCATATACATGCATCAGTACACCACTTTATTCAATTAACGATAAGAGTATTCTAAGTTACATGTCAGGTTAATCAGTACAGCACTTTATTCTATGGTCCTTAAAGTTAAGCTAATGAAACCAGACGACGTCACTAAGGTCCATTAGATATAGATAAGGTATAACACATCAACTTAGATTGATTTAAAATAAACAATGATGAGTAAGAATGGCGCACCAATGGCCACTAAAAAAAAAATCTAAAATTAGGATTATAGTTGATATTTCGAAGGGATAGAGATCTTCACCTCAAATAGAATAAGGGTGACAAAAGATACACATGCTAATTACATAGCCTAAAGCCTGTATTAGACTAAATGGGTGCAAAGCTGGTGGCTTATCACTTAGGCTTTATGTGTGACAGAACAAGGCAACCTAAGTTATACTAAGCATGACTATGGATGCACCTATGATCACTAAAGCACCTAAAGCCTAAAATTAGTGTAATATGAAACACCCCATGTTTCTTAGAATTTCCTAAAGTGTTACAATTAATAAGGATTAACAGGTTTATACTACTTTTAACTGGGGAAAACTAAATTTAGACATAAGCTTTACTAGGGTACTAATTGAGGTTAGTTTAGGTCTAGCGAGTTCAAAACCATATGAAATTATTAACATGGAATCAAACAACATCAAGCAAAGTTTTACATAAATCTTCATAATTATTGAATTTGAGAAGGTTTAATTAAAGTATTGCGATATTAAGAAAGATCGTATTATTAAATTTATTTTAGAATATTTTCATTTTATTTGCCTTGATTCCTAATAATTATGCATTTAGTTTTTTTACCTTTTTTTTTTAAATTAGTTATTTATTTTCAAAACTTCGATAAAATATTAATTCACTTAATTTGTATTTACTCATTCAGTCAACGCTCTTTTTTCAAACATTGTTCTTGTCACACAGTTTGTAAGTGAAACTCTACATACAGTGCAACGACACATCATGATAACGATGTAATAACACACCCAACATACGGTGCAACAATGCCTCCAAACTCTGACTCCTATGAACTACGAACGTTATCAACGCTCACCACTATAGCATGTGTGACCAAATAAGACCTACGTAGCACATAGCTCGTGCAACTCCCACAACTAGACACTACAGCGTATAAACGTCATCACAATTCACCGCTATGATCTATGTGGCTTACAGCTCATGTAAATCTCCACTCTGGCCTTTGCAACCAATATATGTCATCACAACTCACTACTATGACTTATATGATTAACTAAGAATACATGGCTTACAACTTGTCTAGCTCTCGACTCCAGCCTCTGTAACTTACTGATGTGACACTGATGTCAGCATATAGCTCATTACTGTGATCTATGTGACCAATTATGATCTATGTGGTCCACAGCACGTGCAACTCCTGCCTCTAACCCATGTGACCTGCTGGCATCATCATAACTCACCACTATGACCTATGTAACCAACTACAACCTATGTGGTTCATAGCTCGTGTAGCTCTCAACTCCTGCTTCTGCTCTACGGACTTCATCACAACTAACCACTACGATCTATGCGACCAACTAAAGCCTAAGAGATCCATAGCTCGTGTAGCATTATAATTTTTAACTCATTCATTTTATAAATTAAGATTGTCAACTTTAGTTTTTTTTAAAAATCAAGTAATTGTCAACATCTCCAACAATTACATGGAGTAAATATGACATAAGTAAATCAAATATCATAAGAAAAAGAAAAAAACCATATAAAAATATTAAATAATACATAAATTAGAAAGAAGTCAAAATAAAAGCAAAAAAAAAATAGGCAAATGGGTTATGTGATTCCGCCCATCAAAGAAAAATTTCATAATAATAGTTATTATAATTTGGACCATAATTAATAAATATTAAATTACATGTTTAAATAACCATAATAAAAAGTAGTTATAGTGGACAAAAATATCTCACTTGGTCCAAATTTTAGCTCAATTAAGAAATAAATTTTTGAATCATAATGCTATCTCTCTGAAATTAGGTATTATCTTTCATGTATCACACTGATTATATCTCTTATACACATATGCATACTTCTTAAAGGTTAAACCACATGTTTATTCTAAGTCAAACTTAGGTTGCGTTTGTGGAAGCTTGTGCTTATATGGAAATGCGGACTGAAGGTTTTGACCCGCGTTCGACATTTAGTGTACAAAACTAATTGCGTTTTCAAATAAGCTGCTCAAATGCAATTTCCAAATGGTGAGACAACGTTTTCAAAAAATCGTCGCTGCGGATAAGCTGCTCCAAATGGAGCCTTAATGATATTTATCATATGAAGATAATTTATACACATAAAAAACTAAAATATGAAAGCATCACAACCAAATTGTATCCTCACTTATATGTCTTGGATCCAGCTTCTTCACAGGTGGATTATAAATACTTCACATGGACCTCCTCATATGCGTACATGTCACAAACTCAGTTTCCAACCTTTCCATAATTTGAAAGGTGGTATAGAAACAACCTTGTTTGAAAGCCAATTTAATATGTACATTATGGTTTTAAGAGCATCAACCCACAAGAATTTAGATAATTTAAATATACTAATCATGCTCTTTATCATGTCCATGAAGGTCCTATTCATTGTTTTAGTCACACAATTTTTATCAGGTGAGAAACATAAAATATATTCGGCAACAATCTCAATTTTTTTAAGGATTTTGCAAAAGGACTAGCTACTTCTCCATCTTCAATGAATCTCTGATAATACTCACCACATCTATCTTATCTCACAATCTTAATTTTTTTACTCTTTTTCTCTATTTCTATCTTGAAAACCTTAAAGACATCTAATATTTTATTTTTATTATGAAGCAAGTAGAAATACATGTATGGTGAATAGTCATCAATAAATGAGATAAAATATTTAACATCATGAAAACTCATATCTAAACGATAAATATATCTATATATGATTTTAATATTTTCTTACTCATCTTTGCACATTTCTTTGGCTCGTTAGTTTGCTTACCGTTTGTGCAACTTATACATATATCAAAGTCAATAAACTATAAAGTACAAAGTACCCCTTCATTCAGTAACATTTTAATTCTATCTATGGAGATATGCTCTAATCTCCAGTGCCACAACATAGAAGAATTTTTATTTATAATAAATCTTTTAATAACAGCTTTAACTTGCATTTACATCATGAGTAGAAGTATTTTGTAAATTAATATAGAAAAACCATCAAAAAATTTACCACTCTCGAAAATTTTAGATATATAATACAAATAAATAGAAGTTTATGAAGGGTTAAGGAATAATTCAAGGTTATAAGTCTTGAAACAGAAATTAGTTTCTAGAAAAACTAGGCACAATTTTTTTTTTTAATTCCAAAGCAAAACCACTACTAAGTACTAGCTAATACTTTCCTAGAGCTTCCACATGTGAGCATATCTAGTTTCCTGAATATATGTGTTGCTCAGTTCCCACTGGTTTCCTTATATTTTGCGTATCATTTCTTGACAAGCTAATCCTTTAATTTAATGCAATCCTTCTTAATGTGCTTCTTCTTTTATAAAAGAAACTTTGGGATTCTTTTTTTTTATTATTATTATTATTTCAGCTTGGGTTGGCATTTAATTTTTCTTTTTTTTTTATGTAACTAACGTTGCACTTTTAGTCATTTCTATAGTCAACCTTTCTTTCTCCTGAACACCAGTGATTATAAGTTCATTGATTGACAATTTATCTTTGTGTGTTATAAGTTATCTAAAAATGATTATATTGTTGCGGAAGGGTGTTCAAAGTATAGAGCACCAAAAATGGCCCTGACATATCAACCTCAAGGGCCTTCAATTGATCAGTTGTAATGTCCCGCATTTGCATAACATAATGTATGTGCTCCCGTACACCATTTATTCCAGTTAGCTACATGGATGAAAACTTCATCATTAGGGTACTAACAAGAGTTATATTTGAAGTGTTGAATTATTCATCAATTGCCAATTGTTATGATGATCAATCAAACTAAATATACTAGAAGTTTTCTTTATCTTTATGAATATCAAATTGAGGCAATTATATCGTTCTCAGTGTTCAAGAAATGAGGTCTCATCAATACTGCTAGTTTCAGTAATTATGGGTGGCTCACTTTCCTAATATCATAATCAGTGTCCGTGTAACATAAATAACGGTCTTGTTACGTCTCAATTCAAAAACTTCACACTTAATATCAGAAATATTTACTAATTGCATAACTGCAAAAATTAAAAATAAATAAACAAACATGCTTAATATAATATATAATATATATATATATATATATATATATATATATATATATATATATATATATATATATATATATATATATATATATGAGGCTAAATGAAAATGGATCATGATTTAACAATTATAAATGTTTTAATAAATTTAATTATCAAATTATGCTCTCTTTTTAATCCATATGGATAAATTATAAAATATAATTTTATATTTTATTCTAATAATTTTATAAATATAACAAAATTGGGAAAAAATTATAGCACTTTTGCAATTAATCATAATTAATGTCTTTTAATTACTTATGTGATTATAAATTTTGTTATATAATTTTATAATTAAGGATGTTGTGGCAAATATCTAATTATGAAATTATATAAGTCACTAAGACATTAAGTTTTATGCTCTAATATTTCAATTTGAAATAAATGGAATTACAAAAATTACATAAAATTTCAACATAATTGAGCATAAATCAAATTTGATTTTGCCAACATTCAATATTTTAGTTTAAATAAAAATAATGACAATCTTATATTTAATTATGATAGCATTTGATATGAATTAGCAATATAAATTTGAATCTATGAATAAATTTCTATGATATATGGAAACCATTGATGTCATCATGTTACTACAAATGACAAATGATTTAAAACAAAATACACTCAATGTGTAGATAAAATATTCTGTCCTTATTTTTCAAATTATAATGTTTTTTAAATAATTTTTTTAAAAATAAGTTATTTGTTATTGTTGGTATATGCTAATAAATTCAACTATAAATCAGGGCGGGAGCCATAAATATTTAATGCTGGGGCACAATTTAATAAAATTAAAAAATTTGGATTATTTTCAAAAAAAAAAAAAATTTTCTCGAATGATTTTGAGAGAATTATTTATATGAAAATATTGATAAGTATTTTCAAAAATAAATTCACTTTCTTATAATAAATGTAAATTTATCCTATTTTTAATACTTTATATAACACATTAGAAAAATAATAATAATTTGTTTAAGAAAATATTATTCTTATTACTATTATTTGTACATAAATGTATTGCTATGCAAATCTAGAGAAAATTTGACAGATCACATAAGGAGAATACCAAATGATCATGTTATCTGGTGGAAATGCTAAACCATTGAACAACATCTCATTCGGTCAAATCATGGGCCGACCAAATGATAGTATATCCGAGCTAATGGATGTTGTATATCTGAACTGATGACAACTATACAAAATCCACTACTAAACAGATTTTGGGACACTTGCAGCGTAGATCAACGACTGCTCCATAGAACTCTTCAACCCTCTGTGAAGACATCTTGCTTGAAGGAATGATACCCATCAGATTATGGTGATGCACTACATGTCAGATGGAATAATCATTTACTAAGGATAAGGATGTTTTCACCAAAGGCTCTCTCAAAAAAGCCAACAGAGCGACAATCAGGCGACCTATTTGAGCAGTTGTGAATGCAAAATGACGCCAACAACGTTTACAAAGGCCAAACGATACCAACAACAATAGGCAAAAGATACCAGCGTCAGTTGCTAATATGTAAATGTATAAAGATTCATTAATCGCTTATAAGTTTCTATTTATTTAGCGACAAACATACATTTTATAAGGCCTCACCTATAATAACCATTTATAGGGGGTCATTCCTTCGGGATACTACTAAATAAATTCCAAGAAAACTTGTATTAGCGTGTGCTCTATTTTCTCTACTTTATTTACTTTATTTACCTATTCATCTCTTATGTACGTCAAATGCTCTATCCCTTACGCATGATCCAAATGATGTTTTGATATTCAACATTATTATTAAAAATTGTATTAATATTAATATTCATAATCTTATCTTATTTAGCAAATCCTATTTTTATTTTAGAGTATTAGTCATTTTGATGCGAGAAGAAATGTCCAATCACTGGACTGCCATCTTTATAACCTGTCACTTGATATCAATCGTCGGTTTTCGCCCACTTCTACTTGTTGTCACAAAAACAAATAAAAAAAAAATAATATGTTTTGACATATAAGAAATATTATTTCAAATAAATTATAGTAAAATAAAATATAAATATAAAATTAAAAAATATTTAAATATCTAAATTGAGTTTATTTACGTAAGTTTTTACATGAAAATAGAAAACTCCAATCGAGCTTCATCACTTTTTAAATTTGATGTTCCAAGCAAAAGCTTCCATAAATTAATTTAACATTTTAATTGTTTTTTAGTGATATTAAATATTTTAATTTATTTTTTTATTAAACACAAAAGTTAAAATGATATTCATTATAAAGCTTGTCATAAAATAATAAAATAAAAATATTTTTATGTAACTAGTAGAATAATTATCATATAAGATTAATGGTCCGTTTAGGGTAGCTACAGTTTATCCAGCTTATCCAGATAAGCTGCTTATTCAGATAAGTTGTTTATCATAATAAGTTGTTGATAAGCGACTGATTCGGATAAGCTGTCTAGCTGTTTGGTTTGTGCATTTGGAAAATAGCTGAATCTGGATAAATGATCTTTCTGCCCCTATTTTGGATAAGCTGTTTAGCTGTTTGGTGTTAATTTTGTTAAATATTAACTCTAAACCCTAAACCCTAAACCCATATGTCTTCCTTATGTGGACCTAAAATTTTCTGCTCATGAGTGTTTCAATTCATAACAAACCTTAAGAAAGTGCAACTCATAAATAATCCTCAACAATAAAAAACGCAATTCATAATCATAAAGATAAAATGTCAGCAATAATACAACACAGAACATTTAAAAATATAGCATATGAAATATGAATTTACCCAGCTTACTTGCTAGCAAATTCATAGAGGAAAACATTGAGGTCTTAAAGTGTCTGTTTTCGTGATTATGCATCCATGAAAAACATTAGCAAAGATATACTGGTAGCTCTTTCTAGCAGATACCCGTCGAGTGTAGGGAAGAGCAGAGCTTAGCTAGGCTAATACTTCGGGTTGAAGAGGGATGGAGAGGGAAGGGAAAGGGCGGGATTCGGTCTGGTCGAGTGTGCATAGGGAGACGAAAGTGATGGCTTCAGTCTCGAGAGGAAGAGGGAGCTCGATCCGAAGTTCGGCTAAGTGATGGCGAGCCGAGCGGGGAGAAGAGAGAATCAGGCTGAGAGGGAGACGAGGTCAAGCGAGAGAGGCCTCGATCGACAGAGGGAGGCCGAATGAAGGGAGCCGATATCGGTTCAGAGGGGAGAAGGCAAGCGAGGTCTCGGTCGCGGAGGGATCGAGCGAGAGATGGACAACTTCGAAAAGGGCAGAAGAGGAAAAGTGGTTTGAAAGAAGTCGGACGGGGGTATATATTGTGTCCGAGTTTATTAAGAAATGAAAAACACGGTTTTTTGATAAGCTGTTCAAACGCGCGAAACAATGGTGCAGCGGCGTCGCCGCATTTATAAGCTGCCCCAAACGAGCCCTTAAACCAATCTTCAAAACATACATCAAATTTACATATAAAGTATAAACTCGCTAAAAAAATATATTTGGTTAAATCTATGATAAAATAATAAATTCTTTAAAGAAAAAAAATTTAATATATTTAACATCACATGCCATAAATTTTATGATATGTGATCACATATTATACAATGCATCAATTTTAAATAAGAAATTGTTATGATATTTGTTTCTCTTTTATAGAAACTTTACACACATACAACCCAAATACTTTCTGTTTAGATATCTAACAACAATTCTTTAACTTCTATATTTACAACACTTTATCTATAATTGAAACTGTGCTTATTATACCATTTAGAAAGAAAAAGAATATTTTGTTTATATGATATGAGAGAATTGAGTGGTACAAAAGTACATAAGTAAACGCTTCCATGTTATGTATTAATTCATATGAATGTTATGTATATGTTGAATTCAAATTTATGTTGTGAATCAGGCCTTAGAGATAGAGCATTTGGGCAAGGGGAGAGAGAAATAAAGTGAGAGTGGACAATAAGACTTGCCATATAGAGGCGGAGAGACATGTTCCCATGTTATGTGACTCATTTTATATCATTGAATACCTTGGGTTACAGGAGAGGAGGAAAAGAAACCTGAAGGCCTCGAGGTCCAATAACCTAAACAGCTAAAAACCCATAATACAATAAATGTTTTCCTTTTTTATAGAAGATAGAAAGATAAAAAAATAAAATTACAATATTACTCCTACTTAAAAGAGGTAGTCCAAGATATTTTGTTCATCGTAACCTATAACTCAGGAGCTCATCACGTTCGAGTGTTTGGTAGCCCTCCAGTCAACTGGCTAGATAAGTGGTCGGCCACTGGAGAACGGTAGTCAGTCGGTCAATTACCTTCAGTCCGCTAATCACTTTCAAGTCTTTTTATCAATGATTCTTACATTGTCATATTCTTTTTATGATCGTTGCCCTCCGGTCAGCTGGCTAGATAAGTGGACGGCCAGTGGAGAACGGTAGTCAGTCAGTCAATTACCTTTAGTCCGTTGATAACTTTCGAGTCTTTTTATCAATGATCCTTCTATTGTCATATTCTTCTTATGATCGTTGAATCTCTTCAAGGTCAGTAGAGCAGTTTTCTTTTACACACACACACACACACACACATGTATATATATATGTATATATATATACACACGTATATGTAAACATATATATACACATATATGTATACATATACATACACATATTGATGCGTGCTAGAAAATTCACAACGGTAGAGTAGCAGATTATTGTCTTAGCGTTGTATGAAAATTCAGCACACACACAGATGAAAGAAAAACAAGTGGTGACGACTCCAGAAGTTTTTACGTGGAAAACCCGTAAGGGAAAAACCACGGGACCTGACCCAATTGCGGAAATCCACTATTGATTAATGATTACAGAAATCTCATCCCACAGATGAAAAATGGTAACTATATTATTCAGATTACAGCGTCAACTGACGGTGTCTGGTTGGTGGTGATCGGCAATGATTGTTGTTGATTGATGTGACGGTCGACAGTAGCTGACGGCGGACGGCGATTGACATTTGTCGGCGGTTGCTGATGACGATCGGCGGTGGTCGACGGAGGCCGACGGTGGTCAACAGAGGCCGGTGGTGGTTGATGGCGGCTGGCGGTAGTCGACGACGATCGGGATGGTGTTGGACTTCAGCTCCTTCTTACAGCTTCCACTCTGAAGTCTCCAGCCCACCTTCATGTGAGGGGTAGGGCTCTATTTATAGTGTTTTGGGTGCAATTAATGTAACCAATTTGATCGGACAGTCCAGAGGGCTTCCCTTAATCAGACAATGTTTATGGGGCATTTGATGGTCTTAACGATGTCGGAATTGAGTGATTTTGAGCTCGTTGGATTCATCTTGTTGAGACGTTCGATTTGAGTGTATGCTTGCTAATGTCGACATCTGTTTAATTTTCCAAATTTGTACAGAAATCTCTCAAGTGTGGTTTAATGACTTGATATGGGCTTGATTTGACTCGGATTGGACTAGTTTTTATATCATTAGGTTCGTCTCATCGAGCCAGTCAGTTTGACTATAAATTTGCTGAAATTGGAGCTCTGGATGACTTTTTATCAAGATTTGAATGTTTATTGCTCAAAAGATTGCATCGAGATTTGTCTTGCCTTGAGATTCGTGCCGGATGATAAAAATTTGTTGGTGACGTATCACTTATATGTACATATACATACACATATATATACATATACATATGTATGTATGTATCTATAAATGTACATAGAGAGAGAGAGAGAGAGAGAGAGAGAGAGAGAGAGAGAGAGAGATATGTAGACACACGCACATACACATATAGAGTTTAAGAAAATTAAAATATAAATATATGTGCGGTTAATTTGTAGATATATGAACATTTGAGGTTAAGTATCCTAATTATGAATATTAAAATATATCTATAAGAGCTGTGGGGTATGCATCTAACTGTCCCCAAATTGTCAGTTAAGCGAAGGAGGTGGTGGAAGGCGAACAGAGCGGCGACGTCGGAGTCGGAGGCCTTCTCCTTCACGCTGCTAACACGCAATCGAATCTTCGCCCACACCGGCACCTTTTGAGAACAAGGTCGGAAAGCCGAGGAGGAGGTTGGTCAAGAAGAGCGCTAAGGAGAGCTTATCCGAGCGTAGCGGCGGGAACTCTACCGGACAGGCATTTGACGGTGAAGATTTGGCTGATTGGAAAGAGGAGGAGCCGGTGAAGAAAAGAAAGTCAACTTCGGGAAAGATAGGGAAAGACATCAGCGGAAAGAAGAAGAGGAAAGTGTTGCCAAAGCAAAGCCAATATAGTGGAGAAGCGTCTTCTTCCGGAACAAAGCGTTACGGAGTTGGTTCAACTGATCATGAAAGCGACCCTGAATTGCAGGAGTTTTGGAACAATGTTGCTGGTCATGATTTAGAGGTCTGAGAGTTTGAGTTTATAGGTCATGATTTAGAGGTCTTCATGCATTGCATTTATTTCTTATTGCCTAACATTTTTTATGATCTTATAGGCCGAGAAGAATAACGAGACGAATGAGTTCATTAAGATTGGTAAAAATACAGTGAAAATTGAAGAATCGCCTGTGGAGGTTGCAAGGATTGTTGAAACACTTATGGCGGAATTTGAAGTTACAGTTGAAGAAGATGTTGAGCTGAATAGGCAAAATAAGCCAGCTATTAATAAACTCAAGAAGCTACCACTTCTTCAAGAAGTTCTTTTTAAATAAGATGGATACCTGCAGTCGAGCAGTTTTTCATTCTCTTGAATACTTACACTATAACCTTTTTGCTAACATCTCTCATTATATTTTCTTGCACCGTTTCTATTGTATGAGGAAACTTCAGCTTGAATTTTTAGAGCATGGAATACTTATAGTTCTAAGAAATTGGTTAGAACCATTGCCAGATGGAAGCTTACCTAATATGACTCTTCGGACTGCTATATTAAAGATACTCTCTAATGTATGTATAGTCTTCATCTCATTTATTATTTTTATTTTTGGTTTAAGTTTGACCAACTTAATCGGTGACTGATTGTACTTTCTATGAAATTATTTCCATGAAAGATTTTAGGTTTTTTTTTTATTATTCAAGTAACTTATCCGCTTGCTCTTCTTGATGATAATTTTTTGTTGCACTTCAGTTTCCGATTGATTTAGAGCAGTATGACCAGAGAGAACAACTTAAGAAGAGCGGCCTTGGGAAGGTCAGGCCTAATAATTTTATTGCAATAAATTTGTACATATGCCTCAACTGATGAATAATAACATGGAAAATTTTGTTTTTCCTTGGCACAGGTTATTATGTTTCTGTCAAGGTTCGATGAAGAGTGTAAAGTTAATAGGATGCTCGCTAAAGAGTTGGTTGATAAATGGGTAAGACAGACGCACCTAGCAGGCTATAATTGTGGTCGTAATATAATGAAGTGTTTGTGTTCATTATATTGGAACCAATTTGAGCCATTACTTAAGAGTAATGGTAAACTTTTTGTCGTTAGTAAAATTTAACTTTTGATTTTTTTCAATTGTATTGTTTCGTTCAATCCTACTTTATGATATTTAGAAAACCCTATACATTGATGCATTCTGCATCGGCAATCATGTTTGCTAGAAATGAAGAATAGTTTGATTTTATATAGTTGTCATTGTTCAATTCCGGCTTTTCGAATTTCATGTTCTGCTCAAGGTCTTATTAAACTTTTGATTTGACGTACATCAAATAATTAATATTGACCATTTAGATTTTGTGTATAAATATTGCAGAGTAGATCAATTTTTAACAAGAGCACTAGATATGAGCCCCCGCAGAGTTATGAGGACGAGAGAATTCCTAATAGGAGAACAGCTCCAAAGTACTAATGCCCTTCCTTTTGTTTTGGTGGCCTTGACGTACATACCACTCAATGATTATATATTTACGTATCTAACAGCTAAATTACACATTTTACATTTATATCACCCTAAACTTCACATTTTTAATATCCTTATTTTAACTTTTAAAATTTTAAATAGACATTTTCAGTGAAAGATAAGGTGCCATATATATATATATATGTAATACGTGAAGTTTAGGTGTATGTAAATGCATAAAGAATTGAGTGGTATGTATGCAAATCTTCTTTTTTTTTGTTGTAAACTTAATATACATTCAAGTGATTTATCAACTGACATCATAAACTTTGTGGCTCCATCAATGCTCTATTTAGAAGACCTGCGAACAAATCTCAAGAAAAGGAGTCAATAGACGATGATATTGATGAATTTTCTCGGTAAGTTCCTTTGGATGTTGCATATAATTTCATAATAATTCGGTTTATTTGTTCATCTCACCTAATTTTTCTTTGGGTTTAGGAGAAAAAAATTACATCAAGCCTTCTTAGAGAACGTGCTTCTCTCGCCGAACCATTACCCTTGGATTTCGTTGTGCGTCCGCCATCAAATGTAAATTGGGAAGAATTACACGCACGAGCTATTAAAGCAGCTTTCAAAGCTAAGAAAGATCAGATGCGTCGAAAGGTTCATTTCTTTGCTTTTAATATACATCATAGAATCTCAATCTTTTTGACTGAATTATTTTACTTTTAAACGTTACATGATATATGTTAGACTATTAAAATGAATTAATTAATTGAGTTAAGTTAAAATCTTAATAATCATATCATTGTTTATTGCCTATTTTTTTAGGGCGTTTACGAACATGCCACTGAATTTCTATTTATTTACATATCTAACCCCTAAATCTCTTAAATCAGATTAAAAATACTGCTATTTTAACTTCTAAAAAGTGAAATACATATTTTCATGCACAACCAAAATGTTGTTGTTGTGGGAAGAACACTTTCTTTCCTTAATCTTGGTAAGAGAACAAACCGCAAATCACAACAAAGAAGATGCAAACACAAGAGCACAAGCAAACAAGAGGATTTACGTGGTTCGGTCTTTTGACCTACGTCCACGGGAGGGAATCGAAATAATCCACTAAGACAAGAAACAAGAGTACTTAGCTTTACATAGATGAGCCCTCATCTTCCATGGCCTCCCTTCGCATCCAAGGCCTCCAAGATGCTCTCCTCACCCTTAACAAGCTAGCCCACACTCCTTGAGTTCTTTTTCACTCTTACAAAACCCACACTAAAGCCTCCCCTCCTCTCATCTATTTATAGTAGATTAGATTACATTATAATATTCTATAAATAGATGAGGTGCTAACCTTCAAGGATCGCATGGCTTCCACATGTCCACCCTTTAGAGTCCTCCATCGCATGGTCTCCACATGTCCTTTCACATGTCCTCCTTCCACCGCATGGCCTCCACATGTCCTTCCACATGTCCTCTTCTAGGGTCTTCCATAATGAGGTGGCACCTTTCTAAAGTCAACATTGGAGGCTTAAAGTAAGTAGAAATTTACAAGAGTGCCACTTACCTTAGTGACTAATTGGGGGTCAAAACAACAAATCTCCACCTTGACCCTCAATTATGCTAGAGTAGTGATTCCCTCCACGTGGCCCCCGAGGGGCCCTCAGCCGATGGAAAAATTCACTAAGTCCAGAAAGTGTACGAACTTAGCGATGGGCGGCGCTTGGTGAGCATATCGGCGGGGTTCTCTTCAGTTGGTATCTTCTCTACCACTATTGAGCCTTTAGCGACGACGTCCCTTACGAAATGAAGCTTCACATCTATGTGCTTGGATCTTTCATGAAATACCTGATTCCTGGTTAGGTGAATGGTGCTTTGGTTGTCGCAAAACACAGTTATCACCTTCTGATGTATCCCAAGCTCTTCGACCATGCCCTTTAGCCACATAGCTTCCTTGATTGCTTCGATCGCGTCGATGTATTCGGCCTCTGTTGTTGAGAGGGCCACAACCGATCGGAGGTTAGACTTCCAACCGACTGCAGCATGCAAAGACGGTGAAGATGAATCCGGTCGGTGACTTTCCTGGTGTCAATGCTTCCTGCGTAATCGGAATCTACGTAACCGACTACCTTTTCTTCTTTGTCTTCCTGCCTTTTGAAGAGTAGCCCCAAATCAGTGGTGCCTCTTAAGTATCTCAGGATCCATTTTAGTGCTTCCCAGTGAGCCTGTCCTGGGCTTGCCATGAACCTGCTTACGATACTGACGGCGTAGGCTAAATCAGTCTGCACGCAAACCATACCATACATGATGCTACTAACCCCACCGGCGTAGGGACGCCCTCCATGTACCTTTTCTCTTCTTCAGTCTCTGGTGCTTGAGAGTTCGATAGTCTAAAGTGTTGGCTAATAGGTGTTGCAACTTGCTTAACCTCGTGCATGTTGAACCTTGCTAGAACCTTCTGAATATATGACTTTTGAGACAAGAATAAGCTACCCTTTTTCTTATCTGCGGTAATCTCCATCCCTAGGATCTTTGTAGGCGGTCCTAGGTCCTTCATGTCGAACTCGGAATTGAGCATACCTTTGATCTTCCGGACTTCCTCCTTGCTCCTGTCGGCTACTAACATATCATCCACATAAAGGAGCAAGTACGTACCGATTTCACCATCTTGCCACTTCATGTACACACAATCGTCGTAGCCGCTTCGACAAAACCGATCTTTAGCATGAAATCATCAAATCGTTTGTACCATTGTCTTGGGCTTTATTTCAGCCCATACAATGCCTTCTTCAGCAAGCAAACTTTGTCCTTTGTCTCAGGTGTGTTGTACCCATCTGGCTGGTCCATGTAGATGGTTTCTTCAAGCTCTCCATGTAGGAACGCAGTCTTAACATCTAGCTGTTCTAATTCCAAGTTGAATTGAACTGCTAGTGCTAAGACTATCCTAATTGAGCAGTGTTTCACCACGGGTGAGAAGATTTCGTTGAAGTCAATTCCTTCAACCTGTGTGAATCCCTTTGCAACGAGTCTGGCTTTGTACCTGATCCTCTCAGTACCTGGCATGCCTTAATCTTTAGTGCCACAACATAGAAGAACTTTTATTTATAATACATCTTTTAATGACAGCTTTAACATGCATTTACATCATGAGTAGAAGTATTTTGCAAAATAATATAGAAAAATCATAAAAAATATACCACTTCCGAAAATTTTAGATATATAATACAAATAGATAGAAATTTATGAAGGTTTAAGGAATAATTCAATGTTATAAGTATTGAAACTGAACTTAATTTCTAGAAAAAGTAAGTACATAATTTTTTTCTTCTAATTTCAAAGTAAAACCACTACTAACTACTAGATAATACTTTCCTAGAGCTTCCATATGTGAGCATATCTAGTTTCCTGAATATATGTGTTGCTCAATTCCCACTAGTTTCCTTATGTTTTGTGTATCATTTCTTGACAAACTAATCCTTTAATTTAATAAAGTCCCTCTAAATGTGCTTCTTATTTTTTTAAAAGAAACTCTGGGATTCTTTTTTATTATTATTATTTCAGCTTGGGATGACATTTAGTGTTTCATTTTTGTATGTAACTAACACTGCACTTTTAGTCATTTCTATAGTCAACCTTCCTTTCTCCTGAACACATGTGATTATAAGTTCATTAGTTGACAATTTATCTTTATGTGTGTTATAAGTTATCTCAAAATGATGATATTGTTGTGGAAGGGTGTTCAAAGTATAGAGCACCAAAAATGACCTTGACATATCAACCTCAAGGGCCTTCAATTGATCAGTTGTAATGTCCCGCATTTGCATAACATAATGTACGTGCTCCCGCACACCTTTTATTCCAGTTAGCTAAATGGATGAAAACTTCATCATTAGGGTACTAACAAGAGTTATATTTGAAGTGTTGAATCAATTGCCAATTGTTATGATCATCAATCAAACTAAATATATTAAAATTTTATTAAAATTTATTCTTAGGTTTATTTTAATTCAACAAAATATGTCATTTTAGTTTAAATAAAAATAATGACAATCTCATATTTAATTATGATAGCATTTGATATTAATTAGCAATATAAATTTGACTCTATGCATAAATTTATATGTTATATGGAAACCATTGATGTCATCATGTTATTACAAATGACAAATCATATAAAACAAAATACACTCTATGTGTAGAGAAAATATTCCGTCCATATTTTTCAAATTATAATGTTTTTTAAATAATTTTTTTAAAAATAAATTATTTGTTATTGTTGGTATTTGCTAATAAATTCAACTGTAAATCAGGGCGGGAGCCATAAATATTTAATGTTGGGGGCACAATTTAATAACATTAAAAAATTTGGATTATTTTCAACAACAATATATATATACATATATATATATTCAAATGATTTTGAGAGAATTATTTATATGAAAATATTGATAATTATTTTCAAAATTAAATTCACTTTCTTATAATAAATGTAAATTTATCCTATTTTCAATACTTTATATAACACATATTATAAAATAATAATAATTTGTTTAACAAAATGTTTTTCTTATTACTATTATTTGTACATAAAATGTATTGTCGCACGAATCTCAAGAAAATTTTGACGGATCACATAAGGAGAATACTAAATGACCATGTTATCACGTCGAAAGGCTAAACCATTGAGCAGCATCTTATTCGATCAAATCATGGGCCGACCAAAGGACATCATATCTGAGCTAATGAATGGTGTATATCTAAACTGATGACAACAGTACAAAATCGACTACTAAACAGATTTTGGGACACTTGCAGCGTAGATCAATAGCTGCTCCATAGAACTCTTCAACCCTCTGTGAAGACATCTTGCTCAAAGGAATGATAGCCATCAGTCAGGGGTTCCCTCAAGAAAGCCAACAAAGCAACAATCAGACGACCCATTTGAGCAGTTGCTAATGCGAATGAGTCCAACAACATTTACAAAGACCAAACGATAGGAAAAAGATACCAACGTCAGTTGCAAATATGTAAATGTATAATGATTCATTAATCACTTGTAACTTCCTATTTATTTAGCGACAAACATATATTTTATTAGGCCTCACCTATAACCATTTATAGGGGGTCATTTCTTTCGGGATACTACTAAATAAATTCCAAGAAAACTTGTATTAGTGTGTGCTCTATTTTCTCTATTTTATTTACTTTATCTACCTATTCATCTCATATGTAAGTCAAATGCTCTATCCCTTACGCATGATCCAAATGATGTTTTGATAATCAACATTATTATTAAAAATTACATAAATATTAATATTCATAATCTTATCTTATTTAGCAGATCCCATTTTTATTTTAGAGTATTAGTCATTTTGATGTGAGAAGAAATGTCCAATCAGTGGGCTACCATGTCTACAACCTGTCACTTGACATCAATCGTCGGTTGTCGTCCACTTCTACTTATTGTCACGAAAACAAATAAAAAAAGTATAATATGTTTTGATATATAAAAAATATTATTTCAAATAAATAATAGTAAAATAAATTATAAATATAAAATTAAAAAATATTTAAATATCTAAATTGAGTTTATTTACGTAAATTTTTACACGAAAATGGAAAACTCCAATCGAACTTCAACAATTTTTAAATTTGATGTTCCAACCAATAGCTTCCATAAATTAATTTAACATTTTAATTGTTTTTTAGTTATGTTAAATATTTTAATTTATTTTTTTATTAAACACAAAAGTAAAAAATAATATTTATTATAAAGTTCACCATAAATAATAAAATATTAACTATTTTAATATAACTAATAGAATAATTATCATATAGATTGATCCAATCTTCAAAACATACATCAAAATTGCATATAAAGTATAAAGTCGCTAAAAAATATTTTTGGTTAAATCTATGCTAAAATAATAAATTCTTTAAACATAAAAAATTTAATATATTTAACATCACATTTTTATGATATGTCATCATATTTTATAGAATGCAACAATTTTAAATAAGAAAATGTTATGATATTTGTTCCTTATTATAGAAAATGTACACTCATACAACCCAAATTTCTTTCTATTTATATTTCTAACAACAAATCTTTAACTATTATGTTTACAAAACTTTATCCATAATTGAAAATGTGTTTATTTTACCTTTTAGAAATAAAAATAATTTTTTTGTATATATGGTATGAGAGAATTGAGTGGCATAAAAATACAAGAGTAAACATTTACATGTTGTGTATTAATTCATATGAATGTTACGCTTGTATTCAATCCAGAGTTATCCTGTGAATTACACCCAATAGATAGAGCATTTGGGCAAGAAGAGAGAGAAAGAGATGGAGAGGGAACAAAACGACTTGCCCTGTATTGTAGGACACAAATAGATATATGTTAACGTGCCCTTCTGAGTTGGAGGAGTCTACGAGGTTGGTTTGAATATTAAGTCAAACTGACCATGAAACCCCTTGTCGACTGGTTCGAAATCTATTGGATCAGGTTCCCCGTCTTGATTCAAGCGGATCAGTACCGATTGACTATTTTAAGGATCATATCTGTGGGGTTAATTTGTAAATATATGAATATTTGGGGTGGTTCGTACGTGACTATCCTAATAATGAACCTGTCGACCTTGATATATATATATATTTATAAGAATTGTGTGGTATGCATGCAACTGTCCCCAAGTAGTCAGTTAAGTGAAGAAGGTGATGGAAGGCGAACAGAGCGGCGGCGTCGGAGTCGGAGGCCTTCTCCTTCACGCTGCTTACACGCATTCGAATCTCCCACTGCCACTTAAGCGCGGAAGTGCTATTCTTCAGCAATTTCCATGGCGCAAAAAACTCTCCGTTGGCCTTTATTAAAAGAGGGAGGGATCCTACTACCGACTGTAATGAAAGAGCAGGTGACAGGAGAAAGAGATTCTAATTGCCAAGAAATAGAGAGCAAAAATCCATTAACATCAACATTGGAGGTTCGAATTCGAGTGTTCTTCTTGCCCCAGAAGGAAAACAGCTCCGCGACATTTGTTCATCAGAGCAGACATTTGATTCTCTTTTGTGAATTTTAGCCTCCTAAATCTGAAATGGGCTACGATCACGATCCGTACGTGCTGCATTTGATTACTAAGCCTCCCAAATCCATCTTCCAGCAATTTCCAGCAAAATATTTGTAAAAAAATTGATTTTTTTAGCATTTTCTATACGGCAGGTACATAGATGAAGGCGGAGAGGAACTCATGGATTCATATGGCGTGCATTCGGATAGGCAGCCCTCGCATTACACCGGAAATCAATTTGAAATTGAAAGCGGTGACGAATGGCGCATTGATCCTTTGCCCACACCGGCGCCTGTTGAGAACAAGGTCGGAAAGCCGAGGAGGAGGTTGGTCAAGAAGAGCGCTACAAAGAGCTTATCCGAGCGTAGCGGGAACTCTGCCGGACAGGCATTTGACGGTGAAGATTTGGCTGATTGGAAAGAGGAGGAGCCGGTGAAGAAAAGAAAGTCGTCTTCGGGAAAGATAGGGAAGGACATCAGCGAAAAGAAGAAGAGGAAAGTGTTGCCAAAGCAAAGCCAATATAGTGGAGAAGCGTCCTCTTCCGGAACAAATGGTTATGGAGTTGGTTCAGCTCATCATGAAAGCGACCCTGAATTGCAGGAGTTTTGGAACAATGTCGCTGGTGATGATTTAGAGGTCTGAGTATTTTATTCCGGAACAAAGATTTATCTTTTTTTTTTTTTTGGATAATAGTTTTGAGTTTATAGGTCATGATTTAGAGGTCTTCATGCATTGCATTTATTTCTTATTGCCTAACATTTTTGACGACCTTATAGGCCAAAGAGGATAATGAGATGAATGAGTTTCTTAAGATTGGTGAAAATATGGTGAAAATTAAAGAATCACCCGTGGAGGTTGCAATGACTGTTGAAACTCTTATGGCAGAATTTGAAGTTACATTTGAAGAAGATGTTGAGCTGAATAGGCAAAATAAGCCAGCTATTAATAAACTCAAGAAGCTGCCACTTCTTCAAGAAGCACTTTCTAAGTAAGATGGATACCTGTAGTCGAGCAGTTTTTCATTCTCTTTCAATGCCTCACTATAACCATTTCACTAACAACTCCCATTATATTTCCTTGCACTGTTTCTATTGTAGGAGGAAACTTCAGCTTGAATTTTTAGATCATGGAATACTTACAGTTCTCAGGAATTGGCTAGAACCTTTGCCAGATGGAAGCTTACCTAATATGACTCTTCGGACTGCTATATTACAGATACTCTCTGATGTATGTATAGTCTTCATCTCATTTATTATTTTTATTTTTTATTTAAGTTTGACCAACTTAATCGGTGATTGATTGTATTTTCTATGAAATTATTTCGATGAAAGATTTTAGGTTTTTTTTTTATTATTCAAGTAACTTATCCACTTGCTCTTCTTGATGATAAATTTTTGTTGCACTTCAGTTTCCGATTGATTTAGAGCAGTATGACCAGAGGGAACAACTTAAGAAGAGTGGCCTTGGGAAGGTCAGGCCTAAGAATTTTATTGCAATAAATTTGTACATATGCCTCAACTGATGAATAATAATATGGAAAATTTTATTTTTCCTTGGCACAGGTTATTATGTTTCTGTCAAGGTTCGATGAAGAGTGCAAAGCTAATAGGATGCTGGCTAAAGAGTTGGTTGATAAATGGGTAAGACAGACACACCTAGCAGGCTATACATTGATGCATTCTGCGTCGCCAATCATGTTTGCTAGAAATGAAGAATAGTTTGATTTTATATAGTTGTCATTGTTCAATTCCGGCTTTTCGAATTTCATGTTCTGCTCAAGGTCTTATTAAACTTTTGATTTGGCGTACATCAAATAATTAATATTGACCATTTAGATTTTGTGTATAAATATTGCAGAGTAGATCAATTTTTAACAAGAGCACTAGATATGAGCCCCCGCGGAGATATGAGGACGAGAGAATTCCTAATAGGAGGACAGCTCCAAAGTACTAATGCCCTTCCTATTGTTTTGGTGACCTTGACGTACATACCACTCAATGCTTATATATTTACATATCTCTAAATTTCACATTTTACATTTATATCACACTAAACTTCACATTTCACATTAATATCTTTATTTTAACTTTTAAAACTTTAAATAGACATTTTCAGTGAAAGATAAGGTGCCATATATATATATATATATATATATATATATATGTAAAACTTGAAGTTTAGGTGTATGTAAATGCATAAAGAATTGAGTGGTATGTATGCAAATCTTCTTTTTTTTGTTGTAAACTTAATATACATTCAAGTGATTTATCAACTGACATCATAAACTTTGTGGCTCCATCAATGCTCTATTTAGAAGACCTGCGAACAAATCTCAAGAAAAGGAGTCAATAGACGATGATATTGATGAATTTTCTCGGTAAGTTCATTTGGATGTTGCATATAATTTCATAATAATTCGGTTTATATGTTCATCTCACCTAATTTTTCTTTGGGTTCAGGAGAAAAAAATTACATCAAGCTTCTCTAGAGAACGTGCTTCTCTGCCAGAACCATTACCCTTGGATTTCGTTGTGCGTCCGCCATCAAATGTAAATTGGGAAGAATTACACGCACGAGCTATTAAAGCAGCTTTCAAAGCTAAAAAAGATCAGATGCGTCGAAAGGTTCATTTCTTTGCTTTTAACATACATCATAGAATCTCAATCTTTTGGATTGAATTGTTTTACTTTTAAATGTTACATGATATGTGTTAGACTATTAAAATAAATTAATTAATTGAGTTAAGTTAAAATCTTAATAATCATATCATTGTTTATTGCCTATTTTTTTAGGGCGTTTACGAACATACGACTGAATTTCTATTTATTTACATATCTAACCCCTAAATCTCTTAAATCACATTAAAAATACTGCTATTTTAACTTCTAAAAAGTAAAATACATATTTTCATGCACAACCAAGATGTTGTATATGTAAAATTTGAAGTTTAGTTGATATGTAAAAACATAAGAATTGAGTGATATTTATGTACATCTTCTCCTTTTTCATATTGAAAATATTTATCAGTTTTTGTTAATACCTACTCATTTAGTTAATTTTTTTATGTTGATATACTTAAGTTCCCCTGCTTGTTTCACTCGCTTTTCGCAGCGCCGACGACCAATTCCACAACCATTTCCACAAAGGAGGCGGCCTTTGGTGCAACTACAATCTTTGATGTACCAATGAACCGAGTTCAATGGCGAGCTTTTGTATTCGAGGATGTGGATGGAGTTGTTGCTGATTGAGATTGCTGTACTCTTGCCTTTGTTGGTTACGGTTGGAAGGGCAGACCCTTTCATCTTTAATGGCTGCTTCCAAGTCTTCTTTCTCCTATATCCACTTGTTGTTTTGGCCCAATTAATGTTGCTGATTGGTGAAGTTGATTGTGCCCGTTGTCGTCCCTTCTATTTATGTTTCTGTTCTGATTATTGGCCTCTTATTTATTGGTTTTTTGTTTGTTTATTTATTCTTTAGAGTTGTAATTTAAGTCTTTGGGTGAGTTTATATCATGTTTTTGAGTTGCAATTTCTTTTATTTCATTCAATATAGTTGGCCATGACCCTCATTTTCTCTCATAATTTTTTTTTTGCTGTCATATTTGCTTCTAATAATTCACAGCTGATGCTTAATTTCCGCTATATTTTGCGATATCCTCTTAAAATTTATGGTTGAATATGTAAGTTATTTATAATACTAACATCAGTTGCACCACATATAGTGGATTACTCAAAGGGTGCGATAAATAAAAAAAAATTCATATACATGCATCAGAACAACACTTTATTCATAAAATTATAGCATGTCTTAAATTTTTTTTTATAAAAATTTTATTAATTAAAAAAAAAAATAATTTTTGATGAACTTATATTTTGTGTGTAAAATGGATGTATGTATTGAAGATTGGTTTAATCTTATATAATAATTGTTCTATTAGTTATATTAAAAATAGATTAGTAGTTTGCTACTTATTTGTAAGGTTTATAGTAAATATCATTTTTACATTTGTGTTTAATATAAATTAAAATTACATTATTTAATATCACTTAAATATAATAAAAATGCCATTTGAGTTTTGAAACCTATTTTGTAAAATTAAATAAAGAACATGATGAGCTTTTTTTATTTTTTAATAATCTACATTAATTGGAACATCGAATCTAAAATCTAATTGAGCTTAGTCTAGGTCTGATGAGTTCGAAGCCATAAGAAATTATTCATGTGGAATCAAACAATATTAAGCAAAGTTTTAGACCTCATCACAACTAATCACCATGACTTATGCGACCAACTAAAGCCTAAGAGATCCATAGCTCGTGTAACTATCGACTTCAGTTACTGTGTTCTACGAACTTCAGCATGGCTCAAAACTATGGCATAAGTGATCAATTACGACTTAATTGGATCACAACTCCCGTAGCTTCCTATTGGATTGCTATAGCCAACTGATGCTCCTTAAGCAACCATCTGCGACCCACACAAACAACAACTATCATAGCCTTCAACTATGACCCATATGACAAGCTAACACTGCATCCACTATCTACAACATTTATAGTGGACTATTATCCCCATAGCAATCAACTACAGCTCTTGCAATTTGCTATCACTAAAAATTATTTTAATTACAGACAGACTACGTCTATGATCAATGAAATATTGTTGTACATTTATAATAATCAAGTTTGTAACTCCAACTTCTCTAATTTGGAAGAAGAGTGAACAAGTATGCTCACCATTCAAAGTTTCTAGTGGGTTGGGTTCTGCGGTTCTTTTCCCTTTCCAGAGTTTCACGTAAAAAATTAGGTGTCTCTTCCTGTTTACTTATTTTAATTATTTGAATGTGTGTTGGATTCTTGTATAATACTAAAATGTTAAATAATTTATTATTTTACCAATGCGAACTGTCCGACATGTATCAAGCTCGTTGAGTGGCTCGTGTTTGAATTGTTCATTAAGTGAGTCGAACACAATAGATTTTTTAAGGCTGAATTATAAATGAGCCGAAACAAATAACCCTTAGTTTGATCGTATTTGACTCGTCTTATCTCGAAATAAGAAAATCATATATATTATTTATATACTAATATATTATATAGATTTGCATCTTAGTTTAAATTGCTTTAACTCGTATGGTCATGTGGTTTTATGCCTTTTTTTACATTGGAATATCGCGTGTTATAACCCAATACTCTATATCTGTATTTCTAATAAATTTAAATGAGACAATTTCAAGCTGAACCAAAAAAAGAATATGTTAACAGAATCGTAGGCAAACACACCATTCACGAGCAATTTGAAATACGAGACAATTTCAAATAGAATTAAGTTTGAACAAGTCGAGTGCAAGTCATACCTGAGCTCACTCAAGCTCAGCTCATTTACAACCCTATCCACAATCGCATGAAAATACCAAATCAAAACAACGAGCATTCCAAAATTTAGTCCAAACAACCAAAAGTTAGTTGGTCAACTGATGTGAGTATAGGAGAAAACTCAAATTTGTATTCTTTAATTTAGAATTAGTATTTGGAATTATATCATATTTCTTATTATTTGTATTATTCATTTTTCACCTTAGTAATGGCTCATTAAATATATTTCATGCATGTCCATTATTGGATAAAAATTGCATAAAAGAATTATAATGAATAATGCTATCTATGAACTTGTTGTATTATGTACTCACCTCCCTACACATTTTTATTGTATACAACATTGAAATTTCATTTATAAAGTATTACACCCTTTTTATGACAATATTCATAATAAATTTGAAGTTATTCAACTTATTCTGTTAATAAGGAAATCTAAGCACCACTCTAGCTGTAGCCCTTACAATTTTCCATTTCAAAACAATAGAAATAAAGCATCTTTATCATAAAAGAATGTAATTGCAAACACTTTTACTACAAAGAGAAAGAAAAAAATTGAGGCAGCAATTACATAAATATCACTCAAAACTTTACAAATCGACTGCCCGTTCGATCCATTTTTTAAAATTCTCGCCCGAATATCAAAATTTATGGTAAAATCCCAACTGATATTTTTCATTTTTATCAAACTCTAAATATATCAGTTCAGTAGTTCAAAAAAATCCGCCTGGGCTTTTAATTTGTAGATATCAATATTTCATATGGCCTCTATGTAATTATCCCAAAAATAATTCCATGAATGATTTATCAGTCATGCTTTATTCTTTTATATAAACATATCTATGTACAAACGTATCTAACACCTAAACTTCAACTTTTATATATATGTCACTTTACTTATGCATTCAGAGATATATTTCTGTTTTTAAAAGTTAAAATGGGGGTATTTTTAGGGTTTAGGGTAAGAGATTTGAGTGGTATAACTGTAAAGAGTAATATGTATGAAGCAGTTGGATGTATGTAGGGGTGTAAATGAACTGAACACGAACGAACAGAGCTCGTGTTCGAGTTTGGTTCGTTTGAAATTTAGTTTGTTTGAAATAAGCTCGTGTTTGAAATTATTCGTGAAGTCACTATTCGTGTTCGTTTCTTAACGAACGAGTTGAACACGAGCCGAACACGAGCTGTTCGCGAACGACGAGCCAGTTTGACAACCCTAATATTAATATATATAAATAATATATTATATTAATTATATAACTTATATTATATAAATATATAATATCTATATTAGTATATTACTAATATAATATATTAATATATTATTATTATTATTATTTTATTATATATAATAATTTATAAAATTTATTTTTTAAAAATATAATAAATTTTTTATATATAATTATTTATATTATTTTATATTTCGGACAATAATAATTTTTTATTGCTTGCATTATTTCTATTTTTCAAGAAAGCAGCTTGATTAAGACTAGTAATATTATCAAGAATAGGCTGCATTCTTTTAACAATAATCTTAGAGATAAGTTTAGATATCACAGTGTTAAGACTGATAGGTCTAAAATCTCCCCATTTAGTAGGAGTATTAACTTTAGGAATCAAAACAATATTGGAGTTTTTGAAATACCTAGGCAAATCTTTACCATTGAAGAAATCTTGGATGACCTGAGTAACATCCTTATGAATGACATGCCAGCCAGTCTTGTAAAATTCCAGAGTAAAACTATCGGGTCCAGCAGCTCGACCCTCATCCGTATTGTCAATAACAGCCTTAATCTCTGCACCACTAGGAACTGCAGTTAGAATATCATTATTACAAGCCTTAACATCCTTATAAAGATCCTTATCAACATGACCCATATAAGGCTCATCACAACTAAACATCTTAGTAAAATAAAGAACCCCATCTCTAACAATATCATTAAAATTGGTGAGCATGTCACCATTCTCAGTGCAAATAGAGTGGATACTATTAAATTTTCTACGAGAATTAATGCAAGCAATACAAAATTTAGAGTTCCTATCACCATCCAAAAAGTGCAATTTAGCAACCTTTTGAGCAAAGAAGCATTCCTCTTTAGCAACAGCCTCATTCAAATTCTGTTGTGCCTGAAGAACAACATCCAAATCAGTAAGGTTATTAGCATAATCAGTTTCAAGAGCCTGAAGAGTAGCTTCAAGCTGCTCAATATTCATGTGTAAATGACCAAAAGTGTGCCAATTCCAATGTTTTAACTTATTAGCAAAACATTTTTGCAACATGCATAAACGATAACCAGCATATCCTTTCAAGTCAAACTTTCAATTATCCAACAAAAATTGATAATAGCCCTTATGCAAAGTCCACTTTTTCAAAAAAACTGAAATGATACCTATGATTATAAGAATTATGCATAATATTAAGAATAATAGGAGCATGGTCAGAGGCTTCAATAGCCAAATGTTGAACCTGATGCTGAGAAAAAGAACCCATCCAATGAGAATTAGCAACAAAACGATCCAGACGTTCAAAAGTATGTCTCCTATACCAAGTAAAAGGGTTACCAGAATAACCCAAGTCATAAAGACCAGCCGTCAAAAGAGCATTATTAAAGCCATCAATTAAAGATAAATTAGGAGGAATACCACCTTTTTTCTCAGAAGGAGAAGAAATCATATTGAAATCACCTCCCATAAGCCAAGCCTCATTATCAGGATTAATCTCTTTGAAGAGATTCCAAAGCTCTAATCTAGCTTGTTTAAGACAGCTAGCATAAACTAAGGTAAAAAAGAAAGGATTCATGAGCATAATGAATCCTAATATGTAAGAATTGACTATGATTAATAAGAATATCAATGCCCAAAAAATCTTTCAAAAAAAACCAAATTTTGTTAGTGCAATTAGCAAAAGACTTATAAGAACTAAAACGCTTCAAATAAAAGTCATTATTAGTAGAATCAACTAAAGGTTCTAAAATACCAAAAAAGTAAAACTTAAAAGTACGAATTAAGTTTTTGAGACGGTTAGAGGCATTGTCTTTAGCAATGCCCCTAATATTCCACACCATAGAATTAATCTTCATTAGCTTCATGCTGCCCTTTAAGAACTTTACCATCCAATTGCAAACCAGAAGTATCCAAATCTTTTTCCTTCATCTCGGGAGGAAGAGCAACAGTGTAAACAAAATCACATATATATATATATATATATATATATATATATATATATATATATATATATATATATATTCATAAGAAAACTAATATTTGGCAAAGACCAGAATATGAGTTTTAACATGCTGATAAGCACTACATGATGAGAGCATGCGCCATGTGTCTAAACAGACTGAATCCCCCCGCGCCACGGGTGGGAATCAAACCCCTGGCCTTCCGGGCCATACAGAAGCCCCGCTCCATGCGCGCGCGCGCGCACATACACACATGTTGTAACAAAAAATAGATCATAAAATTATAAATGTTGTAATAAAAATTTTAAATTTACTGACATAAGATTCATACGCGGGCTAAAGTTCTAATTCAATTAAATTCATAAAATCTTTATCATAAAATTATCAAATTATGCTCTCTTTTTAATCCATATCGATAAATTAAAAAATTATTGCACTTGTACAATTAATCATAATTAATGTCTTTTAATCACTTATGTGATTTATAAAATTTGTTATATAATTTTATAATTAAGCATGTTGTGGCGAATATCTAATTATGAAAATTATATAAGTCACCAAGACATAAAGTTTTATGCTCTAATATTTCATTTTGAAATAAATGAAATTACAAAAATTACATAAAATTTCAACATAATTGAGCATAAATCAAATTTAATTTTGCCAACATTCAACATTTTATTATACTTTATTCTTAGGTTTATTTTAATTCAACAAAATATGTCATTTTAGTTTAAATAAAAATAATGACAATCTTATATTTAATTATGATAGCATTTTATAGGAATTAGCAATATAAATTTGAATCTATGAATAAATTTGTATGTTATTACAAATGGCAAATCATATAAAGCAAAATACACTCAATGTGTTAAGAAAATATTCCGTCCATATTTTTCAAATTATAATGTTTTTTAAATAATTTTTTTAAAAATAAGTTATTTGTTATTGTTGGTATTTGCTAATAAATTCAACTGTAAATCGGGAGCCATAAATATTTAATGCTGGGGCACAATTTAATAATATTAAAAATTTTGGATTATTTAAAAAAAAAAATTATTCTCGAATAATTTTGAGAGAATTATTTATATGAAAATATTGATAAGTATTTTCAAAAATAAATTCACTTTTCTATAATAAATGCAGATTTATCATATTTTCAATACTTTATATAACACATATTATAAAATAATAATAATTTGTTTATATAACACATATTATAAAATAATAATAATTTGTTTAAGAAAATGTTATTCTTACTACTATTATTTGTACATAAAATGTATTGCCGTATGAATCTCGAGAAAATTTGACAGATCACATAAGGAGAATACCAAATGACCATGTTATCAGGTGGAAAGGCTAAACCATTGAGCAGTATCTCATTCGGTCAAATCATGGGCCGACCAAAGCGTAGTATATCCGAGCTAATGAATTTTGTATGCCTGAACTAATGACAACGGGACGAAATCGACTACTAAACAGATTTTGGGACAGTTGCAAAGTAGATCAACGGTTCCTCCATAGATCTCTTCAACCCTCTGTGAAGACATTTTGCTCAAATGAAGGATACCCATCAAATTATGGTGATGCACTTTCTATCGGATGGAATAATCATTTACTAAGGATAAGGATGTTTTCACCAAAGGTTCTCTCGAAAAAGCCAACAGAGCGACAATCAGGCGACCCATTTGAACAGTTGTGAATGTGAATGATGCCAACAACGTTTACAAAGGCCAAACGATTCCAACAACAATAGAAAAAAGTTACCAACGTCAGTTGCAAAATTGTAAATGTATAATGATTCATTAATCACTTGTAAGTTCCTATTTAGTTAGTGAAAAACATATATTTTACTAGCCCTCAGCTACAACCTATTTATAGGGGTTCATTCTTTCGGGATACTACTAAATAAATTCCAAGAAATCTTGTATTAGTGTGTGCTCAATTTTCTCTACTTTTATTACTTTATTTACGTATTCCTCTCATATGTACGTTAAACGTTTTATCCCTTCGGCATGACCCAAATGACGTTTTAAAATTTAACATTATTATTAAAAATTGCATTAATATTAATATTCATAATCTTACCTTATTTAGCAATCCTATTTTTATTTTATAGTATTAGAAATTTTGATGTTAGAAAAAATATCCAATCACTAGGCCACCATCTCCACCACCTATAGGGCTGGCAATTTGGCTCGTTGTTCGCGAACAGCTCGTGTTCAGCTCGTTAGGCTTAAGCTCGAAATGTTAACGAGCCAAACACGAACAACTGTTTGTTAGCTTGTGTTCGGCTCGAATTGGCTCGAAATAAAAAAAATAATCATATAATTATTTATATAATAATTTATTATATATATTATTTATATATTAATATATTATATATATATTTATATTTAAGTTTAAATTATAATTGCTTGTGTGGTAGCGTGGTTATGATTCTTGTTTCCATTCATTTGGTTCAGGTTCAAATCCGACGCTAGACATATATTTTTTCAATTAATTTTAACGAGCCGAACACGAACACACCTTTCACGAGTCATTTCGAACACGAGCCGATTTCGAGCCGAGCTAATTTCGAACTAGCCGAACACGAGCCAAGCCTGAGCTCGCTCAAGCTCGGCTCGTTTACAGCCCTAACCACCAATCACTTGACATCACTCGTCGGTTGTCGCCCACTTCTACTTATTGTCACGAAAACAAATAAAAAAAATATAATATGTTTTGATATATAAAAAATATTATTTCAAATAAATAATAGTAAAATAAATTATAAATATAAATTTAAAAAATATTTAAATATCTAAATTGAGTTTATTTACGTAAATTTTTACAAATAGAAAACTCCAATCGAACTTCAACAATTTTTAAATTTGATGTTCCAACCAATAGCTTCCATAAATTAATTTAACATTTTAATTGTTTTTTAGTGATGTTAAATATTTTAATTTATTTTTTTATTAAACACAAAAGTAAAAATGATATTTATTATAAAGTTCACCATAAATAATAAAATATTAATTATTTTAATATAACTAATAGAATAATTATCATATTGATTGATCCAATCTTCAAAACATACATCAAAATTACATATAAAGTATAAAGTCTCTAAAAAATATTTTTGGTTAAATCTATGCTAAAATAATAAATTTTTTAAACATAAAAAATTTAATATATATAACACCACATGCCATAAATTTTATGATATGTCATCATATTTTATACAATGCATCAATTTTAAATAAGAAAATGTTATGATATTTGTTCCTTTTTATAGAAAATGTACACACACACATACAACCCAAATTTCTTTCTATTTATATTTCTAACAACAAATCTTAAACTATTATGTTTACAAAACTTTATCTATAATTGAAAATGTGTTTATTTTACCTTTTACAAATAAAAATAATTTTTTTGTATATATGATATGAAAGTACAAAAGTAAACATTTACATGTTGTGTATTAATTCATATGAATGTTATGCATATATTCAATCTAGAGTTATCATGTGAATCACACCCAATGAATAGAGCATTTGGGCAAGAAGGGAGAGAAAGAGACGGAGAGAGAACAACATGACTTGCCCTGTATTGTAGGGGCGAAGAGTTGTGTTCCCATGTTATGCGACTCATTTTATATCATTGAATATCTCGGGTTACAAGAGAGGGGGAAAAGAAACTTAGAGACTAAAGACCTTGAGGTCCAAAAAAACTAAACAACCAAAAATCCTTAATACATGAAATTGTCCTCCTATTTATAAATGATAGGGGGATAAGAAGTAAAATTACAACATTATCTTTGTTTAAAAGAGGTAGTGCAAGATATTTTGGTCTTTCGTTCATTGCAATCTATCGCACAGGAGCACATCAAGTTTGAGTGTTCGGTAGCTTAAATCATTTTAGACTCTGAGGTCGTCGTCCGGTATGACACAAATAGATATATGTTGACGTGCCCTTCTAGGTTGGAGAGTCTACGAGGTTGGTTTGAAAATAGATATATGTTGACGTGCCCTTCTGAGTTGGAGGAGTCTACGAGGTTGGTTTGAATATTAAGTCAAACTGACCGGTCAAGTTGATGAAACCCCTTGTCGACTGGTTCGAAATCTAATGGATCAGGTTCCCTGTCTTGATTCAAGCGGATCAGTACCGATTGACTATTTTAAGGATCATATCTGTGGGGTTAATTTGTAAATATATGAATATTTGGGGTGGTTCGTACGTGACTATCCTAATAATGAACCTGTAGACCTTAGATATATATATTTATAAGAATTGTGTGGTATGCATGCAACTGTCCCCAAATAGTCAGTTATGCGAAGAAGATGATGGAAGGCGAACAGAGCGGCTGCGTCGGAGTCGGATGCCTTCTCCATCACGCTGCTTACACGCATTCGAATCTCCCAGTGCCACTTAAGGACGGAAGTGCTATTCTTCAGCAATTTCCATGGCGCAAAAAACTCTCCGTTGGCCTTTATTAACAGAGGGAGGGATCCTACTACCGACTGTAATGAAAGAGCAGGTGACAGGAGAAAGAGATTCTAATTGCCAAGAAATAGAGAGCAAAAATCCATTAACATCAACATTGGAGGTTCGAATTCGAGTGCTCTTCTTGCCCCGGAAGGAAAACAGCTCCGCAACATTTGTTCATCAGAGCAGACATTTGATTCTCTTTTGTGAATTTTAGCCTCCTAAATCTAAAATGGGCTACACGATAACGATTCGTACGTGCTGCGTTTGATTACCAGGCCTTCCAAATCTTGCTTCAAGCAATTTTCAGCAAAATGTTTGTAAAAAAAATTGATTTTTTTTTTCTGCGTTATCTATTCGCCAGGTACATAGATAAAGGCGGAGAGGCGCTCATGGATTCATATGGCGAGCATTCAGATAGGCAGCCCTCGGATTACACCGGAAATCAATTTGACATTGAAGGGCGTGACGAATGGCGTATTGATCCTTTGCCCACACCTGCGCCTGTTGAGAACAAGGTCGGAAACCCGAGGAGGAGGTTGGTCAAGAAGAGCGCTACGAAGAGCTTATCCGAGCGTAGCGGGAACTCTGCCGGACAGGCGTTTGACGGTGAAGATTTGGCTGATTGGAAAGAGGAGGAGCCGGTGAAGAAAAGAAAGTCGTCTTCGGGAAAGATAGGGAAGGACATCAGCGGAAAGAAGAAGAGGAAAGTGTTGCCAAAGCAAAGCCAATATAGTGGAGAAGCGTCCTCTTCCGGAACAAAGGGTTATGGAGTTGGTTCAGCTCATCATGAAAGCGACCCTGAATTGCAGGAGTTTTGGAACAATGTCGCTGGTGATGATTTAGAGGTCTGAGTATTTTATTCCGGAACAAAGATTTATCCTTTTTTTTTTTTTTTGGATAATAGTTTGAGTTTATAGGTCATGATTTAGAGGTCTTCATGCATTGCATTTATTTCTTATTGCCTAACATTTTTGACGACCTTATAGGCCAAAGAGGATAATGAGACGAATAAGTTCCTTAAGATTGGTGAAAATATGGTGAAAATTGAAGAATCACCTGTGGAGGTTGCAATGACTGTTGAAACTCTTATGGCGGAATTTGAAGTTACATTTGAAGAAGATGTTGAGCTGAATAGGCAAAATAAGCCAGCTATTAATAAACTCAAGATGCTGCCACTTCTTCAAGAAGCACTTTCTAAGTAAGATGGATACCTGTAGTCGAGCAGTTTTTCATTCTCTTTCAATGCTTCACTATAACCATTTCACTAACAACTCCCATTATATTTCCTTGCACTGTTTCTATTGTAGGAGGAAACTTCAGCTTGAATTTTTAGATCATGGAATACTTACAGTTCTCAGGAATTGGCTAGAACCTTTGCCAGATGGAAGCTTACCTAATATGACTCTTCGGACTGCTATATTACAAATACTCTCTGATGTATGTATAGTCTTCATCTCATTTATTATTTTTATTTTTGATTTAAGTTTGACCAACTTAATCGGTGATTGATTGTACTTTCTATGAAATTATTTCGATGAAAGATTTTAGGTTTTTTTTTTATTATTCAAGTAACTTATCCGCTTGCTCTTCTTGATGATAAATTTTTGTTGCACTTCAGTTTCCGATTGATTTAGAGCAGTATGACCAGAGGGAACAACTTAAGAAGAGTGGCCTTGGGAAGGTCAGGCCTAAGAATTTTATTGCAATAAATTTGTACATATGCCTCAACTGATGAATAATAATATGGAAAATTTTATTTTTCCTTGGCACAGGTTATTATGTTTCTGTCAAGGTTCGATGAAGAGTGCAAAGCTAATAGGATGCTGGCTAAAGAGTTGGTTGATAAATGGGTAAGACAGACACACCTAGCAGGCTATACATTGATGCATTCCGCGTCGGCAATCATGTTTGCTAGAAATGAAGAATAGTTTGATTTTATATAGTTGTCATTGTTCAATTCCGGCTTTTCGAATTTCATGTTTTGCTCAAGGTCTTATTAAACTTTTGATTTGGCGTACATCAAATAATTATTGCAGAGTAGATCAATTTTTAACAAGAGCACTAGATATGAGCCCCCGCGGAGATATGAGGACGAGAGAATTCCTAATAGGAGGACAGCTCCAAAGTACTAATGCCCTTCCTATTGTTTTGGTGGCCTTGACGTACATACCACTCAATGATTATATATTTACATATCTAACAGCTAAATTTCACATTTTACATTTATATCACACTAAACTTCACATTTCACATTAATATCTTTATTTTAACTTTTAAAACTTTAAATAGACATTTTCCGTGAAAGATAAGGTGCCATATATATATATATATATATATATATATATATATATATATATATATATATATATATATATATATGTGTATATATGTAAAACTTGAAGTTTAGGTGTATGTAAATGCATAAAGAATTGAGTGGTATGTATGCAAATCTTCTTTTTTTTGTTGTAAACTTAATATACATTCAAGTGATTTATCAACTGACATCATAAACTTTGTGGCTCCATCAATGCTCTATTTAGAAGACCTGCGAACAAATCTCAAGAAAATGAGTCAATAGACGATGATATTGATGAATTTTCTCGGTAAGTTCATTTGGATGTTGCATATAATTTCATAATAATTCGGTTTATATGTTCATCTCACCTAATTTTTCTTTGGGTTTAGGAGAAAAAAATTACATCAAGCTTCTCTTAGAGAACGTGCTTCTCTGCCAGAACCATTACCCTTGGATTTCGTTGTGCGTCCGCCATCAAATGTAAATTGGGAAGAATTACACGCACGAGCTATTAAAGCAGCTTTCAAAGCTAAAAAAGATCAGATGCGTCGAAAGGTTCATTTCTTTGCTTTTAACATACATCATAGAATCTCAATCTTTTGGATTGAATTGTTTTACTTTTAAATGTTACATGATATGTGTTAGACTATTAAAATGAATTAATTAATTGAGTTAAGTTAAAATCTTAATAATCATATCATTGTTTATTGCCTATTTTTTTAGGGCGTTTACGAACATACGACTGAATTTCTATTTATTTACATATCTAACCCCTAAATCTCTTAAATCACATTAAAAATACTGCTATTTTAACTTCTAAAAAGTAAAATACATATTTTCATGCACAACCAAGATGTTGTATATGTAAAATTTGAAGTTTAGTTGATATGTAAAAACATAAGAATTGAGTGATATTTATGTACATCTTCTCCTTTTTCATATTGAAAATATTTATCAGTTTTTGTTAATACCTACTCATTTAGTTAATTTTTTTATGTTGATATACTTAAGTTCCCCTGCTTGTTTCACTCGCTTTTCGCAGCGCCGACGACCAATTCCACAACCATTTCCACAAAGGAGGCGGCCTTTGGTGCAACTACAATCTTTGATGTACCAATGAACCGAGTTCAATGGCGAGCTTTTGTATTCGAGGATGTGGATGGAGTTGTTGCTGATTGAGATTGCTGTACTCTTGCCTTTGTTGGTTACGGTTGGAAGGGCAGACCCTTTCATCTTTAATGGCTGCTTCCAAGTCTTCATTCTCCTATATCCACTTGTTGTTTTGGCCCAATTAATGTTGCTGATTGGTGATGTTGATTGTGCCCGTTGTCGTCCTTTCTATTTATGTTTCTGTTCTGATTATTGGCCTCTTATTTATTGGTTTTTTGTTTGTTTATTTATTCTTTAGAGTTGTAATTTAAGTCTTTGGGTGAGTTTATATCATGTTTTTGAGTTGCATTTTCTTTTATTTCATTCAATGTAGTTGGACATGACCCTCCTTTTCTCTCATAATTTTTTTTTTTTTTTGCTGTCATATTTGCTTCTAATAATTCACACCTGATGCTTAATTTTCGCTATATTTCGTGATATCCTATTAAAATTTATGGTTAAATATGTAAGTTATTTATAATACTAACATCAGTTGCACCACATATAATAGATTGCTCAAATGGTGCGATAAATGAAAAAAAAGTTCATATACATGCATCAGTACAACACTTTATTCATAAAATTATAGCACCTCTTAAATTTTTTTTTATAAAAATTTTATTAATTAACAAAAAAAATAATAATTTTTGATGAACTTATATTTTGTGTGTAAAATGGATGTATGTATTGAAGATTGGTTCAATCGTATATAATAATTGTTCTGTTAGTTATATTAAAAATAGATTAGTAGTTTGCTACTTATTTGTAAGGTTTATAGTAAATATCATTATTACTTTTGTGTTTAATATAAATTAAAATTACATTATTTAATATCACTTAAATATAATAAAGATGCCATTTGAGTTTTGAAACCTATTTTGTAAAATTAAATAAGGAACATGTTTTTCATTTTTTAATAATCTGCATTAATTGGAACATCAAATCTAATAATCTTTAGTTATTTTGATAAGGATGGATTTGGGCTTGGTTCAATATTCATGTAAACATTTTCTTAAATATACTCATTTTAGATTTCAGAATAAGTTAAATTGGTAGGATGTTTGAAATCACTTTTATTTTTATTTTATTTTATCATTATATATTTGAAATAAAATATAGATCATCACCTAAAATAGAATAAGGATGACAAAAGATGCACATAGGATTATTAGGTAGCCTAAAGTTGGTGTTAGACTAAGTGGGTCCAAAAGTTTGTGGCTTATCACTTAGGGTTTATGTATGACAAGCCAAGGCAACCTATGTTATACTAATCATGACTATGGATACACCCATGTTTCTTTAGTTATTTTGATAAAGATTCCCCCACTCAGATTGTGCTATGTGGATATTTTACTACCCCAATGATGTCAAAATTAAGTAATCTTATTCCAGTTGGATTCACATTATCAAGAAACCCTATTTGATATAAGCGTGTTGAAAATATTTAAAAATAGTTTAATGGTTTGATTTGATTCAGATTAGACCAATTTTTTTATCACCATGGACGTATTCTCATGCCAGTCAGTTTTACTATGTCTGTCGAAATCAAAGTTCTTGTGATTTTTAATATAAGTTTAAATATTTATCGCTCAAAAAATTATCTCAAGATCCATATTTCATCGTGACTCAACATTTATTAATACATTTATTAATGTTTTTAATAACAAAAAATTATTTATGCTTTGACTAGTCAACGAAACGTGCACAAAAATTGTCTTTCATATTCAACAAATTTAGTTGAGGATAATTAAATACTAAACTCTTTAAAATCAAATCAAATAATTATAAAAATAAAATAAGTACAACGTACTTGATGGGCACTATGACTGCTCATAATACGGACGTCCCCCCTTTCGGTGAGAAAGAGACCTTTCACCGGTCGGTGACGCTTAGGTTATTATTATTATTATTATTATTATTATTTTAATCATACAAAATGAGGAAGAAAAAAGGGGGTTATTTATTTAAACAAGAAAATTACAAAAATTCATTAATTGAAAACATTAATTATAGCCTCCAGGTAAATTAAATAGATTATTGTGATTTTTGAAAAGGTAAAATTAAGGGAATATTCACATAAATACAACCCAATTTCTATGATTTTACATACCAAACCTTTTATTTTTATTCAAACAAATCCTTAATTTCTCAAAACAGTACTTAATTAACAATGACGGGTACACAAGTTTCCTTTCATGGACTTTGAAAAAATTCAACCACAAGCCCGATTGTTATACCTTTGCGAGCGAGATTGATGTTGACAATAGAATTGGTTGATGGGCGAAACTGCCAACCAATCCATTGGGCTTGCAATCCCGCTAGGTTTGGGGTTGGACCCCGTAAGTCAACCAATTCGAGTATCACCTCCATATAACGGACGATTCGCCTAGAAGAGATTTGAACCTCTCTCTTGAGGAGACCTGAACTGACGGGCATATGCTCTACAAACAGGTCGAGGACACACACACACACACACATATATGTATACATATATACATATATGTATATATATATACATATATGTATATATATACATATATGTATATATATATATATATATATATATATATATATATTGATACAACAACAACAAATTTTCATTATCCGGCATGAATCTTGAGGCTCGACACATATCTCGGTGTAATTTTTTGAGCAAGAAACGTTCAAATCTTGATAAAAAGTCATTCATAACTCTGATTTCAATGAAACTTAATTTAGACCTAAGCTTTTCTAGGGTACTAATTGAGGTGAGTTTAGGTCCAGTAAGTTCAAAGCCATATCAAATTATTCATAAGGAGTCAAATAACATCAAGCAAAGTTTTACATAAATCTTCATAATTATTGAATTTGAGAAGGTTTAATTAAAGTATTGGGATTTTAAGGAAGATCATAATTCAAACAAATCGTTATTAAATTTATTTTAAAATATTTTCATTTTATTTGTCTTGATTCCTAATAATCATGCATTTAGCTTTTTTCCTTTTTTTAAATTAGTTATTTATTTTCAAAACTTAGATAAATTATTAATTCACCTAATTTATTTTTACTCATCCAGTCAATGCTCTTTTTTCAAACATTGTTCTTGTCACATAATTTGTAAGTGAAACCCTATAACCATGTTTGATTAATAGACGCTATCCTATCTTTAGTTTAAAGAAATAACTCAATTAAATTAAATTATGCTTCAGTTCTATGGTATAGGTTCAATAAATGAAGTTAAATATGCACCATCAGATTGAAATCAGATAAATATGATGGCTATGAAGTTGTGTTCTACCTTCAACAAATTAGAACTATCATCCATTTTTAGAGCTAAAATTCATTGGTAACTTCAAATCAAATTTAATATTTCATGGATCAAACTCTATCAAGAGATCAAGAATTTCAAGATATTTAATTTAAGACATGTTATGGAGCTTCTCATCCCAAAGCATAATATCGGTGCACAAAAATTTACTATTAACCAAAAAACATTGAATGTTTTTATTTGATATGAGTGTACCTTATCATAGCTTTTTTTAGTGGCCAATTAGGGTTACATGTACATGACTTGGCAAGAGAAGAGACAATTCAAAGCAAAACAGGTTTTAACTCCTAATCAATTTCTATAGAGTTGAGATCACAAACCAATCACTTAATAAAACATACAGAGAAAATTTGCATTCAACCTTATCTAACCAATCTAAGAGTAATTAAAGTGTATAAAATAACTCTGGGCAATGATAGTTTAAGAGGGCTTCTAAAATAAGGTTATGATTTGATGACCTTTAGAATGAGCTAGAATTATTTACTATGTTGGATGGTGATTAAATTAGACCGAGGGAGGGTGAGGATCAAACTACCAGAGGGAAGGTGAGGATCGAACTAAAGGAGCAAGTGGAAATCGAGCTTGATTTTTTATAAATTGATTTGGTAGCTTAATTGAACTAGAATCAGACTCAGTTCAAATTAGCCGGGGCTAGTCCAATTCTTTAAATAAATTTTGATCAACTGTCTCATTGAGTGCTTACAAGCTTGATTGCCCTTTTATATCTAATTGGTTCAAAGGATCCAATTAGGTTTGTTTGATTTTACTTCAGCTTGAAGTAATAAGCTAAGTTATAAGTAAGCTTTATGGTTCCAACCATTAGGAGATTAGGTTTTGCTTATAGTAGTCTAGGATTAGTTCAATTAGGCTTAAACTAGCTGAAGTTGGTTCTATTGGTTATACCAAGATTGAACTTTTGTTAATTTAAAGGTGTTATGTTAATTAGGAGTAAAAAAACCTTTTAAATTCATAAAATCTTAAATTAAATGATCTAATAGCTTTGGATAATGACTTTACTTTGTATTTGGTCCTTATTTATCTCTATAAAGTAACTTAGGTTTTGTTATATTAACTTAAAACCTCAAAGTTCCAAGGCTTGGCATTGCCACTAAGGTCTTTGGTTCCATCCTAGGATAGCCTTTGTAAATTAAGTTCAATTTGCCTAAACTAGATCATTTGATAATGACTTGAGTTGGCCAAATATATTAATATATTTAATTTAACTTTGATATTATCAATCATAAAGAGCAATATTAATAGAAAACAACTCCTTAAAAAATATTGAAGTATTTAATAAATGACAAATATAATATTATAAGGACAAACATTTATGAGCAAACATGCTAATGATAAAAACATAATATCTTTTGAGGCATCTCAATCTTAACTACAAAAAAATAAAAATAAATAAATAAATAAATAATCCATTCATTGTAAGATAAGATTGTCTTAAATTTGACTATAATGTAATAAATATAAAATATAAATGCACTTGATAAGCCAAGACTAAGTGCTTTAACTATTTTGGATGGAATTCAACATTGTTTTTTCCCAATGGTAAAGTCTAAGTTGTATAGGTTTAAAGATTAAGAGTTGAATAATAAGTTAAAATGAAGACGATACTACCTTGGCAATACCTCATGAATGGTTTATCCTCATAAAAAGTAAGTGCACGTGAGGGCATTTGTCAAATTAATTACAGAATTTAGTGAAAAACGAAAGTTTTTAAATGTTGTTGTCAGTCTATTTTGATTGCAAGTGTTAAAAAATATATGTGTAATATATATATATATATATATATATATATATATATATATATATATATATATATATATATATATTTCATTTTAATTCAACAAAATATGTCATTTTAGTTTAAATAAAAATAATGACAATCTTATATTTAATTATGATAGCATTTGATATGAATTAGCAATATAAATTTGAATCTATGAATAAATTTCTATGTTATATGGAAAACATTGATGTCATCATGTTATTACAAATGACAAATCATATATAACAAAATACACTCAATGTGTAGAGAAAATATTCCGTCCATATTTTTCAAATTATCATGTTTTTTAAATAATTTTTTTAAAAATAAATTATTTGTTATTGTTGGTATATGCTAATAAATTCAACTATAAATCAGGGCGGGAGCCATAAATATTTAATGCTGGGGCACAATTTAATAACATTAAAAATTTTGGATTCTATTCAAAAAAAAATTATTCTCAAGTGATTTTGAGAGAATTATTTATATGAAAATATTGATAATTATTTTCAAAAATAAATTCACTTAAATTTATCATATTTTCAATACTTTATATAACACATATTATAAAATAATAATATTTTGTTTAAGAAAATTTTATTCTTATTACTATTATTTGTACATTAAATGTATTGTTGCGCGAATCTCGAGAAAATTTGACGGATCACATAAGGAGAATACCGAATGACCGTGTTATCACGTTTAAAGGCTAAACCATTGAGCAGCATCTCATTCGGTCAAATCATGGGCCGACGAAATGACAGTATATCTGAGCTAATGAATGTTGTATACCTGAACTGACGGCAACAATACGAAATTGACTACTAAACTGATTTTGGGACACTTACAAAGTAGATCAACGGTCTCTCCAAGAACTCTTCAACCCTCTGTGAAGACATTTGGCTCAAAGGAAGTATACCCATCAGATTATGGTGATGCACTCTCTATCGGATGGAATAATCATTTATTAAGGATACAGATGTCTTCACCAAAGATTCTCTCAAGAAAGCCGACAGAGCGACAATCAGACGACCCATTTGAGCAGTTGTGAATGCGAATGACGCCAACAACGTTTAAAAATGCCAGCGTCAGTTACAAATATGTAAATGTATAATGATTCACTAATCACTTGTAAGTTCCTATTTAATTAGGCCTCACCTATAACCTATTTATAGGGGTTCATTCCTTCGGGATACTACTAAATAATTCAAAGAAAACTTGTATTAGTGTGTGCTCTATTTTCTCTACTTTATTTACTTTATTTACCTATTCATCTCATATGTTTGTCAAATGCTCTATCCCCTACGCATGATCCAAATGACGTTTTGAGATTCAACATTATTATTAAAAATTGTATTAATATTAATATGCATAATTTTATCTTATTTAGCAAATCCTATTTTTATTTTAGAGTATCAGCCATTTTGATGTGAGAAGAAATATCCAATCACTGGGCCATCATCTCCACCACCTATCGCTTGACATCACTCGTCGGTTGTCGCCTACTTCTACTTGTTGTCACGAAAACAAATAAAAAAACATAATATGTTTTGGCATATAAAAAATATTATTTCAAATAAATAATAGTAAAATAAAATATAAATATAAAATAAAAAACAAAAGATATTTAAATATATAAATTGAGTTTATTTACGTAAATTTTTACATGAAAATAGAAAACTCCAATCGAACTTTAACAATTTGTAAATTTGATGTTCCAAACGGTAGCTTCCATAAATTAATTTTACATTTTAATTGTTTTTTTAGTGATATTAAATATTTTAATTTATTTTTTTATTAAACACAAAAGTTAAAATCATATTTATTATAAAGCTTGCCATAAAATAGTAAAATATAAAAATATTTTTATGTAACCAGTAGAATAATTATCATATAAGAATAAGGGTCTGTTTGGGGCAGCTATAGCTTATCCAACTTATCCAGATAAGCTGTTTATCATACTAAATTGCTGATAAACGATTGATTCGGATAAGCTGTCTGGCAGTTTGGTTTGTGCGTTTGGAAAATAGCTGAATCTGGATAAATGATCATTCTGCCCCTGTTTTGGATAAGTTGTTTAGCTGTTTAGTGTTAATTTTGTTAAATATTAACCCTAAACCCTGAGCCCATATGTCTTCCTTGTGTGGATATAAAATTTTATGCTTCATAAGTGTTTCAATTCATAACAAACCTTAAGAAAGTGCAACTCATAAATAATCTTCAACAATAAAAAGCGCAATTCTTAATCATAACTATAAAATGTCAGCAAAAAATACAACACAAAACATTAATAAATGTAAGGTAGGAAATATGAATATACCTAGCTTGCTAGCAGATTCATGGAGGAAAACATTGAAGACTTGAAGTGTCTGTTTTCGTGATTATGCATCCGTGAAAAACATTAACCAAGATATGCTAGTAGTTCTTTCTAGCAGATACCCGTCGAGTGTAGGGAAGGGCAGAGCTAAGCTAGGCTAATACTTCGGGTCGAAGAGGGATGGAGAGAGAAGGGAAAGGGCGGGAATCGGTCTGGTCGAGTGTGCACAGGGAGATGGAGGTGAGGGCTTCAGCCTCGAGAGGAAGAGGGAGCCTGATCTAAAGTTTGGTTGACCGATGGCGAGCCGAGCTGGGAGAAGAGGGAATCAGGCTGAGGGGGAGACGAGGTCAAGCAGGAGAGGCCTCGATCGACAGAGGGAGGCCGAATGAAGGGAGCCGATTTCGGTGCAGAGGGGAGAAGGCTAGCGAGGTCTCGGTCGCGGAGGGATCGAGCGAGAGATGGACAGCTTCGAAAAGGGCAGGAGAGGAAAAGCGGCTTGAAAGAAGTCGGACGGGGGGTATATCCTGCGTCGCAGTTTATTAAGAAATGGAAAACGAGGTTTTTTGATAAGTTGTTCAAACGAGTGAAACAAACGGTGCAGCGGCGCCACCGCATTTATAAGTTGCCCCAAACGAGCGCTTAAACCAATCTTCAAAACATAGATCAAAATTACATATAAAGTATAAACTCGCTAAAACTATATATATATTTGGTTAAATCTATGATAAAATATTAAATTCTTTGAACATAAAAGATTTAATATATTTAACATCACATGCCATAAATTTTATGATATGTGATCGCATATTATACAATGCATCAATTTTAAATAAGAAATTGTTTTGATATTTGTTCCTCTTTTATAGAAACTTTACACACATACAACCCAAATACTTTCTGTTTAGATATCTAACAACAATTCTTTAACTTCTATATTTACAACACTTTATCTATAATTGAAACTGTGCTTATTTTACCATTTAGAAAGAAAAAGAATTTTTTGTTTATATGATATGAGAGAATTGAGCGGTACAAAAGTACACAAGTAAACTCTTCCATGTTATGTATTAATTCATATGAATGTTATGTATATGTTGAATTCAAATTTATGTTGTGAATCAGGTCTTAGAGATAGAGCATTTGGGCAACGAGAGAGAGAGAAATAGAGTGAGAGTGGACAACAAGACTTGCAATATAGGGGCGGAGAGACATGTTCCCATGTTATGTGACTCATTTTATACTATTGAATACCTTGGGTTACAAGAGAGGAGTAAAAGAAACCTGAAGGCCTCGAGGTCCAATAACCTAAACAGCTAAAAACCCATAATACAATAAATGTTTCCCTTTTTTATAGAAGATAGAAGGATAAAAAATAAAATTACAATATTATCCCTACTTAAAAGATGTAGTATAAGATATTTTGTTCATCGTAGCCTATAACTCAGGAGCTCATCACGTTTGAGTGTTTGGTAGCCCTCCAGTCAACTGGCTGGATAAGTGGTCTGCCACTGGAGAACGGTAGTCAGCTGGACAGTTTCCTTCAGTCCGCTGATCACTTTCAAGTCTCTTTATCAATGATCCTTACATTGTCATATTTTTCTTATGATCGTTGCCCTCCGGTCAGCTGGCTAGATAAGTGGACGACCACTGGAGAACGGTAGTCAGTCGATCAATTACCTTTAGTCCGTTGATCACTTTCGAGTCTTTTTATCAATGATCCTTATATTTTCATATTCTTCTTATGATCGTTGAATCTCTTCAAAGTCAGTAGAGCAGTTTTCTTTTATACACACAAACACATATGTATATATATATATATGTATATATATATACACATATATGTATACATATATATACACATATATGTATACATATACATACACATATTGATGCGTGCTAGAAAATTCACAACGGTAGAGTAGCAGATTATCGTCTTAGTGTTGTATGAAAATTCAGCACACACCCAGATGAAAGAAAAACAAGTGGTGACGACTCTAGAAGTTTTTACGTGGAAAACCCGTAATGAAAAAACTATGGGACCTGACCCAATTGCAGAAATTCACTATTGATTAATGATTACAGAAATCTCATCCCACATATGGAAAATGGTAACTATATTATTCAGATTACAGCGTCAACTGACGGTGTCTGGTTGGTGGTGATCGACAATGATTGGTGGTGATTGATGTGACGGTCGACAGTAGCTGACGAAGGACGACGATTAACAGTTGTCGGCGGTTGTTGATGACGATCAACGGTGGTCGACGGAGGTCGACGGTGGTCAAAAGAGGCTGGTGGTGGTCGTTGGCGGCAGGCGGTTGTCGTGACGATCGGGATGGTGTCGGACTTCAGCTCCTTCTTACAACTTCCACTCTGAAGTCTCCAGCCCCCCTTCATGTGAGGGGTAGGGCTCTATTTATAGTATTTTGGGTGCAATTAATGCAACCAATTTGATCGGACGGTCCAGAGGGCTTCCCTTAATCAGACAATGTTTATGGGGCATTTGATGGTCTTAACGATGTCGAAAATGAGCGATTTTGAGCTCGTTGGATTCATCTTGTTGAGATGTTCGATTTGAGTGTATGCTTGCTAGTGTTGACATGTGTTTAACTTTCCAAATTTGTATAGAAATCTCTCAAGTGCAGTTTAATGAGTTGATCTGGGCTTGATTTTACTGGGATTGGACTATTTTTTATTTCATTAGGTTCGTCTCATCGAGCCAGTCACTTTGACTATAAGTTTACTGAAATTAGAGCTCTGGATGATTTTTTATCAAGATTGAATGTTTCTTGCTCAAAAGATTGCATCGAGATTTGTCTTGTCTTGAGATTCGTGCTGGATGATAAAAATTTGTTGGTGACGTATCACATATATGTACATATACATACACATATATATACATATACATATGTATGTATGTATCTATAAATGTACAGAGAGAGAGAGAGAGAGAGACATATAAATATATGTAGACACACGCACATACACATATAGAGTTTAAGAAAATTAAAATATAAATATATGTGCGGTTAATTTGTAGATATATGAACATTTGAGGTTAAGTATCCTAATTATGAATATTAAAATATATCTATAAGAGTTGTGGGGTATGCATCTAACTGTCCCCAAATAGTCAGTTAAGCGAAGGAGGTGGTGGAAGGCGAACAGAGCGGCGACGTCGGAGTCGGAGGCCTTCTCCTTCACGCTGCTAACACGCAATCGAATCTCCCACTGCCACTTAAGCGCGGAAGTGCGATTCTTCAGCAGTTTCCATGGCGCGAAAAACTCACCGTTGGCCTTTATTAAAAGAGGGAGGGATCCTATTAGCGACTGTAACGAAAGAGCAGCTGAGAAGAGAAAGACATTCTAATTGAAGAGAAATAGAGAGCAAAAATCCATTAATATCAACATTGGAGGTTCGAATTCGAGTGTTCTTCTTGCCCCAGAAGGAAAACAGCTCCGCGAGATTTGTTCATCAGAGCAGACTTTTGATTTTTGGTGAATTTTAGCCTCCTAAATCTGAAATGGGCTACGATAACCATCCGTACGTACTACATTTGATTACTAAGCCTTCCAAATCCATCTTCCAGCAATTTCCAGCAAAATATTTGTAAAAAATTTGATTTTTTTAGCATTTTCTATACGGCAGGTACATAGATGAAGTCGGAGAGGAACTCATGGATTCATATGGCGTGCATTCGGATAGGCAGCCCTCGGATTACACAAGAAATCAATTTGACATTGAAAGGGGTGACGAATGGCGTATTGAACCTTCGCCCACACCGGCACCTGTTGAGAACAAGGTCGGAAAGCCGAGGAGGAGGTTGGTCAAGAAGAGCGCTACGGAGAGCTTATCCGAGCGTAGAGGCGGGAACTCTGCCGGACAGGCGTTTGACGGTGAAGATTTGGCTGATTGGAAAGAGGAGGAGCCGGTGAAGAAAAGAAAGTCGACTTCGGGAAAGATAGGGAAAGACATCAGCGGAAAGAAGAAGAGGAAAGTGTTGCCAAAGCAAAGCCAATATAGTGGAGAAGCGTCCTCTTCTGGAACAAAGGGTTATGGAGTTGGTTCAGTTGATCATGAAAGCGACCCTGAATTGCAGGAGTTTTGGAACAATGTCGCTGGTCATGATTTAGAGGTCTGAGAGTTTGAGTTTATAGGTCATGATTTAGAGGTCTTCATGCATTGCATTTATTTCTTATTGCCTAACATTTCTGATGACCTTATAGGCCGAACAGGATAATGAGACGAATGAGTTTCTTAAGTTTGGTGAAAATATTGTGAAAATTGAAGAATCACCTGTGGAGGTTGAAAAGATTGTTGAAACTCTTATGGCGGAATTTGAAGTTACATTTGAAGAAGATGTTGAGCTGAATAGGCAAAATAAGCCAGCTATTAATAAACTCAAGAAGCTACCACTTCTTCAAGAAGCTCTTTCTAAGTAAGATGGATACCTGCAGTCGAGCAATTTTTCATTCTCTTGAATACTTATACTATAAACTTTTCGCTAACATCTCTCATTATATTTCCTTGCACCGTTTCTATTGTAGGAGGAAACTTCAACTTGAATTTTTAGATCATGGAATACTTATAGTTCTAAGGAATTGGCTAGAACCTTTGCCAGATGGAAGCTTACCTAATATGACTCTTCGGACTGCTATATTACAGATACTCTCTGATGTATGTATAGTCTTCATCTCATTTATTATTTTTATTTTTGGTGTAAGTTTGACCAACTTAATCGGAGATTGATTCTACTTTCTATGAAATTATTTTCATGAAAGATTTTAGGTTTTTTTTTTTTTAAGTAACTTATCCGCTTGCTCTTCTTGATGATAATTTTTTGGTGAACTTCAGTTTCCAATTGATTTAGAGCAAGATGACCAGAGAGAACAACTTAAGAAGAGTGGCATCGGGAAGGTTAGACCTAATAATTTCATTGCAATAAAGTTGTACATATGTCTCAACTGATGAATAATAATATTGAAAATTTTGTTTTTCCTTGGCACAGGTTATTATGTTTCTGTCGAAGTCCGATGAAGAGTGTAAAGCTAATAGGAAGCTCGCTAAAGAGTTGGTTGATAAATGGGTAAGAAAGACATACCTAATAGACTATAATTGTGGTTGTAATATCATGAAATGTTTGCATTTCTTATTTTGGAATCTATTTTAGTCGTTACTTCGAGTTATGGTAAACTTTTCATTGTTAATGAAATTTAACATATGATTTTTTTCAATTGTATGATTTTGTTCAATCTTACTTTATGATAGAAATATTTTACGATATTTAGAAAACCCTATACATTGATGCATTCAGCAATCATGTTTGATTTTATATAGTTATCATTGTCCAATTCTGGCTTTTGGAATATCAAATAGTTAATACTGACCATTAGATTTTGTGTATAAATATTGCAGAGTAGATCAATATTTAACAAGAGCACTAGATATGAGAAACCGCGGAGTTATGAGGGCGAGAGAATTCCTAATAGGAGGACAGCTTCAAAGTACTAATTCCATCCTTTTTTTTTTCTGTCAAATTGACATACATACCACTCCATTCTTATATATTTACATATCTAACAGCTAAATTTCACATTTTACATTTATATCGATCTAAACTTCACATTTCACATTCTTATAATTATTTTAGGTTATGCATAGATAAGGTGCAATATATGTATATATATATGTAAAACTTGAAGTTTAGGTGTATGTAAATACATAAAGAATTGAGTGGTATGCATGCAAATAAATCTTCCTTTTTTTTGGTGTAAACTTAATATACATTCAATTGATATATCAATTGACATCATTCTTAAACTTTGTGGCTTCATCGATGTTCTATTTAGAAGACCTGCGAACAAATCTCCAGAAAAGGAATCAATAGACGATGATATTGATGAATTTTCTCAGTAAGTTCCTTTGGATGTTGCATATAATTTCGTAATAATTCGGTTTATTTGTTCATCTCACCTAATTTTTCTTTGGGTTTAGGAGGAAGAAATTACATCAAGCTTCGCTTAGAGAACGTGCTTCTCTGCCAGAACCATTACCCTTGGATTTCGTTGTGCGTCCGCCACCAAATGTAAATTGGGAAGAATTACACGCACGAGCTATTAAAGAGGCTATGAAAGCTAAGAAAGATCAGATGCGTCGAAAGGTTCATTTCTTTTCTTCTAACATGCATTCTATAATCTCAATCTTTTTACTGAATTATTTTACTCTTTTAACATTACAAAAAGCTGATTTGTTTTATTTTAAGAAAAGATATGTGTCAGACTATTAAAATGAATTAATTAATTGAGTTAAGTTAAAATCTTAATAATAATATCATTGTTTATTGCCTATTTTTTTAGGGCGTTTACGCACATGCCACTGAATTCCTTTTTATTTACATATCTAACCCCTAAATCTCTTATATCACATTAAAAATACTGCTATTTTAACTAATAAAAAGTGAAATACATATTTTCATGCACAAGCAAGGTGATGTGTATGTAAAATTTGAAGTTTAGGTGATATGTAAAAACATATGAATTGAGTGGTACTTATGCAAATCTTCTCCTTTTTTACATTGAAAATATTTATCATTTTTTGTTAATACCTACTCATTTATTTAATTTTTTTATGTTGATATACTTAAGTTCCCTTGCTTGTTTCACTCGCTTTTCGCAGCGCCGACGACCAATTCCACAATCATTTCCTCAAAGGAGGCGGCCTTCGGTGCAACTGCAATCTTCGGTGTACCAATGAATCGAGTTCAAAGGTCAGCTTCTGTATTCGAGGATGTGGCTTGGAGTTGTTGCTTATTGAGATTGTTGTACTCTTGCCTTTGTTGGTTGCGGTTGGAAGGGCAGATCCATTCATCTTTGATGGCTGCTTCCAAGTCTTCATTCTCTTATATCCACTATCCACTTGTTGTTCTGGCCCAATTAATGTTGCTGATTGGTGAAGTTGATTGTCCCTGTTGTCGTCCCTTCTATTTTTGTTTCTGTTATGATTGTTGGCCTCTTATTTATTTATTTTTGTTTGTTTATCTATTCTTTAGAGTTGTATTTCAAATCTTTGGGTGAGTTTATATTATGTCTTTGAGTTCCTTTTTTTTTTTATTTCATTCAATGTAGTTGGGCATGACCCTCATTTTCTCTCATAATTTTTTTTTTGCTGTCATATTTGCTCCTAATAATTCACAGCTGATGCTTAATTTCGACTATATTTCGCGATATCCTCTTGAAATTTATGGTTGAAGATGGAAGTTATTTATGATACTAACATCTGTTGCACCACATATAATGGATTGCTCAAAGGGTGCGATAAATGAAAAAAAAAAATCATATACATGCATCAGTACAGTACTTTATTCAATTAAGGATTAGAGTATTCTAAGTTACATGTCAGGTTAATCAGTACAACACTTTATTCTATGGTCCTTAAAGTTAAGCTAATGAAACCAGACGACGTCACCAAGGTCCATTAGATATAGATAAGGTATAACACATCAACTTAGATTGATTTAAAATAAACAATGATGAGTAAGAATGGCACACTAATGGCCACTAAAAAAAATCTAAAATTAGGATTATAGTAGATAATTTCGAAGGGATAGAGATCTTCACCTAAAATAGAATAAGGATGACAAAAGATACACATGCTAATTACATAACCTAAAGTCTGTATTAGACCAAGTGGGTCCAAAGCTGGTGGCTTATCACTTAGGGTCTATGTGTGATAGAACAAGGCAACCTAAGTTATACTAAGCATGACTATGGGTACAGCTATGATCACTATTAGTACCTAAAGTCTAGAATTAGTGTAATATGAAACACCCCATATTTCTTAGAGTTTTCTAAAGTGTTACAATTAATAAGGATTAACAAGTTTATACTACTTTTAACCGGGGAAAACTAAACTTAGACATAAGCATTACTAGGGTACTAATTGAGGTTAGTTTAGGTCTAGCGAGTTCAAAGCCATATGAAATTATTCATATGGAATCAAATAACATCAAGCAAAGTTTACATAAATCTTCATAATTATTGAGTTTGAGAAGGTTTAACTAAAGTATTGTGATTTTAAGAAAGATCATAATTCAAATAAATAGTTTTTAAATTTATTTTAAAATATTTTCATTTTATTTGTCTTGGTTCCTAATAATCATGCATTTAGTTTTTTTTACCTTTTTTTTTTAATTAGTTATTTATTTTCAAAACTTAGATAAAATATTAATTCACCTATTTTGTATTTACTCATTCAGTCAACGCTCTTTTTTCAAACATTGTTCTTGTCACACAGTTTGTAAGTGAAACTCTACATACAGTGCAACGACACATCTCGATAATGTTCTAATAACACACCCAACATACGGTGCAACAATGTCTCTTCAAGATGGTGTAACAATGTATCCCGAAGACAACGAATTTCTTCTGAATCCTAAAGCTTCCTCCTTACAACTCGTGAATTCAGCCCCTACGGCCTATGAATGTCATCGTAGCTCACCACCACATCTTATGTGATCAACTATGACCAACATAACTCACAGCTTTTGCAACTCAAAACTCCGACTCCTATGACCTACGAACGTTATCAAAGCTCACCACTATAGCATGTGTGACCAAATACGACCTATGTAGCACATAGCTCGTGCAACTCCCAACATTAGACACTGCAGAGTATGAACGTCATCACAATTCACCGCTATGATCTATGGGGCTTACAGCTAATGTAAATCTCCACTCTGGTCTTTGCAGCCAATAAATGTCATCACAACTCACTACTATGACTTATATGATTAACTAAGAATACATGGCTTACAACTCGTCTAGCTCTTGACTCCAGCCTCTATAACATACTAATATGACACTGATTTTAGCATAGCACATCACTATGATCTACGTGACCAATTATGATCTATGTGGTCCACAGCACGTGCAACTCCTGCCTCTAACCCATGCGGCCTACTGACATCATCATAACTCACCACTATGACCTATGTAACCAACTACGACCTATGTGGTTCATAGCTCGTGTTGCTCGCAACTCCTGCTTCTGCTCTGCGGACTTCATCACAACTAACCACCACGACCTATGCGACCAACTAAAGCCTAAGAGATCCATAGCTCGTGTAGCTCCCGACTTTAGTCCATGTGTTCTACGGACTTGAGCACGGCTCACCGCTATAGTTTATGTGACTAGTTTTGACTTACATTGATCACAACTCCTTCAGCTTCCTACTAGATTGCAATAGCCAACTGATGCTCCTGAAGCAACCATCTGTGATCCACATAGGTAACTACAATCATAAACTTCAACTATGAGCAATACGACAAGCCGACACTGCATCCATTATCTACAACATTTACAGTGGACTACTTTCCAGAGTCTTCACGTAAGAATTTAGGTGTCTCCTCTTGTTTACTTCTTTTAATTATATGAATGTGTGTTGGATTCTTGTACAATACTGAAATGTTAAATAATTTATTATTTTACCAATGTGAACTGTCTGACATGTATCAGGCTCGTTGAGTGGCACGTGTTTGAATTGTTCATTAAGTGAGTCGAACACGAATAGATTTTTTAAGCTTGAATTATAAACGAGCCGAAACAAATAACCCTTAGTTTGATCGTGTTCAACTCGTCTTATCTCGAGATAAGAAAATTATATATATTATTTATATACTAATACAAATAATATATTATATAGATTTACATCTTAGTTTAAATTACTTTAGCTCGTATGGTCGTGTGCTTTTGTGCCTTTTTTAACTTTGAAATATCGCGTGTTATAACCCAATACCCTACATCTATATTTCTAATAAATTTAAATGAGACAATTTGGAGCTGAACCAAAAAAAGAATATGTTAACAGAATCGCAGGCAAACACGATATTTACGAGCAATTTCAAATACGAGACAATTTAAAATAAAATTAAGTTTAACAAGTTGAATGCAAGTCATACCTGAGCTCACTCAAACTCAGCTCATTTACAACCCTATCCACAATCGCATGAAAATACCAAGTCAAAACAATGAGCATTCCAAAATTTCATTTTTCACCTTAGTAATGGCTCATTAAATATATTTCATGCATGTCCATTATTGGATAAAAAATTGCATAAAAGAATTATAATGAATAATGCTATCTAAGCACCACTCTAGCTGTAGCCATTACAAATTTCCATTTCAAAACAACAATAGAAATAAAGCATCTTTATCATAAAAAAATGTATTTGCAAACACTTTTACTGCAAAGAAAAAGAAAACAATAAAGGTTGCAATTACATAAATATCACTCAAAACTTTACAAATCGACTGCCCTTTCGATCCATTTTTTAAAATTCTCGCCTGAATATCGAAATTTATGATAAAATCCCAATAAATATTTTTCATTTTTATCAAACTCTAAATATATCAGTTCAGTAGTTCAAAAAAGTTCGCCTGGGCGTTTAATTTGTAGATATCAATATTTCAGTAGAACACGAGCTATTCGCGAACGACGAGCCAGTTTGATAGCCCTAATATTAAATATGAATAATATATTATATTAATTATATAACTTATATTATATAAATATATAATATCTATATTAGTATATTACTAATATAGTATATTAATATATTATTGTTATTAATTTATTTTATATTATAATTTATAAAATTTATTTTCTCAAAATATCATAAATTTTTATATATAACTATTTAAATTATTTTATATTCCGGATAATAATGATTCAAACACGAATGAACGCATCCTTGTTAGTGTTTGATTCGTTCAACTAAACCAAACAAAAAAAAAATATTTTGTTCGTATTCGTCTCGTTTATTTATCGAACGAATCGAACACGAACACCTTAATGAACTGAACACGAACTGTCCACGAACAACAACGAGCTTCTTTTGATGGCGCTGGATGTATGTAGTAAATCCTATACGTTGGCGCTTTATCCTGTAAGCATTCTTAGCCACAATTTGTTTTCTTACTACAGAATATGCAGTTGAAATTACAAATGAATAAATATTGTGTTATGAATTGGTATTTTATTGAGGTAATAAACAATCAAATAAACAAAAGAAAAAACAAACAAATTACATATGAAAAACTCAATATGAGAAAAAGTACGAGCAAATGAGAAGTATTCACTATGTCAAATAAGAGATTACAAGTGGACAGTGTTTTGTACAATACTGAATAGAGATATTTATAGTTTTAGTAACACCTCTTTAAATGAAATAATTAAAAAGAGAACAAATAAAGTAAGAGCACACGGATTGAAATCTAACGACTATTATAAGTTTGATCTAATTGTTGAAACATTCAATCCACATGTCAGAGCTTTCCTCTAAAGCCTTAATCCGTGTGAACATAATTTTCTAATGAGATGATAAGCAGTGCCCACAAAATTCGGGTAACAAATTTAGCAATCTTAACCTTGACGTGAATTTTTAATAAATATAGAATACAAATTTTTCCTCCTCTTCCACAAAGCTCTAATGATCATGAATGAAGACTAACCAAGTCCAAGCAATGCTCAAACCTGCATATTGGAAGTGTTTTAGTCATTATAACCGCAGGATTTATCATGAGTACTGATTTTGCTCACAATAATATCACCACGAGCGATAACTTCACGAACAAAATGATGATGGACATCAACGTGCTTAGATCTCTCGTGAAACATTTAATCTTTGTTGAGATAACTAATAGTCTGACTATCACACATCTGTATTATTATAAAAATTAATGTCATTCAAAATATATATGCTAAATTTACTTATATATATTTGCAGTTTATACAAACTCACATATAAAAACTTAAAACATGAATTTCGACAGTCTCAATCGTGTCAAAATCAAGACATATGTGTTATTTAAACTCGCTCTGACACCAAATGTTAAGACTTTCATTCAACTTGCCAAATGTAAAAGACAAATTCATATAGCTTAGGCTAAGTATCAAGAAATATCTTGAAAAGATATTTAATTGAAACATAACTATGATGGTGAAAACTTTTACAATATTATTCTATCAATGATAGAAAATTAAAATTATGACTGAAATAATATCATTTTGATTCTATAAATTTGTCTTAAACAAAGAGTCAATCGCTATAAATTGAACATGTTTATCGTCGATATTGAAATCTTCTAACCTCATTTAAATGTCATGTTTATAGAATGGTGTAGGGCATTCGACGAAATAATGTCATTTTTGCGAAACAGTTTAAGCTCGAGAAACAGTGCTTCAACAAACTTCTTGTTGGCGTTCACCCCAACGAAAGGGAGGTTGAACATCCACTCAAACGAAGCCTAAGAAGAGAACTTTGGAATCGGCGTTCAAAGAAGAAGGAGGGCCTCGACCACAGGAGTTGGGGAGAAGTAATCATTAGAATTACTCGCAGTTATATAGCCATTATGAGAGGTATTCAAGGATCACAGAATATTGTGATCAAACAATACGATTTTCAATCGCACAATATTATAAGAAGAAGGTATCTAGATTTTGAACTAATTATACGATCATATGATAATTAATGAAGTTAGCTAATGTTTTGATTTTCAATTTCTTATGTGAACCTAAAATAGGCATTGGAAGAGGTTCCAAGTGCTTATATGTAAAAACATTGTTAGGGAAAATGTTATGATAGAAGAAAATGTTTGTATTCAAGTGTAAAGTGTTCATCCTTAACCTTAAAATCTTGTATTTTGATCTTCCTTATACATTTTTTAGTGTCCATATGTAGGTTTAATTTGCATTGTATTTGGTATTGTGAGAGTAATATTAATTGGAAAGTGAATCTTTCGAATAGCTCCAAAAATTTAGAAAATTTTTAGAGGTTGTTTGGCAGTACTTTTGATTTTGATTTTGATTTTATTTTATTTGTATTTTTCTACTTTAAATAAAATATGTTGATATGCTATAATATATTTAATTGTTTTTAAAAAAAATCTAATTCTTTTTTTATTCTTAAGATTTTTAAGAAACAAACTTACATAGTATTAAAATAAAAAAAATACACTAAACAGATAAGTCTTTAAAATAATAATAACAAAAGAAAATAAAATTGATCATAAACAAACCCTTAATTAATGAAATTGTCACTAGATGTTTTCAGAAAGCAGTAGCAAATTCAAGTAGAGGTTGCTCTTATCCTGATACAAAGATTACGTAAATAATTTTTCCTGCACGGATATATAAGAGATTTTAAGAGTAACATGATGATCACAATAGTAAAATCCTCCAGACAATAGAGTTCTAGGCAAAAACATATGCCATGTTTGCGGTTGAATCTTGTAAATCTCTTCTTTGTATTATAGCAATCATTTTGTAATAACTTCATTTATTTGCAAACATCATAAATTCTTCATTCCTATCCCAACTTTATTTTGTCCAAAAAAACTTGTAATGAAGAGGATTCACTATCATTTAAAAAGGAACTTTAAGAAAAATTTATCACTTTTTAATGTTGTATGAGGCTAACACTGACTTAGTACCAAGCAAAAGAAAAGACAGAACTATCAACAAAACATTACTAATCACAGCCAATATATCTGCAGCTATTAACCCTAATTCCAATGGTATCAAATTGAAATCTTCCAATTATACTAAATTTTTTATTTATTGCTTATCCTAAACCTTGATTTATACAAACTTTATTTATTATTTTTTATTTTCCTCTCTCAATTACAATGAATTCCAAAATCACTTTTGCTTAGAGGCCATTTAAGATCTCTTTAATTTGTTATTTTTATTTTTTTAATAATTAATTGAAAATAAATTTTATTTGATATGTTGAATATAAATCAACTCTTTTTTAAAACACTCAAAATAACTTTTAATTGTTTTTAATTATGTTTAAAAATAAGTTGGTTTATTTATGAAATTAAAAAATTTTAAGTAAATAAATAATACACTAACCAAAAATATTTATAAATAATAATAATAATATTATTATTATTATTAATAAAAATAATCCTAAACAAACCCTAATAAGACATCATATTAAGAATCAAAATTTTATCTCAACTTCAGGAGCCTCAAAATCATAACAAAATAAGAAAAACTTTAAAAATTACTTTTCTTGCAAGTTAATCTAAGAACAAATCTTATTTTTAATCTAAGAACAACGCCAACACCAATAAAAGAAAATTACAATCTTCTTACAATAAATAGAATTACCTCCTTCACGACTAAATAAAAAAAAATATCTGATATTGTTTGCGTTGTATATCCTCCTCCATCTTCTACACCAAAGTTCTAACAGAGCGGGATCATTCAAAAGCCTTGCATGAAAAGAAGAGAGCAGAATGTAACCAAGAATAACTTGCCGGCAACTCGCCGTGCACGTTGTCTGTTTCGCCGGCAAGTCATCCTTGGCTGCATGCATGCACTCTCTGCCTTGTCATGCATGGCTCTTATGAAACTTTTTTTCCTTCCTAGTAGCCCTAGGAGGTTTCTTCCACATTCATCAAAACTAGGGCTTCCTATATTTATAATGCTTCTCATATGATCCTTGAATTTTTCTCATTTTGATTGGATCTTCTTTGAGACTTATTCAAGCTTATGGAAATGGTATTGGTTGACTTTGTTGAATTTTGATTATAATCCTCTTCAGTAATTTTGAAAATGTAGAAATAAAATTTGAATAATAGTATTCAGACCAAATTTTGATTATCAGAATATATAATAATTTCTATACTCTTCTTGAAGAAAATTTTGATTAATATGAATTATATTGCTGCTAAACCCGAAATGGGCTAATTACATACAGACCACCCTAAACTTTTCTATTTCCAAATTAACCAATCTCTTTCGTCCATCTTTCAAATTCTCACTCAAATATCAAAATTCATGGTAAAATCCCAACTCGTATTTTTCATTTTTATCAAATTCTCAATAGTTTCATCGTGGCGCGCGTAAATACATCAGTTCGGCAGTTCAGAAAAATGACGAGGATGGTTGATTTGTAAATATGAATGTTTTAGGGGGTCTTTATGTAATTATATCTAAAATATATATATGATTTTAATGAGCATGACATATTTTAGGCATCGTGTCTCTCTTCCATATAAGTGTCATAGGAAAATCCAATAGAGATATGTCGATCAAATGTGAAGGATTCATCATATTATCACAATGCAAAAAAGACAAATAAAAAAATAAAAATTTATTGATTATTTTCTTTTTTAATTGCGGGGTCAGCTGCAATAATTTGTATAGAATTTCATCTAATATATTAGCTAGCACCAACTATCTCAAATCCAAAGTCAATGTTTGACTTTTCCTAATCTTAGCAAAATATTTAAAGAAGTTACTTTGGACGTTAGTGTAATGACTTGGCTTATCGTGAATTTTTTAGTTCTCTCCACCGCCACTATATTTTATTTTTGGTTGTTGTGTGGCGATAGTAGAGTAATAGATTATCGTCTTAATGTGGTACGAAGATTCAACACGCACTTAGAAGAGAGGAAATTAACCAGTAATGACACCTGAAGTATTTACGTAAAAAACCCGTAAAGACAAAAACCATGAGGTCTGGCCTAGCTGAAGAGTTTCACTATAAATGATGATTACAAATACAATCTCTTGTCTCACAAGTTTTAAAGAGTTAGAAGATCCCCTAGTTATAATGTTGACGTGCGGATAAACTTTTTGTAAGGAACGGGTGGCGATCGATAACGATCGGCGGCGGCCAGTAGGTTGTGGTCGACGGCGGTCGGATGTGGTAGACGACAGTCGGCGCAACCACCGGCAGTCGAGGGTTGTCGACGGCATTCGGTGATGCTCAACTACGGCAGATGGTGCTCAAAGGCGATTGACAGTGCTCGACAGCGATCGATGGTGATTGACAGCAGTTAGCAGTGGTCGACGATGGCAGTAGTGGTCGTCGGCGGTTAGTGATTGTCGACGGTGGTCGACAGCAGAGGCAGAACATCAACTCTATTTTAAAGATTCATGCTCTTCCTCAAGCCTCAAGTTCTTCTCAGGCCTCATATATTCCCGAGCTCTATTTATATAGTCCTAGGTGTAATTAATGTAGAAATATGAATCACTTTGATTGAATGACTCAGAGGGCTTGATGAACATTTTAATGCTTTGATGATGTCGAAATTGAGTGACCTTAAGTTCGTTGGATTCGTCTTGTCAATACGCTTGATTTGACTATAGACTCGTCAGAATCGACATTCGTTTGACCTTTCAAATATATCGAAAAAACTTCCGAAAGCGGTTTAATGGTTTGATCTGGGCTTGATTTATTTTTTATTGGACCAATTTTGAGAAAATTTAGTTCTTCTCGTCGAGCTGGTCAGCTTGATTGTAAATTTGTTGAAATCGGAGCTCTAATGATTTTTTATCGAGGTATGAATATTTCTTGGTCAAAAAATTACACTAAGATCCCCGTGATGCTTCAAGATTCATGTCTGGCATGATGATTATATATATATATATATATATATATATATATATATATATATATATATATATATATATATATATATATATATATATATATATACATATATTAAAATTATGATGTTTTGAAGGAATAATAGTTCTAGCATGGTCTATTTGACTCATCAAATTTGACATCTCAGGTAAATATACTATCATTAGCTTCTCTTTTCTTGAATAATTATGTTAAGCATTAGTATCTCTAATCTCAATTCTAGCTCTTTTATCTTTTTTATACAATTAGAAACACGTCTCTTTATTAAAATTCAATTTTCTATACTTCTCTTCTTCAGCAAGATGCCTGAATGTATCAATCGCTCGATTCCTGTTTATGTCATTAACTATGATAACAAATGTATTTGTCTTAAGCGATACGGCTTGATATGATCTCGACGGATGTTGATCGAGCTGATTGTGCTAATGGTCTTGCCAGCGATTACATACATTTATTGACAGAATGACTACCTGCAAGATCAACGACAAATAAAATCATTGCAGAACAACTTGTTTAATATATGTTTTCTTAAACTTTATTGTGTTATTAAGATTGCGTGCTTTCTTCTGACCAGCTTTCGAGCACAAGAAATCTTTTGATTTAATAATTCTTGAATTTGACCCATAACTTTTATGATCCTTTCAAAAACTCAAACCCATATTATGTGCAAAAATTACAATGTCAGTTATATGCCTCCTTTTCATTATGAATAATTGTAGAAAATAAGTTTTTTCTGTATTAGTTCGAAATCGATAGAAATTTAAATGTTGCATTAAATGCTTATTTGCATTCAAGGCCTTACAAATTCATTTGAGACATGAATATAGTTAATAGAAAAATGAGATATAAACATGTACTCAAGAAACAACCATCCAAATAACATATCCTTAATGAAATATGAAGTGCACAATTCCCTTCACCATGAGATATAAACATGGTTGTACGTAATGAAAGATATGGTATTCATTGTATTCGAGATGAAACGTTTATGAAGCCCTTACCTTTCTATGTTGTAATATGTAGTACAACGATATTTGTACTTTCGTGTAAAATGATGAAAAATCGTATTGTCACATAAGACCGATGACTCTTAAGCATAAACATATATTATAATATGTATTACAGTATGGTTGTACTCGTGAGAAAAAAAAATGTAAAACATTGTTGTGCGCATAGAGCTAACTGAGGCCTTAACTGACTCTAAATAGGACACAATGGAGACAAATGATTCATGTAGTCGACCCCGTAGTGGGATTAAAGTACTTTGTTGTTGTATTGTTGTATTATAAAATAAATGTTCACAATGACCTTACCTATATTATAATATGTAGTATAACGTAGGTTGTACTACGCTGAAAAAATGATGTCAGACCATGTTGTATTTGAGACGAAATGTTCATAAAGCCCATACTAAAGAATCATGATGTCAAACCATGTAGTAGAGCAAGGTTGTACTCGTGTAAAATGATGTAAAAACCATGTTCTACAAAGGAAAAAATAATTTATAACCATGGTTTACAAAAGAATAATGAAACATAATAATCAAATGATTCTTTTACAACATACATTAGTAGTTTAGAAAGGAATGATCAATGCTTGTTCTCCATTTCACGGAGAGCTCCAGTATTTTTCTTATTTTTCTGTTTGGGCAACAAGACAATACTCCAGGCAAATATAAAGCTTTCTTTTCCTTGCTTATGCTTAATGAGGCATCCAGGAATAAAATTGATATCATACATCATGAGAGTACTTTCTTACGTGAATTTTTTTGTCATGCAAATCTTATTGGTCGGCTTCACCACTTTTTAGACGAGAAAATGATATTTGAAGCGTTGCCTCATGGCAAAATTCAGTTGGGTGAGGATGTAATGCGTTCGGCTGGACGTAATATTTTCTGGCAGGGAATGGAAGTTGGGTAGGAATTGGCTTTCTTATTTTTTTATTAGTAGGATTTACTTTACATCACCTCATTTTTTTTGTAATTACATATTTTACATCTAAAATTCAATTTTTATCTATATGATATTTTATTTATGCATAAAACAATGTATTTTACCTTTTAAAATTAAAAAAAAAAACATTTTTGATGTGAATTTGAAAGATATGGATGGTATTAATGTAAAAAATGTAAAATTTAATTGTCAATTATTATGAATAATATTTTTATTTTTATTTGGCTGTATTTCTGCAAGAAGATATGAGCTGCAGATGTGCTTCATAATTGTATGTTGACCCCGTCCACATTACCCACAACACTACAATTCCATCAGCAGCTGTCACTACGGTGTAAGTGAGTCAAATCAGCTCATGAGTTCATTCAATCTCAACTCGGTAAGTGCCTTGTGAAATGAGGCAGTGAAGAAACTAGGCAAGCTAAAGCCAGCCGACTCGATTAGTTAACTTGTGAGCCAACTCATTCAAAAAATAATTTATATAAAATACTCAAAAAACAAAGAAATTCAAAGTTTTATCTTTAAGTATTATATTTTATATTTTGTATACGGAGTGATTTAAATTTATTGTCTCTCTTTTATAGTATATTTATCATTTTAATATAACACTAATGAGTTATTATTTTTTTTTTCTTTTTATTGTGAGCCGACTCGAACCCGTAGAATTAAACTCGATTAAGTTAATCAAGCTCATGTTAGCTATTTGTCTCAAACTCGAATCTACTCATTACATCCTCCTCGTAACCGCCGCAATTCTGATCCTGTCCTTCTCCACTCCTACTCAATTAAAAAAAAAAGAAACCTCATTTTATTTCACAATCAACCAATTAATTGTTAGTACAAAAAAAAATTATATTTAAAATACACATATATTCTTTATATATTCTTTAACACTTGCAACCAAAATAAACTGACAATAACATTTAGAAACTCTTGTTTTTCACTAAATTTTATAATTAATTTGACAAAAACCCTCACGTGCACTATACTTACTAACTTTCTATGAGGATGAACCATTCCAAGAGGTACTGCCAAAGGTATCAATCTTCATTTAACTTATTATTCAACTCATAATCTTTAAACCTATACAACCTTAGGCTTTACCTTTGGGAAAAACAATGCTGAACTCCAATATAGTTCAAGCACTTGGTCTTATCTTATCAAGAGCATTTATATTTTATATTAATTATATTATAGTCATATTTAAGCCATTCTTATCTTACAATGAATGGATTATTTTTTTAATTATTTTATTTTATTTTTTTGTAGTTAAGATTGAGATGCCTTAAAAGACATTTTGTTTTTATCATTACCATGTTTGCTCATAAATGTTTGTCCTTGTAATATTATATTTGTCATGTATTAAATACTTTAATATTTTTTAAGGAGATGTTTTCTATTAATATTGCTCTTTATGATTGATAATATCAAAGTTAGTTTAAATATATTAATATATTTGGCTAACTCAAGTCATTATCAAACGATCTAGTTTAGGCAAATTGAACTTAATTTACAAAGGCTATCCTAGGATGGAACCAAAGGCCATAGTGGCAATGCCGAAGCCGGAACCTTGTGGTTTTAAGTTAATATAACAAAACCAAAGTTATTCTATAGAGATAAATGAGGACCAAATGCAAAGTAAAGTCATTATCCAAAGCTATTAGATCATTTAGTTTAAGATTTTATGAATTTATAAGACTTTGTTAAACTCCTAATTAACATAACAACTTTAAGTTAACAGAAGTTCAATCTTGGTATAAACAATAGAGCCAACTTCAGCTAGTTTATGCCTAATTGAACTAATCCTAGATTTCTATATGCAAAACTCAATCTCCTAATGGTTGGAACCAACTTACTTAAAACTTAGCTTATTACTTGAGAGTCAAAGCAAAAACGAACAAACCTAATGGGATGCTTTGACACAATTAGATATAAATGGGCAATTAAGCTTGTAAGCACTCGATGAGACATTTGATCAAAATTTAATTAAAGAATTGGACTAGCCTCGACTAATTTGAGCCGAGTCGATTCTAGTTCAATTAAGCTACCAAATCAATTTATAAAAAATCAAGCTCGGTTTCCACTTGCTCCTTCGGTTTGATCCTCGGCTTCCCTGCGAGCAGTTTGATCCTCACCCTCCCTCGGTCTAATTTAATGACCATCACCATAGTAAATATTAATTCTAGCTCATTATAAAGGTCATCGAATCATAACTTTATTTTAGAAGCCCTCTTAACTATCATTGCCGAGTTATTTTATACACTTTAATTACTTGTAGATTGGTTAGATAAGGTTGAATGAAGATTTTCTCTATATGTTTTATTAAGTGATTGCTATGTAGACGAACAGCGTAATGAAGTTTGAGAGGATGATCTCGGCTCCATAGATATTGATTAGGAGTTAAAACTTGTTTTGCTTTAAGTTGTCTCTTCTCATGCTAAGGTACGTACATGTAACCTAATTGGCCACTAAAAAGAGCTCGATAAGGAAGATTTATTTGTGATGAGAAGCCTGACATATGGCTTAAATTAAATATCTTGGTGTTCATGATTTCTTGATAGAGTTTGAGCAATGAAACTACTAAATTTGATTTGAAGTTACCCGTGAACTTGACTCTAAAAATGGATGATAGTTAGTTTGTTTAAGGTAGAACACAACCACTTAGCCATCATATTTAGCGATTTCGATACGATGGTGCATATTGAACTTCATTTATTGAACCTATACCATAGTTCTGAAGTATAATTCAATTTAATAGAGTTATTTGTTTAAACTTTAAAGACGGGATGGCGTACGGTAATCGTACGTGGTTATAGGGTTTCACTTACAAAGCATGTGACAAGAACGATGTTTGAAAAAGAGCGTTGAATGGATGAATAAAAATAAATTATGTGAATTAATAATTTATCTATGTTTTGAAAATAAATCACTAATTTGAAAAAGGGAAAAAAAACTAAATGCATGATTATTAGGAATCAAGGCAAATAAAATGAAAATATTTTAAAATAAATTTTTAAACCTTCTCAAATTGATAATTATGAAGATTTATGTAAAGCTTTGCTTGATGTTGTTTGATTCCATATGAATAATTTTATATGGCTTTGAACTCATTAGACCTAAACAAACCTCAGTCATTGCCCTAGTAAAAACATGTCTAAATTTAGATTTCTCCAGTTAAAGATAGTATAAACTTGTTAATCCTTATTAATTTTAACACTTTAGGCAACTCTAAGAAACATGGGGTGTTTCATAGTACACTAATTTTAGACTTTAGGTGTTTTAGTGATCGTAGGTGTATCTATAGTCATGCTTAGTATAACTTAGGTTGCCTTGGCTTAAGCTACAAGCTTTTGTACCCACTTGGTCTAATACAAACTTTAGACTATCTAACAATCCTATGTGCATCTTTTCCTTGTTCTATTTTAGCTGATGATCTATATTTTATTCCAAATATATAATAATAAAATAAAATAAAAATAATAGTGATTTCAAACCTCCTACCAATTTAACTTTCTAAAATGAGTATATTTACATAAATGTTGACATGAATATAGAACCAAACTCAAATCCATCCTTATCAAAATAACTAAAGATTTTTAGATTTAATGTTCCAATTCATGCAGATTATTAAAAAATAATAAAAAAAACTCAACGTGTTCTTTATTTAATTTTACAAAATAGGTTTCAAAACTCAAATGACATTTTTATTATATTTAAGTTATATTAAATAATGTAATCTTAATTTATATTAAACACAAAAGTAATAATGATATTTACTATAAACCTTACAAATAAATAGCAAATACTAATCTATTTTTAATATAACTAATAGAACAATTATTATATACGATTAAATCAATCTTCAATACATTCATCCATTTTACACGCAAAATATAAGTTCATCAAAAATTATTATTATTTTTGTTAAATAATAAATTTTTTATAAAAATAAAAATTTAAGATGTGCTATTATTTTATGAATAAAGTGTTGTACTGATGTTAGTATTATAAATAACTTCCATCTTCAATCACAAATTTTAAGAGGATATCGCGAAATATAGCCGAAATTAAGCATCAGCTGTGAATTATATGAGCAAATATGACAGCAAAAAAATAAATTACGAGAGAAAATGAAGGTCATGCCCAATTATATTGAATGAAATTAAAAAAAAATACAACTCAAATACGTGATATAAACTCACCCAAAGACTTAAATTACAACTCTAAAGAATAGATAAACAAATAAAAAACCAATAAATAAGTGGCCAATAATCAGAAGAGAAGCATAAATAAAAGGGACAACAACGGGACAATCAACTTCACCAATCAGCAACATTAGTTGGGCCAAAACATCAAGTCGATATAGGAAAATGAAAGACTTGGAAGCAGCAACAATGCAAAGCAGCCATCAAAGACGAAAGGGTCTGCCATTCCAACTGTAACCAACAAAGACAAGAGCACAGCAATAAGACAAAATAAAGCTCCTCAATCAGCAACAACTCCAAGCCACATCCTCGAATACAAAAGCTGACCTTTGAACTCAGTTCATTGGTACATCGAAGATTGCAGTTGCACCGAAGGCCGCCTCCTTTGAGGAAATGGTTGTGGAACTGGTCGTTGGCGCTGCGAAAAGCAAGTGAAACAAGCAGGGAACTTAAGTATATCAACATAAAAAAATTAAATAAATGAGTAGGTATTAACAAAAAATGATAAATATTTTCAATGTGAAAAAGGAGAAGATTTGCATAAGTACCACTCAATTCTTATGTTTTTACATAACAACTAAACTTCAAATTTTACATATTCATCCCCTTGATTGTGCATGAAAATATGTATTTCACTTTTTAGAAGTTAAATTATCAGTATTTTTAATGTGATATAAGAGATTTAGGGGTTAGATATGTAAATAAATAGGAATTCAGTGGTATGTACGTAAATGGCCTTAAAAATTTGGGGGAAAAAAAAGGTTAAAGATGAAGAAGCAAGTAAATGAATTATTATCCGATAGAACGAGAATATTGGAAAAAGCTTGAGAATCCTGTCGTAATAAGTGAAATAGAAGGCAGGTTTAATTATAAGGCTTAATAAAAGTAAAGCGATAAAAAACGATATGATTATTAAGATTTCAAAATTATATTAACTTAATTCAATTAATTAATTCATTTTAATAGTCTAACAAGTATATTTTCTTAAAATTAAAAAAAAAATCAGTTTTTATTAATGTTAAAGAGTAAAATAATTCGGTAAAAAGATTGAGATTCTAAATTGTATTTTTAGAAGCAAAGAAATGAGCATTTCGTATGGCCGATCTTTCTTAGGCTTTGAAAGGCTACTTTAATAGCTGATGCGTGTAATTAACACGATTCGTTTGGTGAAAAGCGGACGCTGTAGAAATCGAGGGTAATGGTTACACGGCAGAGGAAAGCCGCGTTCTACAGAAGGCGATGTAATTTAGCACCTCACTGGCGAAAAAATTAGGTGAGATGAGCGAATAAAAATGAATTATTATGAAATTATATGCAGCGTCAAAAGGCTTGCAAGAAAATTCATCGATATGACTACATCTATTGATTTAACTTGCGGAGATTTGTTCGCAGGTCTTCTAAATAGAACATCAATGGAGCCACAAAGTTTAAGTATGATGTCAATTGATATATCAATTGAATGTATATTAAGTTTACAACAAAAAAAAGGAAGATTTATTTGCATGCATACCACTCAATTTTTTATGTATTTACGTACACCTAAACTTCAAGTTTTACAAATGTATATATATATATATGGCACCATATCTATGCATAACATAAAATAATTATAAAAATGTGAAATTTAGCTGTTAGATATGTAAATATATAAGAATTGAGTGGTATGTATGTAAATTTCACAGAAAAAAAAAGAGCGAATTAGTACTTTGGAGCTGTCCTCCTATTAGGAATTGTCTGGTCCTCATAACTCCGCGGGGGCTCATATCTAGTGCTCTTGTTAAATATTGATCTACTCTGCAATATTTATACACAAAATCTAAATGGTCAATATTAATTATTTGATGTACGCCAAATCAAAAGTTTAATAAGACCTTGAGCAGAACATGAAATTCAAAGAAATAGATTGGACAATGACAACTATATAAAATCAAACTATTCTTCATTTCTAGCAAACATGATTGCTTATGTAGAATGCGTCAATGTACAGGGTTTTCTAAATGCCGTAAAATATTTCTATCATAAAGTAAGATTGAATGAAACAATACAATTGATAAAATCAAATGTTAAATTTTACTCACGCAAAGTTTATCATTATATTTAGTAATGGCTCAAATAGAGTTCCAATATAATAGCGCCTTCGCTGATATTCGACACGATTATAGCTTTTCTTCAAGTATGTCTGTCTTCTGCATTATCCGCCCAGAAATTTCTTTAGCGAAACTACTTATTAGATTTACCTTCTTATTGGCTTGTGAGAAGCATACTTTTGTGCGGGGAAAAACAATTTTCGTATTATTATTAAATCAGTTGAGGCATATGTACAAAAACATTGTAATGAAATTATTAGGCTTTAACGCTTCCCGACCACTCTTCTTAAGTTGTTCCCTCTGGTCGTACTGCTCTAAATCAATTGGAAATGAAGTGCAACACAAAATTATCATCCAGAAGAGCAAGCGGATAAGTTACTTCGAAAAAAAAATGCCTAAAATCTTTCATGAAAATGCATTTCATACAAAGTAGAATCAATCTCCGATTAAGTTGGTCGAACGTACAATAAAAATAAAAATAATAAATGAGATGAAGTATACGTACGTGATATACGTATAGCGGTAGAAGAGTCGTATTAGGTAGGCTTATCGCGAGTTACAGCGATTCCTTAGAACTATAAGTATTCCGTATAAAAATTCGAAGTTGAAGTTTATCATACAATAGAAACGGTGCAAGGAAATATAACAAGAGATGTTAGCGAAAAGGTTATAGTGTAAGTATTTAAGAGAATGAAAAGCTATAGGCTGTTATTCGCTTGCATAGAAAGAGGCTTACTTGAAGAAGTGGTAACCGAGTTTATTAATAGTGAACACATTTTGCGCAATTCATTCAATGTAACTGAAATGTAACGAATTCCGGCAATAAGAGTTTCGACGAGCGTTGCAACCTCCACAGGTGATTCTTCAATTTTTCGCTACTATATTTTCACCAATGTAGGAACTCATTCGTCATTATCCTCTTCGGCCTATAATGTCATCAAAAATGTTAGGCAATGAGAAATAAATGCAATGCATGAAGACCTCTAAATCATGACCTATAAACTCAAACTATTATCCAAAAAAAAAAAAAAAGGATAAATCAGTTAGCTTGCAGTTAATCTTCAATTCAGCAAATAAAATACTCAGACCTCTAAATCATGACCAGCGACATTGTTCCAAAACTCCTGCAATTCAGGGTCGTTTTCATGATCAACTGAACCAACTCCATAACCCTTTGTTCCGGAAGAGGACGCTTCTCCACTATATTAGCTTTGTTTGGCAACATTCCTCTTCTTCTTTCTGCTGATGTCCTTCCCTTTCTTTTCGAAGACGATTTTCTTTTCTTCACCAGCTCCTACTCTTTCAATCAGCCAAATCTTCACCGTCAAACGCACATCAGGCAGGTTCCCACTACGCTCGGATAAGCTATCCGTAAGCGCTCTTCTTGACCAATCTCACTCTCCGCTTTCCGACCTTGTTCTCAACAGGCGCCGGTGTGGGCGAAGGTTCAATACGCCATTCGTCACCCCTTTCCAATGTCAATTGATTTCCCGTGTAAGCCGAGCTGCCTATTCGATACCGCCATATGAATCCATGAGTTCCTCTCCGCCTTCATCTATGTACCTGCCGTATAGAAAATGCTAAAAAAAATCAATTTTTTTACAAATATTTTGCTGGAAATTGCTGGAAGATGGATTTTGGGAGGCTTAGTAATCAAATGCAGCACGTACGGATCGTTATCGTAGCCCATTCAAGACTGGGGGTAATAAAAAATTCACCAAAAATCAAAAGTCTGCTCTGATGAACAAATCTCGCGGAGCAGTTTTCTTCGGGGCAAAGAGAACACTCGGGTCGAACCTCCAATGTTGATATTAATGGATTTTGCTCTCTATTTCTCTGCAATTAGAATCTCTTCCCCTCTCACCTGCTCTTTCATTACAGTCGCTAATAGGATCCCTCTCCTTAATAAAGGCCAACGGAGGATTTTTCCTTGTGGAATTTGCTGAAGAATCGCACTTTCGCGCTTAAGTGGCAGTGGGAGATTCGATGCGTGTGTGACGTGAAGGAGAGGCCTCCGACTCCGACGCCTCCGCTCTGTTCTTCTTCCATCATCTTCTTCGCTTAACTGACTATTTGGGGACAGTTGCATGCATACCACACAATTCTTACAGATATATATATCTATGGTCTACACGTTCATAATTATGATAGTCACGTACGAACCAGCCCAAATATTCATATCTCTACAAATTAACCGCACAGAAAATTTTCTTAAACTATATGTGTATGTGCGTGTGTTTGTGTACATACATTTATACCAATGTATATATATATATGATTGGTATATATATATATATATATATATATATATATATATATATATATATATGAAAACTGCTCCATGTGTGAAGAGATTCAACGATCATTAGAGGAATATGACAATGGAAGGATCGTTGATAAGGCTCAAAAGTGATCAGCATGCTGAAGGTAATTGACGGTAACGTGCAGAGTTGCTAACCACTTATCCAGCCGGTAGCAGGAGGGCTACCAAACACTTGAACGTGATGGCGACTCCTGAGCTATAGGTTACGACAGAACAAAATATAGCATGCCTCTTTTAAGCAGGGGTAATATTGTAATTTTATTTTTTATCAGCCTGTCTTACATAAATAAGGGGACGCTTTTTGTATTATGGGTTTTTTAGTTGTTCAGGTTATTGGACCTCGAGACGCTTCAGTTTATTTTCCTCCTCTCTTGTAACCCAAGGTATTCAATGATATAAAATGAGTCGCATGACATGGGAACAGGTCACTCCTCAGTTGCCATCCTCTTCTAAATGGTAAAATAAGCACAGCTTCAATTATAGATAAAAGTATTGTAGATATAAAAGTTAAAGAATTGTTGTTAGATATCTAAACAGAAAGTATTTGGGTTGTATGTGTGTAAAGTTTCTATAAAAGAGGAACAAATATCATAACAATTTCTTATTTAAAATTGATGCATTGTATAATATGTGATCACATATCATAACATTTATGGCATGTGATGTTAAATATATTAAACTTTTTATGTTTAAAGAATTTATTATTTTATCTTAGATTTAACCAAATATATTTTTTTAGCGAGTTTATACTTTATATGTAACTAGGGGTGTAAACGAGCGTACGTGTGTGGGCTAATTTGTGTTTGGCCTAGGTATATTTAATCTTGAAAAAGTAATATTCTTGTTAATTTGGTTCTTATGGTAGCCAAAGCGAATCACAGTGGATTCGCGACGAAGAGTTGTTTTTGTGGCCTAATCGGCGTCTGCATCAAGATGTTAAGAATTGAAGCGATATTTAAAAATTATTGTTTATATTAAAATATCATTTGAATTTAATTTAATAATTTTTATTACATTTTCTTAATTAATAGCTTTTAATTGATTATAAATACTTTGTAAGCGTTGTAATCAATTAAAATTTTTTCATCAATATATATATAATTATTGAGTAATATTTATTACGAAAATGGCCGAGCGAATGAGCAATCTTTGTTCATGTTAAATAATTAATTAAACAATGGCTCTTGGCTGCTTAGCAATGGCAAAAGGCGCTTTCGCGAATGGCCAATTTGACAGCTATTATATGGAACTTTGATGTATGTATTGATATTATTTTAATATTTTACTATTTTACGGCGAACTTTATAATAAATATCATTTTTACTTTTGTGTTTAATAAAAAGAAATTAAAATATTTAATATCACTAAGATACAATAAAAATGTTAAATTAATTTTATGGATGCTATTGCTTGTAACATCAAATCTAAAATCTAAAGATTGATAAAGTTAGATTGGAGTTTAGTTCTATTTTTTTCATGTAAAAATTTACGTAAATGAACTCAATTTAGAGTTTGAATATCTTCTGTTTTTAATTTATATTTATATTTATTTTGCTATTATTTATCTGAAATAATATTTTTATATGTAAAAATATATTATGTTTTTTTTTTATTTGTTCTCGCGACGACAAGTAGAAGAGGGCGACAACCGATGAGTGATGTCAATTGACAGGTTGTGAAGATGGTGGCCCATTGATTGGACATTTCTCCTAATATCAAAAGATCTATTAATCTAAAATAAAAATAGGATTTTTTAAATAAGATAAGATTATGAATATTAATATCGATACAATTTTTAATAATAATGTGTTATGAAAAATTACTTGCGGAAAAATAGAAATCGACGCGAATCGGAAAACGAGAGATTTAACGAGGTTCGACGAAGAATTCACACATAAATCCTGAAGATAGCCCGTAATTGTTATTTCGGAGGAGTTACGCTATCAGGATTACGCGTATTTATAGAAAAAGCCGTGGATAAATTATGACAGCCTCGACTCACAAACCCGCAACAGAGACTCTCCTTTTCACCGAAGTCGCGCTTTCTTCGTAGAAGCTCGACTCACCAGATAGGCAATACACTGCTGGTCTCGCGCCCCGCCGAATATCAATGACTTTAGGAGAAATCTTGCCGATGCAAGCGTCTTTCTTAGAAGCAATCTCCGCAGCAACGAATATTCGACCTCGGGGAGAAAATAAATGGCAATACTGCTTTGTAATGTCCAGGTCATAGGAGAAAATGTCGCGCCCCCCGAATATCCAAACCTTTAAGGAAAATAGATCGTGGAGTTTTAACTGCAGCAGGTGAGTTGGGCAACAAAATATCTTTAACTTAAGTGATATTAAAGTTCTTTGCATTTCGAAATCATATGTTAAACGGAGCGATCTCCTTTCTGTATACTCACGACGGTTTATAGATATTTTTTGCGGTGATGTTCCGCTTTCATCGCGATCGGTGCGCATATGATTACGATGGATTTCTATATATGCCTTAGGAATAAATAAATTATTGATCTTAGGAAATCAAGTCTTTTAATGAACTTTAATAACAATATTCGACAGTCTTAATCCTCTGTCCAGATCCAGAAACACAATCTGGCAATATTATAAAAAATTATTATCACCCTAAATAATTTGAACCGAATCGTCTTTGTATGAAGAAAACGGCTTCATGTTTGGTGTTATGTGATGAGAACATCTGTGAATCGAGAATTCATCCATCTGACACCTGGCAGGTTATTAAATGGCCCAAGCCTTGTCAATATCAGCTTTATGTCTATGCTCAGCTCTGCCAACGCGTATTCGCGGCCTGGAAGATACGTTATGGGTCTCCTTCTTGAGCATTGAATGATCTCGCATCATATGTCCGGTTCGCTGCCAACCGACGACGAATGTACTTATGCTGAGAACTTTGATGTTACAGAATTCTCCTTCTCCTCCTTACTTTCATGATCTGATTACCCTTAGTGAAACGAATGCAATTAGAGCTTTCATGTAGATACCTTGGTAGTTGTAGGCAATAATCACTATGATGTCTAAGTAAAACTGTTGTTTTAATAACTTTCCCGTATGTAGGTAGTCACCGGATGTTCGCCAGAAGTAGGCGACGAGCCTTAAAGATGATTCTTTCAGGTCTTCATCCTCGATATTTACATTAATGGTACCCAGTCCGTGAGTATTTGATTGAAGACGATTCGAGTCTTGGGCAGTGAGTACTGCGGCCATCTTCGGCCCATGGTAGCTGCTTGGGATACGATTTATTCGTCGAGATTTGGACGTAAGCTGAAGTTGATTTATTGTCTGCTTCTCTGAAGTTGGATTTATAACGTGATCATGTCTAAATGCAGAACATTAAACGTATGGTACGCAACAACTCGAAGTTGTAGCTGTACCGATGTGGCGTCTTCCGTATTATCGGATTTGTGACATGGCGACGGAATTCCTGTTGTGCCAACGAATCTTTTACCTTGTTTGCTGATCCGAAGTTCTAGGTTATTGAGCTTGTTATCTCGAATTTCTTTCCGAACATTCTGTCAGGCTGTCTGTAACATATTTTTCACTCCCCTTGTGAAAAACAAAAGAAAAAATCTCATGGAAATAAATTGAAAAGCACGAAGAATTTTACTTTCTTCGTCTGTGGCTTTCCCGCGCGATTCTCCTGTGATTTGTGACCATTTTATCCTATAATAAAAATTTTTAGCTTTCAAGTTTTTAACATTATTCATCATAATTCTTTTGATGCAATTTTTTATCCAATAATGGACATGCATAAAATATATTTAATAAGCCATTTCTTAGATGAAAAATGAATAATACAAATAATAAGAAATATGATGTAATTCCAAATACTAATTATATATTAAATAATGCAAATTTGAGTTTTCTCCTATCCTCACATTAGTTGGCCAACTAAGTTTTGGTTGTTTGGACTAAATTTTGGAATGCTCATTGTTTGTTTCCTGACTTTTTTTTTTTAATTAAGATTTTAATAGTTTGACTTGGTTTTCATGTGGTTGTGAATTGAGTTGGAAATGAGATAGAGCTTGAGTGAGGTCAGGTATGACTAAGCGAATACCCAATGGGTGAAACTTAATTATGTTTCGGGGTATGCAAATGTTTGAAATTGCTCGTGAATAATGTGTTGGGGTACGATTGCATTGCTGTGTGCTTGTTTGAGTTCAGCTCGAATTGTCTCATTTAAATTAATTAGAAATATAGATGTTGGGGGTTGGGTTAGAACCTGCATTATTCTTATGTAATAAAAGGCACAAAATCACATGAGCATACAAGCTGGAGCAAATTAAACTAAGATGTAAATCTATATATTATATTGTTACATAAATACTATATATTATTTTGTTATTTCAAGATAAAAGGAGTCAAACAAGATCGAACATAGGGTTAATTGGTTCGGCTCGTTTATAATTCAAGCTTAAAAGATTTATTCGTTTAGGATTTACATAATTAATGATTCAAGCACGATCCACTCAACGAGCCTAATGCATGTCGGAAGGTCTGCAATGGTTGAGTAATGATATATTTAACATTTTAGCATTTTACGAGACTCGCACACATGCATATAATTAAAGAAAGTAAGCGTAAGAGAACATACTTCGATTTTTACGTGGAAAAATGCAGGAAAAAGGAATGAGGCGCGGGGGCCGAAGCCCGATTGAAACTATGAATGGTGAGCATACTTGTCCACTCTTCTCTGAGAATTAGAGATGTTGTAGTTACAAAACATTCATTTGTAAATGTATAGCGAGTAGTTAGAGTGATTATAGACGTTATCTGTCCTTAATGAATTACGATGTCTAACATCGTATAGATCTTAGTTGAAAGTTATGATAGTAGTTATCTATGTGGAATATAGATGTTGCTTCAGAAGCATAAATTGGCTATAACGATCCTAGTAGGAAGCTGCATAAGTTGTGATCCATATAAATCGTAGTTGGTCACATAGGACATAGTGGTCGGCGCGCGTGTACGTAGGACACGGGGGTTGGGAGGCAGGCCACACGGCTGTGGATCGAGCAAGCCTTAGTTGGTTGCATATGTCGTAGTGATTAGGCATGATGAGTACGTAAACGGCGGGGGTTGAGGCTGCAATGTTATCAGATACATGGAGTCGTAGTTGGTCACATAGGCCAGTGTGATGAGTTATGATGATGTATGGTACATGGGTTAGAAGTCGGGAGATGCACGCACGCTGGGCCGTGTAGATCATAATTGGTCACGTAGATCATAGTGATGAGCTGTGATGACATCGATAGGTTACAGAGGCTGGAATCAGAAGCTAGATGATTTGTAAGCCATGTAATCGTAGTTAATCGCATAGGTCATAATAGTGAGTTGCGATGACATGCATTCATTTCTTGAAAGGCTGAGTGGAGATTGCATGAGTTATGGCTTGCGTAGGTCATAGTGGTGAGTTATGATGACGTTATTTGTAGGGCCAGGTCGGGAGTTGCACGAGCTATGTGCCACATAGGTCGTATTTGGTCAAACATGCTATAGTGATGAGCTTTGATAACGTTCATAGCTCATAGGAGTCAGAGTTGGGATTTGTAAAAGCTATGAGTTACGTAGGCCATAGTTGATCACATAACCTATGGTGGTGAGCTACGATGACGTACATAGTCCATAAGTGGATTCACGGATTCTGAAGAAAGCACTTAGGATTAGAAAATTTGTTGTATTCGGGATATATCGTTACACCGTCCTTAAAAAGGCATTGTTGTACCGTATGTGCGGTGTGTTGTTACATTATTGAGGTGCGTCGTTGCACCATATTGAATGTGCTTTATTACTCTATTTTTTGGAGGCGTCGATGCACCATATGTGGGGTACATTGTTACACTTTCATTGTGATATGTCGTTGCACGGTATGTGAGGAGTGTTGCTACACTTTTTGTCGAAGCGTGTCATTACACCATATTCGCGGCGCGGTACATTGCACGATTTTTTTGGGTGTGTCGTTATACCGTATTCGAGATTCCTTGTTACACTATCATTAGGGTGTGCTACTGCACCATATTCGAAGTGCATTATTACACCTTCTTGAGGAGAGTGTTTTTTTGCGCTGTATTCATGGTGCATTGTTACACTATCTTCTAGTGTGTGTAGTTACATCTTATTGGGGGTACGTTTTTCGGTATTCGCCAGTACGACTGATATTTACGAATCCTTTAGTATGTCGTTGAATTATATTTGGGGTGCGTTATTCTGATATCTTGAAGATGTTGCTGGGTAGTGGGGTGCTTAGATTCTGACATCATCAGAGTGTGTCGTTGCACCATATTTAGGGTGCATTGTTATATTGTTAGAGATACGTTATTGCATGGATGCAATATTACATCGTCATTGAGGGGATTGCACTGTAATAGGGTGCATTGTTACATTATCTTTAAGAGGAGTCATTGCACATTATGCGGGTGTGTAGTTACACAGTCATCGAGGTGGGTGATTGCATTGTATTCAGGGTACTTTGTTACATCATTTTCGAGAGGAATCATCACACCACATCTAGGGTGTATTATTACATTATCTTCGGGAGGCATCATTGCACTGTATGTGGGGTATTTTGTCTTGCGGGATGCCTTATTACTGCGATGCACAGGGATTTTAGTACACGTTGTGGCTTCATAAAAGACTTCATTGCAGAGCCAGTGATGGATGATCGTAGTCGACGACGGTAGACGGCTTGTTGGAGGAGCGGCCGATGACCATAAGCGGGAGTGCGGCGGGTTGGCGACAATGACCTTCGGAGTGAAAGTGTTGCGGTACGAAAGCGGTGCGACCGGCCGCCTCCTGCAGACTCGGGTCTTACTCGGCTCGAATCGCCCGGCACCCCGAGGGATATGGCTACATTTATAAAGTCACAGATTGTAAAGAAGAATGCAGGTAATTCGATGTTAGGATGACCCGGCATGGTTCCCTCGATCGAATGAGCACAGGTGATGCGCTCGTCACACACAATTATGTTGTAGTTTAGTGATCTTCGCTGGGTTAGATTTGTTTGTCAGAGACACTCGACTTGTTATAAGCGTATTAGATTTGGAATTCGTTTGACATTCTAATTATTCAATAAAAGCTTTAAAAAGCAATTATGCAGATTAATTTGAGCCTGATTTGGCTAGGATTATACCAATTTTGGTATGATTGAGTATGTCTTATAGAGTCGACCAATTTGAATGTAAGTTTGATCGAATTTTAAACATTTCTTGATAAAAATTACCTTGAAATTCGTGTCACGCCACAAATATCATGCCGGATTATGAGAATTTGTTGGCAACATATTAGATTTGAACACGAGCTATTCGTGAAAATCGAGCTTTTTTTACAGCCTTAGTTGCAGATGAATTTGAATCTTAAGATATTTATTTAAAGTATATGAGAATAATATTTTGAAATATAAATAGTCACATTATAATCATCATATAAATTTATATCTTATAACAAAGAGAAATTTACATACATAAACACAATTTTATTGTATTTACATATCTAACACATAAAGTTTGATATTTTTATTTATAATACATTGATATTATAAATCTATGCATTGAAATATATATAAATTTTTTAAAAAGATAGAGATTTTATTTTTTAATATAATGTTAAATGAGTCTAAAGGCCTTCGTTTGAGTAGAGCTAAAACTAAATACATATAACGTAATTTTAGTAGTAGTAGCTCATGTGGTCTACTGTTTAAAGTGATGGTGACATAGATGAGGATGTTATTAGTAGAATTCAAGTTGGTTGGTTGAAGTGGGGGAATGCTTCAAGCTTGTTTTATTGTAGAAAAGTACAGCTTGGACTGAAATGAAAATTTCTTAAGATGGTAGTGAGACCTGTAATGCTCTATGATACAAAATGTCGGGCGTTAAAAGAGAAGCATAAAATTAAGTGTTGACACGATGAGAATGTTTAGGTGGATTTGTGGGTTTACACTTAAAAGACAAAATAAGAAATAAATATATATGTGATAGGATTAGTATAGCTCATGTGGCAGAAAAAATTAGAGAGAGTAGTCTTAGATAGTATGGTCACATTAAACGTCGCCCATCTGATGATGCGATTAGGAAGTAAATATTTTAGATTAAACCTATTAAGAAAGTCAAAGGTAGACCTAGAAAAGACTTGGACGTATTGTATTAAAAAAATCTTAATTTATTAGAATTAAATGAAAATATGACATTGATAGGACATAGAAATCCAGCACTGCAGGACGAACTTATTTGGTGTGGTGACGTTTTGAAAATGCACACAGCGCATTGGAGTAAGCTAACGTTTTGGCGGCATTTATGTGTTTTAATCTGAAAAACGATTTTATTTGTCATGAACACACCATTTAACGATCTAAAACACAAAAAAAAATAAAAAAATATTGTAATAAATACCTTGGCACAAGCTTATACGATTATTTTTAATCAATTTATCAACCCAGTTATTAATAAGGCACAGGCTACTTTTGCAACAATCTGATGAAAAAAGAATTCGTACGATCAACCACTACATCTTAAGTATGAGAGTTCAGGTGTTAGATAGGTAAATAGCTCAGGGTGGAGGAGTAAGAATGTAAATTCCCCTAAAATAAATATCTTTTAATTGGACTCATTTATGATTTACCTTATGCCCCAAACATGAAATGACACAGATATGAATCAATATCCCCTTATTGCTTCCTCATTAAATAAGCATTAATTGCTCAAACCATTTACGAATTTACCCTCCATAGAAAAAGGAACCAATCCGTCTCTTTCAAAATGCTAAAATTTGTAATTTGAGATTTAAAGTTCTGCAAATGTTTCTTATTTTCTGTATTCCAAATCAAAGAAATTTTGTAATAAGAAAAATGTCCAATCAACGACCAAATTAATTACATCGCTCATTTTAACGGCAAAATATTACATCCGGATTATGCACGTAGAGTTATGTGCAGAGCGTCAACGAAGACGCGTGGAATACGCGATGTGATATCTGGGGAATAACGAAGGAATATTCGTTGTTCTTCCGCCAAATTGTGATGTTTAGGCGGAATAATACCAGGGGAATAACGCGGAATAACAACGGAAATATTCGCGTATTGATACCGTGTTATTCCGCGTTATTGTGTGGTATTGTAGCATCCTTGTGATAGCAGCGTGATACTTCACGAATAACGCGGGAATAATGCGTAATATATGGGGAATATTCACTTGTGTTATTCCATTATATCATTATGTGAATGCCGCGAAGAATATTGGTCGTGTTATTTTGATGTTATTACTTGGCGTTATTTAAACGTTAAGCGTGTCTACCGTAGATTGACTCTCCGTAAGCTACAAATGCGTATCCGAGATGTAATATTTTATCCGTTTAACTGTCAGATTTAATATGAGATGATTTTTCACATTGCCGGCAGACAAAAATGTTACATTGTATGATTATGCAAATAAGCTTATTGTAAGTGACCCAAACAGAGAGTAAGCCAACAAAAACACCACGGCCACTACTTTTTCGAGTCCTGCACTCGCCTCTAGCGAATAGCCACCTGAGATCTCTCCAGCGACTGGCCGGCGGCCACTAGACACCGAGGCGGCGAAGACTTCTGCAACTCGAACTTGAATCAATCTCTGCATCGTTCTTCTCGATCTATCGTAATCTGAGCTCTCCCAGTTCGGAACGCTTCGGCTTCAAACTTTCAGGTCTCTTTCAACTCAATTTGACTCGGCGTGCCCATTTGGCCATTGTTGCTCGCTTCTCGAGAAGTATGTTTAGATCGAGAAGAGGGTTGATTTTGGAATTCTGACCTTTGACTGGTCTTGTTTATTTTCAGTTAAAATAAGCCCGGGATTTCATTTGATGTAAATTTAGGTGCCATCTTCTCCTGTCGTATGTGGATGACGCATTTTGCAGAACAATCATGTTTTCGCATGGTTAATAAATTTTCGTCATGGAAATTAGTTATTGACTGTTTCTTGATGGGCAGCTGGCGAAGACTAAGAAGTCGGTAAGGATAAGTTCCTATGAATAGAAGGGGATCAAGGCCATCCTCCCCTTAATTCCATTTTTTTGCTCTGTTTTCCAAACCTTGCTGCCATTAAAGCTGTTGAACTTCTAATTCATCACTTTTCTTTCGAATTATTTTTCTACTGGAGTTCTACTTAAATTTCGGAGCTATTTGCTGACTGCTTTTAGATAGATACATATATATTATTTTTTTGGGTGTGATTTTGTGCCGTTTTTTCAGTTTCTGTAACCGTGATTGGTTAGAGCATGCGGTGATTTGTGAGTTGAAGATCGCCGGTTGCGGTTGAAGAAGCTATGAAGATGGAGAAGTTGCATACCTAAAGATGAAGTGTTTTAAATAGAAGGGCATAGGGGTGGCTGGATGTTCCAATAATGGCTGCACCACGAGGGAAATCTTCATCAAAGAGGCCTCTTTGGTGTGCTTATCATTGATTTTCGTCTATCTTCATCCACCCCAGCAATATTCATCTTGCTACCTTTTATCGAAAGTTTGCAAACAGTTGGACTACTGGCTTGCACCAGCACCAGCTAGAGTTCTAACTGATGAGGAGCTCATCTCTAAGGCTGTTATAGGGGACATTCTCTCCATGCAAATTGCTCATAAAAAAGTTCTAAAGTTGCTTTCATGTTCTTGACAAGGGGATCATTGCCTTTTGAGAAACTATGGGAGAGATTTTTTTCTGGTAATTTCTTATCTCATATATTTGATCCACGGTCTCTGTTCATTCTTCTACAATTTGGAGCATGGGACTCATACGGATGATACGATATGACATATCTTGATGGGATTTATGTATATTTTAATGTGGAAGAATCACTGGGCTATGTTGCAATTGTATTTTAAAAATATTACAATTTAAACTTAGAATTTTGGTTTATTCTAATTTGGCCAAATTATGATTGTTCTCTTTGACCATGATAGATGCATTTGGAGCTTCAAATTGTCGACCAAGTTCTAGATTTAGCTCTACCTTGAATTATATTAAATGTGCATTACACTCCCAAGTCTGCAGTAAAAATTTATGTTCTTACAAATTCTTTCATGGTCTCCATTCTTGGGACCAATGATAGATGCATTTGGAGTGTCAAATTCTAGTCCTCGTTCTAGATTTAGGTTTACCTTGAATTATATTAAATCTGCATTACGCTTCCAAGTCTGCAGTAAAAATTTATGTTCATACAAACTCTTTCATGGTCTCCATTTATGGGGCAATCTAGCATAAAGATATAAATAATTACAAGTGCAAAGTTTTTCTCCTTTTGCCATTAAAATCATTTTAAGGAAAATGAGTCATTTTGTAAAGGATCTTTTTGCATTTGTTCACTTAATAACTCATGTAGAAACAAATTTGCATGTTTGCTAGGGGTTTGTATTAGGGAAGGAGGGGATGTTTGAAAAAAATATTTATGTTCTAGATGTTTGTTGAAAAAGACTTTTGTATAATACAATTTACTCTGCTATAATTGATGGGAATGAATGTTTAGTAAAATTATGCTATATGTGCTCATCAGAACATCATTAATGAATATGCCTTTTTCTTTTTGTTGATTGCTCTTGCATTTTACCAAGTTGTTTATATACAGGGCCATGGTGGTAGTGGTCGACAACGGAGGAAATTTGGACGTATTTCTTTTGAGGATTTGGTATAACCCTTGACCTCAACGGGGTCCTCGAGCATCGTATATTTCCCCCACTTTATAATGATTGAAGCTACTGTTGTAAAGTCACAGGTGTAATTAATGTAGAAATATGAATCGAAACTTTAATTGAATGAGTTTGAAGGGCTTGATGGACGTTTTAGTCTTTAATGATGTCGAAATTAATTAGCCTTGGTACCGTTGGATTCGTCTTGTCGAAGACGTTTGATTTGATTATAGTAGTCGAATTGACATACGTTTGAGCACTACAAATGTGTAGAAAAACTTTGAAAGCGGTTTAATAATTTGATCGTTTGATTTGATTGATTGAATGCAGTTTGATAACGATGGGTTATTTTTATCGAAAGTAGGTAAATTTGATTGTAAGTTCTTTGAAATTGGAGCTCAATGATTTTTTATCGAGGTATGAATATTCTTTACTCGAAAAATTAAATCGAGATGCGTGTAATGTATCGGGATTCATGTCATATATATATATATATATATATATATATATATATATATATATATATATATATATTATAAAATTATGATGTCTTGAAGGAATATTAGTCTAGTCTTGCCATGCCATCACTTCAAAAAAGAAGTTTCAATCCATTTGAGTCATCAAATTTGACACAGGTAAACATACTATCATTAGCTTCTCTTTTCTTGAATAATTGTGTTAGAGCATTAATATATCTAATCTCAATTCTAGCTCTTTTATCTTTTTTATCAATTAAATGCATCTCTTTATATAAATTCAATTTTATGCGCCCTGCTTACTTCTTGACAAGATGCACGAATGCTTATCAATGCAACTCTGATTCCTGTTTATGTCATTAATTATAACACAAATGCTTTGTCTTAACTGATATGACGATATGATCTCAACAGATGTTGATCTGATTGTGCTAATGGATCTTTATGACGTTATAAATTTATTGATAGGCCAAGTTCTGCGAGATCGGCAATGAAATAAAATCATTTTGCAGAACAACCAGTTCTAATATATGATTTCATAAACTTCGTTATGTTATTAAGATTTCGTGCTCTTCTGACCAGCTTTATTTCACAATCAACCAATTAATTGTTAGTACAAAAAAAAGTTATATTTAAAATACACATATATTCTTTATATATTCTTTAACACTTGCAACCAAAATTAACTGACAACAACATTTAGAAACTCTTGTTTTTCACTAAATTTTATAATTAATTTGACAAAAATCCTCACGTGCACTAACACTAACTTTCTATGAGGATGAACCATTCAAGAGGTACTGCCAAGATAGCATCGTCTTCATTTTAACTTATTATTCAACTCATAATCTTTAAACCTATACAACCTTAGGCTTTACCTTTGGGAAAAACAATGCTGAACTCCAATATAGTTCAAGCACTTGTTCTTATCTTATCAAGAGCATTTATATTTTATATTAATTATATTATAGTCATATTTAAGCCATTCTTATCTTACAATGAATGGATTATTTTTTTTTTAATTATTTTATTTTATTTTTGTAGGTAAGATTGAGATGCACTTCAAAAGACATTTTGTTTTTATCATTACCATGTTTGCTCAAAAATGTTTGTCCTTGTAATATTATATTTGTCATTTATTAAATACTTTAATATTTTTTAAGGAGTTGTTTTCTATTAATATTGCTCTTTATGATTGATAATATCAAAGTTAGATTAAATATATTCATATATTTGGCTAACTCATGTCATTATCAAACGATCTAGTTTAGGCAAATTGAACTTAATTTACAAAGGCTATCTGAGGATGGAGCCGAACCATAGTGGCAGTACCCAGGCTTGGAACTTTGAGGTTTTAAGTTAATATAACAAAACCTAAGTTACTCTATAGAGATAAATGAGGACCAAATGCAAAGTAAAGTCATTATCCAAAGCTATTAGATCATTTAATTTAAGATTTTATGAAGTTAAAAAACTTTGTTGACTCCTAATCAACATAACATCTTTAATTTAACAGAAGTTCAATCTTGGTATAACCAATAGAGCCAACTTCAGCTAGTTTAAGCCTAATTGAACAAATCCTATACTACTATACGCAAAACCTATTCTCCTAATGGTTGGAACCATAAAGCTTACTTAAAACTTGGCTTATTACTTCAAGTTGAAGCAAAAGCAAACAAACCTAATGGGTTCTTTTGAACCCATTAGATATAAATTGGCAATCAAGCTTGTAAGCACTCAATGAGACATTTGATCAAAATCTAATTAAAGAATTTTACTAGCCGTCTAATTGAGTAAGTCTTTGATTCTAGTTCAATTAAGCTACCAAATCGATTTATAACAAATCAAGCTCGATTGCCACTTGCTCCTTCGGTTTGAACCTCGCCCTCCTAGAAGTTTAATTTAATGATCATCCGCATAGTAAATAATTCTAGCTCATTCTAAAGATTCGTAGCGAATCATAACTTTATTTTAGAAGCCCTCTTAATCTATCATTGGCCAGAGTTATTTTATACACTTTAATTACTCTTAGATTGGTTAGATAAGGTTGAATGTAGATTTTCTCTATATGTTTTACTAAGTGATTGCTATGTAAGACAGAACAAATATAATGAGTTTGAGAGGATGATCTCAACTCTATAGAAATTGATTAGGAGTTAAAACTTGTTTTGCTTTGAATTGTCTCTTCTCATGCTAAGGTACATACATGTAACCCTAATTGGCCACCTAAAGAGCTGCAGTAAGGAAAGATTTATTTGTGATGAGAAGCCCCCCGGCATATGGCTTAAATTAAATATCTTGGTGTTCTTGATCTCTTGATAGAGTTTGACATTGAAATACTAAATTTGATTGAAGTTACCAATGAACTTTAGCTCTAAAAATGGATGATAGTTCTAGTTTGTTGAAGGTAGAACACAACTTCATAGCCATCATATTTAACTGATTTCAATCTGATGGTGAATATTTAACTTCATTTATTGAACCTATACCATAATCTTGAAATATAATTCAATTTAATAGAGTTATTTGTTTAAACTTTAAGGACAGGATGGCGTCTATTAATCATACGTGGTTATATGGTTTCACTTACAAACTGTGTGACAAGAACAATGTTTGAAAAAAGAGCATTGATTGGATGAATAAAAGTAAATGAGGTGAATTAATAATTTATCAACGTTTTGAAAATAAATCACTAATTTGAAAAAGGGAAAAAAACTAAATGCATGATTATTAGGAATCAAGGCAAATAAAATGAAAATATTTTAAAATAAATTTTTAAACCTTCTCAAATTGACCAATTATGAAGATTTATGTAAAGCTTTGCTTGATGTTGTTTGATTCCATATGAATAATTTTATATGGCTTTGAACTCATTAGACCTAAACAAACCTCAATTAGTACCCTATTAAAGCTTATGTCTAAATTTAGATTTCTCCAGTTAAAGATAGTATAAACTTGTTAATCCTTATTAATTTTAACACTTTAGGCAACTCTAAGAAACATGGTTGTTTCATAGTACACTAATTTTAGACTTTAGGTGCTTTAGTGATCGTAGGTGTATCCATAGTCATGCTTAGTATAACTTAGGTTGCCTTGGCTTGTCATACATAAACCCTAAGTGATAAGCCACAAGCTTTTGGACCCACTTAGTCTAATACAACCTTTAGACAATCTAACAATCCTATGTGCATCTTTTCCTTATTCTATTTTAGCTGATGATTTATATTTTATTCCAAATATATAATAATAAAATAAAATAAAAATAATAGTGATGATTTCAAACCTCCTACCGATTTAACTTTCTAAAATGAGTATATTTACATAAATAATGACATGAATATAGAACCAAACTCAAATCCATCCTTATCAAAATAACTAAAGATTTTTAGATTTGATGTTCAATTCATGCATATTATTAAAAAATAAAAAAAAACTCAACATGTTCTTTATTTAATTTTACAAAATAGTTTCAAAACTCAAATGACATTTTATTATATTTAAGTTATATTAAATAATGTAATCTTAATTTATATTAAACACAAAAGTAATAATGATATTTACTATAAACCTTACAAATAAATAGCAACTACTAATCTATTTTTAATATAACTAATAGAACAATTATTATATACGATTAAATCGTCTTCCAATACGTTCATCCATTTTCACACACAAAATATAAGGTTAATCAAAAATTATTATTATTTTTGTTAAATAATAAATTTTTTATAAAAATAAAAATTTAAGATGTGCTATTATTTTATGAATAAAGTGTTGTACTGATGTTAGTATTATAAATAACTTCCATCTTCCAATCACAATTTTTAAGAGGATATCGCGAAATATAGCCGAAATTAAGCGTCAATTTGTGAATTATTATGAGCAAATAAGACAGCAAAAAATAAATTACGAGAGAAAACAGAAGAATTAAATTGCCCAATTTATATTGAATGAAATAAAAAAAAATACGAACTCGAATACGTGATATAAACTCACCCAAAGACTTAAATTCTGACTCACAAGAATAGATAAACAAATAAAAAACCAATAAATAAGTGGCCAATAATCAGAAGAGAAGCATAAATAAAAGGGACAACAGCAGGGACAATCAACTTCACCAATCAGCAGCATTAGTTGGGCCAAAACATCAAGTCGATATAGGAAAATGAAGACTTGGAAGCAGCAACAATGCAAAGCAGCCATCAAAGACGAAAGGGTCTCTTATTGACCTAATAGCAAAGCAGTAGAAACACTGACAATAAGACAAAATAAAGCTTTCCTCAATCAGCAACAACTCCAAGCCACGTCCTCGAATACAAAAGCTGACCTTTGAACTCGGTTCATTGGTACGGCGAAGATTGCAGTTGCACCGAAGGCCGCCTCTTTGAGGAAATGGTTGTGGAACTGGTCGTCGGCGGCATGGCAAGGTGAAGCAAGCAGGGAAGCTTTAAAGTATATCAACATCAAAAAATTAAATAAATGAGTAGGTACTAACAAAAATTGATAAATATTTTCAATGTGAAATGGGAGAAGATTTGCATAAGTACCACTCAATTCTTATGTTTTTACATAACAACTAAACTTCAAATTTTACATATTCATCCCCTTGATTGTGCATGAAAATATATATTTCACTTTTTAGAAGTTAAATTATCAGTATTTTTAATGTGATGTAAGAGATTTAGGGGCTAGATATGTAAATAAATAGGAATTCAGTGGTATGTGCGTAAACGCCCTAAAAAAATAGGCAATAAACAATGATATGATTATTAAGATTTTAACTTAACTCAATTAATTAATTCATTTTAATAGTCTAACACATATCTTTTCTTTAAAAAAAAAAAAATCAGCTTTATGTAATGTTAAAAAGTATGATAATTCAGTCAAAAAGATTGAGATTATAGAATGTATGTTGAAGCGAAAATGATGGCTTTATTGGCATCTGATCTTTCTTGTTTTGAAAGCTGCTTTAATAGGCTCGTGCGTGTAGTGTCGATTTACGTTTGGTGGCGGACGCGCGAAATCGAGGGTAATGGTGCAGCGAGAGCGCGTTCTCTAGAGAAGGTTTGATGTAATTCTTATATAGCCGAAGAAAATTAGGTGAGATGAACGAAATAAACCCAATTATTATGAAATTATATGCAGCATCAAAGGAGCTTTCACAGAGAAAAATTCGCTGAAAATGCTCATCCTCTGATTATTTTCTGGAGATTTCTTCATGAGTCTTCTAAATAGAATATTGATGGAGCCACAAAATTTAAGAATGATGTCAATTGATATATCAATTGAATGTATATTAAGTTTACAACAAAAAAAGGAAGATTTATTGGCATGCATACCACTCAATTCTTTATGTATTTACATACACCTAAACTTCAAGTTTTACAAATATATCTATCTATATATATATATATATATATATATATATATATATATATATATATATATGTGGCACCTTATCTATGCATAACCTAAAATAATTATAAGAATGTGAAATGTGAAGTTTAGAGTGATATAAATGTAAAATGTGAAATTTAGCTGTTAGATATGTAAATATATAAGAATGGAGTGGTATGTATGTAAATTTCACAGAAAAAAAAAAAGGAGGGAATTAGTACTTTGGAGCTGTCCTCCTATTAGGAATTCTCTGGTCCTCATAACTCTGCGGTTTCTCATATCTAGTGCTCTTATTAAATATTGATCTACTCTGCAATATTTATACACAAAATGTAAATGATCAGTATTAACTATTTGATGTACTCCAAATCACAAGTTTAATATTATTACATTGAGCATAACATAAAATTCCAAAAGCCAAAATTTTGGACAATGACAACTATATAAAATCAAACTATTCTTCGTTTCTAGCAAACATGATTGCTGATGCAGAATGCATCAATGTATAGGGTTTTCTAAATACAAACTAACACAAATGTTATTATCCAAATTAAAAAACAGGGGGCATCTACATGCATAGCACAAAATTTTAATGTATTTTCATATCTCACATCTAAACTTTCATATTTACACGCATAGCACTCAATGTTTAATATCACATCAAAAATAGCATTATTATCATATCTTAAAAATGAAATACATCTTTTCACACATAGTTTTAAAGGTCCAAAGTACTATGTATGTAAATTTGAAATTTTAAATGTGAGATATGTGAATGGTAAGATTTGTGTGCTAGGTATGTAAATTTCCCAAACAAATAATAAGAGGATTCTTTTTTTTTTACACTTCGGTAACTTCTTTGCTTGGCATAATTTCTTCTATACATATTGTTATTGGCTTTTTAAAGCTCCTAATTTGGTTCAATGTGGCACTATAATGGTGATAAATTATAATTGCTATTTGAATTTGTATGGTTCAAATTTCTCATTAATTTCTAAAAATTTATTCTATCATTACATCATCGAAAAGAATTTTATTGACCGGTTGATGTTTTATGAACAGGAAATCATTTTAATTCCTTTGGTAATTGCATCAACAAAACCTTAATCTCCATCATTTGTCTTACCGTAAAATATTTCTATCATAAAGTAAGATTGAATGAAACAATACAATTGATAAAATCAAATGTTAAATTTTACTAACGACAAAAAGTTTATCATTACTCTTAAGTGATGGCTCAAATAGGTTCAAATATAATAAACGCAAACACTTCATGATATTACGAACACAATTATAGCCTGCTAGGTGTGTCTGTCTTACCCATTTATCAACCAAATCTTTAGCGAGCTTCTTATTAGCTTTACACTCTTCATCGGACCTTGACGAAACATAATAACCTGTGCGGAAAAGCAGGCTTTTGAGTTATTATTCATCAGTTGAGGCATACGTACAACTTTATTGTAATGTAATTATTAGGTCTTACCTTCCCGATGCCACTCTTCTTAAGTTGTTCCCTCTGGTCATCCTGCTCTAAATCAATTGGAAACTGAAATGCACCAAAAAATTATTATCAAGAAGAGCAAGCCGATAAGTTACTTGGAAAAAAAAAAAAACCTAAAATCTTTCATGAAAATAATTTCATAGAAAGTAGAATCAATCTCAGATTAAGTTGATCGAACTTACACAAAAAATAAAATAATAAATAAGATGAAGACTATACATACATCGAGTATACGTAATATAGCGATCCAGAAAGTCGTAATGAGTAGGCTTGCATCGAGGCAAAGGTTACAGCGATTCCTTGGAAGCTTATCGTATTCCGTGACTACAAAATTCGGCTGAAGTTTCCTCCTACAATGAAAGCAGTTGCAAAGCAAATATAATGAGAGATGTTAGTGAAAAGGTTATGATGTAAGTATTCAAAAGAATGAAAAACTGCTCCATTTACGGAATCTAAATACTTACTTAAAGTCTTTGCGGAGAAGAAGTGGTAGGCTTGCTTGAGTTTATTAATAAATTTGGCTTATTTTACTTTATTTAGCTCAACTTTCTCTTTAACTTCAAATGTAACACAAATTCCATGGCAAGAGTTTCAACAGTCATTGCAATATCGACGGGTGATTCTTCAATTTTCACTGTATTTTCACCAATCTTGTGGAATTCATTTAATATTTATCCTCTTGGTATAAGGTCATAAAAAATGTTAGGCAATAAGAAATAAATGCAATGCATGAAGACCTCTAAATCATGACCTATAAACTCAAACTATTATACAAAAAAAAAAAAAAAAAGGATAAGTAAGTTAGCTGGCAGTGAATATTCAATTCAGCAAATAAAATAAAATACGCAGACCTCTAAATCATGACCAGCAACATTGTTCCAAAACTCCTGCAATTCAGGGTCATTTTCATGATAAGCTGAACCAACTCCATAACCCTTTGTTACGGGAAGGGAATGACTTCTCCACTATATATTGGCTTTGCTTTGGCAACACTTTATCATGTGCTCAGCTGATATCTTTCCCTATCTTTCCCGAAGACGATTTTCTTATCTTCACCGGCTCCTCCTCTTTCCAATCAGCCAAATCTTCACCGTCAAACGCACCGTCGTGGGTTCATACGCTCGAATAAGCTCTCCGTGACGCTCTTCTTGTTAACTCACCTCCTTGGCTTTCCGACCTTGTTCTCAACGAGGCGCAGGTGTGGGCGAAGGTTGATACCCCATCCGTCACGCCTTTCAATGTCAAATTGATTTCCGGTGTAAGCCGAGGGGCTGCCTATCCAGATGCAGCCATATGAATCCATGAGTTCCTCTCCGCCTTCATCTATGTACCTGCCGTATAGAAAATGCTAAAATAATCAAATTTTTTTTACAAATATTTTGCTGGAAATTGCTGGAAGATGGTTTGGGAGGCTTAGTAATCAAATGCAGCACGTACGGATCATTATCGTAGCCCATTTCAGATTTAGGAGGCTAAAATTCACCAAAAATCAGGGCTCTGCTCTGATGAACAAATCTCGCGGAGCTGTTTTCCTTCTGGAGCAAGAAGAACACTCAATTCGAACCTCCAATGTTGATATTAATGGATTTTTGCTCTCTATTTCTCTGCAATTAGAATCTCTTCCCCTCTCACCTGCTCTTTCATTACAGTCGGTAATAGGATCCCTCCCTCTGTTGTAAAGGCCAACGGAGAGTTTTGCGCCATAAATTGCTGAAGAATCGCTTTCGCGCTTAAGTGGCGATGGGAGATTCGGTAGTATAAGCAGCGTGAAGGAGAAGGCCTCCGACTCAAACGCCTCCGCTCTGTTACTTCCATCATCGTCTTCAACAGCAGCTATTTGGGGACAGTTGCATGCATACCACACAATTCTTATAGATACATATATCTAAGGTCTACACGTTCATAATTAGGATACTCACATACGAACCACCTCAAATATTCATATCTCAACAAATTAACCGCACAGATAATTTTCTTGAAGTATGTGTATGTGCGTGCGTGTGTACATACATTTATATATAAAATTGTTGAGTAATATTTAGAAATTTAAAATAAGTGAAACGCGAGCAAAGAATAAATTTTTGTTAAGTATTTAAATTTCAATTAATTTAGCAAAACGGCTATATGAGAAGCTTGCTTACTTGAAAGCGGGCTTCATGGCTATTTCAAACAATGACATTGGCTTGGCCTATATGTAACTTTGAAGTATGCATTGATATTATTTTAATATTTTACTATTTTACGGTGAACTTTATAATAAATATCATTTTTTACTTTGTGTTTAATAAAAAAAATAAATTAAAATATTTAATATCACCTGAAACAATAAAAATGTTAAATTAATTTTATGGAAGCTATTGCTTGTGACATCAAATCTAAAATCTAAAGATTGATAAAGTTAGATTGGAGTTTAGTTCTGTTTCATGTAAAAATTTACGTAAATGAACTCAATTTAGAATTGAATATCTTCTGTTTTTATTTTATATTTATATTTTATTTGCTATTATTTATCTGAAATAATATTTTTTTATATGTAAAAATATATTAGGTTTTTATTTGTTAAATGACAGTAGAAGAAGGCAATAGATGGTGATGTCGATTGAAATGTGGTGGAGATGGTGGTAGCATGAGTGATTGGACATTTGTAACATGTAGAAAGATGCATTTACTACAAAATAAAATTGAATTTTTTAAATAAGATAAGATTATGAATATTAAAAACGATACAATTTTTAATAATAATGTTGAATCCTAAAACGTCATTTGGGTCATGCCTAAGTGAAAGAGGGTTGGACGTACAGATGAGAGGAATAGGTAAATTAAGTAAAGAGAAGTAGAGAAAATAGAGCACACAGTAATAAAACTTTTCTTGGAATTTATTTAGTAGTCTGCGAAGGGAATATTTTTGTTATAGGTTATAGGTGAACTGATAAATTATATGTTTGTTGCTGATTAAATAGGAACTTTACAAGTGATTAATGAACCATTATACGTTTACATATTTGCAACTGATGCAGGTATCCTATGCCCTTAGTTATCGTTGTTGGCATCTAATGTTGGTATCCTGTGCCTTTGCAACTGATGTTGACATCGTTGCACATTCGTAACTGCTCAAATGGGTCGCTTGATTGTCACTCGGTCGTCTCTCTTGAGGGAACCCTTGGTGAAGACATCCTTATTCTTAATAAATCTTTATTAAATTGACAGACGCGTCGCGCTTAATCGATCGACGGCATTTCTTTGAGCAAAAGATCTTCATACGAGTTGAAGGGTTCTATGGAGTGCTCATTGATATACTGCAGTGTCGATATACATTGAGTAGTCGATTTCGTATTGTTGTCATCAATGCAGGTATACAACAATCCGCAGCTCCCAGATATATTATTCTTTGATCGGCCCATGATCCGACTAAATGAGATGCTGCTCAATGGTTCAATCTTTCAACTTGTGGCCACAAATATTAGCAATAAGAATAACATTTTCTTAAAAAAAAATTATTATTCTTTTTACATTATGTGTTGTATAAAGTATTAAAAATTGGATAAATTTACACTTATTATAGGAAAGTGAATTTTTTTTTAGAAATAATTATCAATATTTTCATATAAATAATTTTCTCAAAATCATTCAAAAATAAATTATTCTTTTGAAAATAATCAAAAAATTTTAATATCATTCAATTGTGCCCCCACTAGTACATATTTATGGCTCCCTCCTTATGTAACGATAATAACAAATAATTAATTTTAAAAAAATTATTTAAAAAACATGATCATTTAAATAATATAATAATGTATAACCATCTTTATAATAAAAAACTATCACCACATCAAATCAATACTAAAAATCAAAGTGTTATTTACGCCAGTAAAGACCAATTGTTCCATGATAACTTTGAAGCTTGTAAAGAGGCTCTCTAGTTAAAATAGACAATTTAAATATAATCACACAGATGCGTGATAGTCAGAGTGTTTTGTTTATCTAAGCAAATATCAAATGTTTCATGAGAGAACTAAGTACGTTGATGTTCATTATCATTTTGTTCGTGTAGTTATCACTTGTGGTGCTATTATTGTGTGAAAAAATTTGCGTACGTAAAGTGTATCACAGCCCAATGGTATGTCGTAATTGGAGGATATGAAGTACGTATAGCATAAATTATGTCTATGCATGGCTGTAAAAATAAAGAGGTTACGGGGAGGTTACGAAAAGTTCTGTCACAGTTACGGGGGACATTGCCAGGGATAAGGCTAGGAAATACCCACACAATATAACCTCCGTGTAACGTGATGGATACGCAAATTTTTTCTTGTTATTTTGTGCAAGATCAGTACTCATGATAATCCTGCAATTATATTGATTAAAATACTTCCAATAGGCAAGTTTGAGCATTACCTAGACTTGGTATTCATTCATGATCATTAGAGTGGAAGAGGTGGAGTTATGCTACATGTTAAATTGAAAATTCGTCAGGGTGAACTTTTGTGGGTCCCTTTTATCATCTCATAAGTAAAATTATGTTCACACGGATTAAGTCATTAGAAGAAAACTGTGACATGCGGATGAATGTTTCAACAACTAGATCAAATTTGCAATAGCCGTCATATTGCAATCCGTGTGTTCTTACTTTATTTGATCTCTTTTATTTCCTTTAAAGGGGTATTGCTAAAACTATTACAAAATACTATCCATTTTAGCAATCACTTATTTGATACGTGAATAGTAAAATTTACTCATGGGCTTTCTCATCTCGAGTTCTTCATGTAAAAATTGTGTATTGTTTCTTTTATTTATTTTATTATTGATTGCATCAATAAAATATTATCAATTCGTAACACAATCTTTATTCGTTGACAATTTTACGCTCCAAATCTTTTGCATCAGGTAAAAATGCCATTATTTAAGCTTTTAAAAAGTAAAATACATCTACAAACATTGGTAAAATGAAATTTGAAGTTTAGGTGTTAGATATGTAAATTCATAGGAATTAAGTGGCATCTATGTAATATTGACCATTTTTATCCAATAATGGACATGCATAAAATATATTTAATAAGCCATTTCTTAGATGAAAAATGAATAATACAAATAATAAGAAATATGTTATAATTCCAAATACTAATTCTAAATTAAACAATAAAAATTTGAGTTTTCTCCTATCCTCACATCAGTTGGCCATTTAAGTTTTGGTTGTTTGGACTAAATTTTAGAATATCCATTGTTTGTTTCCTGACTTTTTTTTTTTTTAATTAAGATTTTAATTGTTTGACTTGTTATTTTCATATGGTGTGGATTGGGTTGTAAATGAGATAGAGCCCGAGTGAGCTCGGGTATGACTAGCGTTCGACTCGTTGAAAGCTTAATTATGTTTGAAATTATCTTGTGTTTGGGAAATTCTTTCCGTGAATAATGTGTTCGTGTTCGATTCGGTTAACATGCTTGTTTGAGTTAAACTCGAATTAATAACATTTAAATTAGTTAGAAATATAGATGTGGGGTGTTGGGTTAGAACGCCGCATTATTAACATGTAATAAAAGGCCTGTCAACGTAGCGTACAGTTGTATGATTTAAGCTAAGATGTAAAACTATATAATATATTGTTACATAAATACTATATATATTATTTTGTTATTTCAAGATAAAAGGATTCAAACAAAATCGAGCATTAGGGTTATTTGTTTCGGGTAGTTTATAATTGACTTAAAAGATTTATTCGTGTTTGACCACTCGAATGACGGTTGACACGATCCGCTCCAGGCAGCTGTCGTATCGGAAGGTCGTAATGGTAGAGTAATGAATTCTTAACATTTTAGCATTTTATGAGACTCTGACAGACATCCATATAATTAAAGAAAGTAAACGCTGAAGAGGCAGCCTCCAATTTTTGCGTGGAAAAATGCGGAAAGAGAAATGAACCACGGGATGACCCGGTTAAACATGAATCGTTGGCATCTTTCATCCACTCTTATAAATTTAGAAGTTGTAGTTATACAACGTGCGTTGCTTAAATGTAATGATAGTTCGTTGATAATAGATGTAGTACGGCATGTTTTAATGAATATAATTTTTAGTAATAGTAAATTGTAAGGGTACGTAGTTGGTTAATATGGGGATAGTAGTCCAGCATAAATGTTGTAGATAGTGGATGCGGTGGCGACTTGTCGTATAGATCATAGATTGGAAGTTATGATAGTAGTTTTTTGTGTGGGTCGCGTATGGTTGCTTAGGAAGCATCAATTGTTTATAGTGATCCCAATAGGAAGGCACAGGGGTTGTGATCCATGTAAGTCGTAGTGGTGAGTCGTGCTGAGAGTACATGTCGGGGCCCAGGAGGCCGAGAGCTACACGAACTATGAATCACGTAGGCCTTAGTTGGTTGCATAGGTCGTAGTGGTTAGCTGTGATGAAGTCTGTAAAGTAAAGACAGGAGTTGAGAGTTACACGAGCTATGGATACCTGGGTCCTCAGTCGATCCCGCGTAGGCCAGTAATGATGAGTTATGATAATGTATGTAGGCCGCATGGGTTAAAGTTAGGATATGCATGACTTGTAGTAATGTAGATCATAATTGGTCACGTAGATCATAATGATGAATTGTGATGACATCGGTAGGTTACAGAGACTGGAGTCGGGATCTAGATGAGTTGTAAGCCACGTAGTCGTAGTTAATCACATAGGTCATAATAGTGAGTTACGATGACATACATTGTTGCGAAAGGCCAGTGGAGATTTGTAGGTTATGTACGTAGGTACGCCAACGGTGATTATGATGATATTAAAATACATTTGTATGAGCGAAGTTGGAATTGCGTGAGGCCCATGTGCCGCATAGGTCGTATTTGGTAACATCACCAATAGTGGTGAGCTTTGATAACATTCCTAGGTCATAAGAGTCGAGTTGGGATTTGTACGAGCTGCGACTATGTAGGCTATAGTTGATCACATAACTTTATGGTGGTGTTACGATTATCACAAAGGCCGCGCGGGGGCTGGATCGCGAGTTGCGAAAGGCTTCGGGGATCGAGAAGAAATTTGTTGTCTTCGGGATATATTGTTACAACATCTTGAAAAGGCATTGTTGCACCGTATGTGGGGTGTGTTATTACACCATTATCGAGGTGAGTCCTTGCATCATATTCAATATGTTTTATTACTCTATTTTTTGGAGGCGTCGATGCACCATATGTGGGGTACATTGTTACACTTTCATTGTGATATGTCGTTGCAGTGGAGACGTCGTTGCAGAGTATGTGAGGAGTGTTCTTTACACTTTTTTATCAAAGTGTGTCATTACACGTATTCGCGGTGCATTGTTACATGATTTTTGGGTGAGTCGTTATACGGTACTCAGATTATTACATCGTTATTAGGGTGTGTTGTTGCACCATATTCGAGTGCATTATTACACCGTCTTAGATAGTGCTTTGTTGTGCTGTATTCATGGTGAATTTACACCATCTTCTAGAGTGTGTTGTTGCATCTTATTGGGGGTACGTTTTTTCACAGTATTCAGAGTACATTATTCTGAGCGTACGCTGAGGTGTGTCATTGAACTATATTTGGGGTGCATTATTCTGATATCTTGGAGGCAGTGCCTCATTTATGGGGTGCGTTGTTGACATTATCGGAGTGTGTCGTTGAATAGTATTTAGGATGGTATTTGTTGTCTTAGAGATGTGTTATTGCATGGATGCGATATTACGTTGTCATTGAGGGGTCGATTGCGATTGTAATGGGGTGCGTTGTTACGTCGCCCGAGAGGAGTTATTGCACGTTATGCGTGTGTATTCTACGGTCCTGGCGTACGTGAAGCTGAAGTATTCGGGGGTACTTTGTTGCGTCATTTTTCGGGAGGATTCATACAACTTTGCATATAAGGTGTATTATTAAATGTCTTCGAGAGCGTTATTTTTTGCTTATATGTGGGTTATGTTGTCCCTAACGGATGCCTTATTACTGCGACGCGCAAGGTTTTTAGTACACGTTGTGGCTTCGTAAAAGACTTCATTACAATGATGATGGATAGTGGCGTTGGTCGATGACGGCCGATGGCTTGTCGAAGGCATCGATGACCATAAGCGGGGGTGGTGGTAAGGTTGGCGGTGATGACTGCCCAGGTGAGAGGGTAGCCTTAAATCTGTGACGGTACGACTTCATCCTTTTTTCTCCTAAACTGCGAGTATACGCTCGAGGTCTGCTTGCTCTTTTGAAAAGGATATGACTCTATTTATAGAGTCTAAATCGTAAATAAAGAAGGAATCAGGGAATGGTATTGGACGACTTGATGTGGTTCCCTCGGTAGATAGCTTCCATTGGTCTAGCTAAATGCCACAATGATGTTGTAGTTGAGTGATCTTAAAATTTCAGTTAGATTTGTTTATCGAGACGTTCGAGCAGTATAAACGTAGATTTGGAGGGTAGTTTGACGTATTATTCACTAAAAGCTTTTAAAAGGCAATTATATAGATTGATTTGAGCTTTGATTTAGTAGGATTAAATGGGAATTTTTGTATGATTGAGTCCTTCTTATAGAGTATACCAATTTGAATATAAGTTTGATCGAATTTTAAACATTTTTTTGACACAATTACCTCGAAATTTGCATTATGCCACACAAATCATGCCGGATTATGAGAATTTACATTTGGCAATGATATTAAGATCGGAAACCTTGTGAGTTATTTATGAAAATGGCTTTTTATAGCACTTAGTTGTGGATGAATTTGAATCTTAAGATATTTATTTAAAAGTATATGAGAATAATATTTTTGAAATATAAATAATCACATTATAATCATCATATAAATTTATATCTTATAACAAAGAGAAATTTACATACATCAACCTGAATTTATTATATTTACATATCACCCATAAAGTTTGATATTTTTACTTATAATACATTAGTATCATAAATTTATGCATTCAGTTACATATTCTTTTAAAAAGATAATAAATAATATTTTTTAATATAATGTTAATTGAGTACGAAGGCAGCCGTTTGAGTAGAACTAAAACTAAATATGGTACATGTTTGTAGTGGTAGCTCTGTGTGAGAGTTGTAACTATGGGTGATCGAATTATTAAAATGTCTGTTTTAGATATATGTGGTCTACTGTTTAAAGTGATGGTGACATAGATGAGGATGTTATTAGTAGAATTCAAGTTGGTTGGTTGAAGTGGAGGAATGCTTCAAACTTATTTTATGATAGAAAAGTACAGCTTAGACTGAAAGGAAAATTTCATAAGATGGTAGTGAGACCTGCAATGCTCTATGATGCGGAATGCTGGGCTTTAAAAGAGAAGCATAAAATTAAGTGTCGACAGGACGAGAATGTTTAGGTGGATGTGTCACTTTACACTTAAAATACAAAATAAGAAATAAATATATATGTGATAGGATTAGTGTAGCTCCTGTGGAAGACAAAATTAGAGAGAGACGTCTTAGATAGTATGGTCACATTAAACGTCGCCCATGTGATAATCCGGCTAGGAGAGTAAATGTTTTAGATTCAACTTATATTAAGAAAGTCAGAGGTAGACCTAGAAAGACTTGGGTATTATTGTATTAAAAAATCTTAATTTATTAGAATTAAATGAAAATATGACGTTACGATAGGACATACAGAGTGATTTGAGACATTTATTTGGTGCGGTCTTGTTGCTCCTTGGCAACATTTGGAGTAAAGCACGTTTTGGCAGGCTATCATTTGAGAAATGTAAAAAACGGTTTTTAACAGCGTGACGAACTTTACGTGCCGGTCTAGGCACCAAAAAAAAATAAAATATTGTAATAACCCATGTCACACTGTTTGCCTCTGATTATTTTTAATCGATTTATCGAGATTATTAATAAGGCTATGTTCCTTTTGAAACAATGCAGTGAAGAAAAAGAATTCGTGCAATCAATAAAACACATACATGCTAAGTATGAGAGTTCAGGTGTTAGATAGGTAAATAGCTCAGAATTGGAGGGTAAGAATGTAAATTCCCCTAAAATAAATATCTTTTAATTGGACTCATTTATGATTTACCTTATGCCCCAAACATGAAATGACACAGATGAATCAATATCCCCTTATTGCTTCCTCATTAAATAAGCATTAATTGCTCAAACCATTTACGAATTTACCCTCCATAGAAAAAGGAACCAATCTGTCTCTTTCAAAATGCTAAAATTTGTAATTTGAGATTTAAAGTTCTGCAAATGTTTCTTATTTTCTGTATTCCAAATCAAAGAAATTTTGTAATAAGAAAAATGTCAAGCTGTGACAGCCAAATTAATTACATCGCTCATTTTAACGACAAAATATTACATCCGGATTACGCACGTAGAGTTACGTGCAGAGCTCAATCCACGAAGACACGTGGAATCTCGCAGTAACGCGCAGTAATACGAGAATAACACGAAGGAATATTCGCCGTGTTCTTTCCTTGATTAGCGATGTTTTGGGGCGAATAATACGGGGAATAACGCGGAATAACGGTTGGAAATATTCAGCCGTATTTATTAAAATTGTTAATCTGCATTATTGTGTGGTATTATGTATGCAGCAAATATGAAATCGATACACGCGGAATAACGGGAATAATGCGTAATAACGCGGGGAATATTAAATTGTTAAATCTTCTGCATGATAATACGTGAATAGCTCGAATAACGCGGGTGAATATTAAAAAATTATTTCGTAACCTTGTGTAGCAGTACTTGAGAATATTCGCCGTGTTATTCAGTGTTATTGTAGCGTTATCATGAGGATTAGCGTGTCTCTCGTGGGTGACTACGCACGTAACTCTACGTGCATAGTTGAATATAATATTTTTATCCGTTTAACGGTGGAGATTTAAGCGAGATGATTTCATTGCCGGCAGACAAAAATGTTACAATATAAAGTTATGCAAATAAGCTTATTGTAAGGGACCCAAACAAGTAAATACAAAAGCACCACATGCCTACTTTTTCAAGTTCTGCACTCGCCTCTAGCGAATAGCCACCTGAGATCTCTCCAGCGAGTCGACGGCGGCCGCCCGGAGCACCACGAAGACGGCGAAGACTTATGCAAGTCGAAGTTGAATCAATCTCTGCATCGTTCTTCTCGATCTATCGTAATCTGAGCTCTCCCAGTTCGGAACGCTTCGGCTTCAAACTTTCAGGTCTCTTTCAACTCAATTTGACTCGGCGTGCCCATTTGGCCATTATTCTTTCGCTTCTCGAGAAGTATGTTTTAGATCGAGAAGAGGGTTGATTTTGGAAATTCTGACCTTTGACTGGTCTTGTTTATTTTCGGTTAAAATAAGCCCGGGATTTCATTTGATGTAAATTTGGGTACCATCTTCTTTCTCCTGTCGTATGTGGATGACGCATTTGCGAACCAATCATGTTTTCGCATGGTTAATAAATTTTCGTCATGGAAATTAGTTATTGACTGTTTCTTGATGGGCGGCTTCGAAGACTAAGAAGTCCGGTAGGATAGGATTCCTATGAATAGAAGGGGATCAGGCCATCCTCCCCTTAATTCCATTTTTTGCTCTGTTTTTCCAAACCTTGCTGCCATTAAAGCTGTTTCAACTTCTAATTCATCACTTTCTTTCGAATTCTTTTTCTACTGGAGTTCTACTTAAATTTCGGAGCTATTTGCTGACTGCTTTTGGATAGATACATATATATTATTTTTGGGGTGTGATTTTGTGCCGTTTTTCAGTTTCTGCCGCCGTGATTGGTTAGAGCATGCGGTGATTTTGTGAGTTGAAGATCGCCGGTTGCGGTTGAAAAGCTATGAAGATGGAGAAGTTGCGCTACCTAAAGATGAAGTGTTTTAAATAGAAGGGCATAGGGGTGGCTGGATGTTCCAATAATGGCTGCACCACGAGGGAAATCTTCATCAAAGAGCCTCTTTGGATCCTTGTACTAATCTTTGGTGTGCTTATCATTGATTTTCGTCTATCTTCATCCACCCCAGCAATATTCATCTTGCTACCTTTTATCGAAAGTTTGCAACCAGTTGGACTACTGGCTTCCCACCAGCACCAGCTAGAGTTCTAACTGATGAGGAGCTCATCTCTAAGGCTGTTATAGAGGACATTCTCTCCATGCAAATTGCTCATAAAAAAGTTCTAAAGTTGCTTTCTTGTTTCTTGACAAGGGGATCATTGCCTTTTGAGAAACTATGGGAGAGATTTTTTCTGGTAATTTCTTATCTCATATATTTGATCCACAGTCTCATTTCATTCTTCTACAATTTGGAGCATGGGACTCATACGGATGATACGATATGACATATGTGATGGGATTTATGTATATTTTAATGTGGAAGAATCACTGGGCTATGTTGTAATTGTATTTTTAAAAATATTACAATTTAAACTTAGAATTTTGGTTTATTCTAATTTGGCCAAATTATGATTGTTCTCTTTGACCATGATAGATGCATTTGGAGCTTCAAATTGTCGACCAAGTTCTAGATTTAGCTCTACTTAAGAAAGGCAGAGGCAGACCTAGGAAAACTTGGGCTTATTGCATAAAAAATGATCTTAATCTATTAGAATTAAACGAAAATTTGACACTAAATAGGACGCAATGGAGAAAAAGGATTCATGTAGCCGACCCCACTTAGTGGGATTAAGGCTTTGTTGTTGTTGTTGTTGTTGTTGTGCATTACACTCCCAAGTCTGCAGTAAAAATTTATGTTTTTACAAATTCTTTCATGGTCTCCATTCTTGGGACCAATGATAGATGCATTTGGAGTGTCAAATTCTAAAGAATCCCTCGTTCTAGATTTAGGTTTACCTTGAATTATATTAAATCTGCATTACGCTTCCAAGTCTGCAGTAAAAATTTATGTTCATACAAACTCTTTCATGGTCTCCATTTAAGGGGCAATCTAGCATAAAGATATAAATAATTACAAGTGCAAAGTTTTTCTCCCTTTGCCATTAAAATCATTTTAAGGAAAATGAGTCATTTTGTAAAGGATCTTTTGCATTTGTTCATAATAACTCATGTAGAAACAAATTTGCATATTTTTGCTAGGGGTTTGTATTAGGGAAGGAGGGGATGTTTGAAAAAATATTTATGTTCTAGATGTTTGTTGAAAAAGACTTTTTAGCATAATACAATTTACTCTGCTATAATTGATGGGAATGAATGTTTAGTAAAATTATGCTATATGTGCTCATCAGAACATCATTAATTAATATGCCTTTCTTTTTGTTGATTGCTCTTGCATTTTACCAAGTTGTTTATATACAGGGCCATGGTGGTAGGTTCTCCATTTATGTACATTATTCAAGGGAAAAACCAATTCATGTGAGCCCACTGTTATTGGCCGGGAAATTCACAGTGAAAAGGTAATTTAGAAATTTTTTCAAACTACAATGTTCTAGACTTGCATCTTCTGGTTCTCATTTGAACGTTGTTATTGAAAATGATGAAAATAAATCATTTCTTCTATACTTGAAAACTCAAAAAAAAAAAAGAAAAAAAAAAAGAGCGTGGCTTTGTCATTCTAGCTAATATCGTGTCACTACTTGAAGAATCATGACAAATTCAACATGAAAATGTTTTTCTTGTTTGTATTTTGTTTTTTGGGAAATTTTATACGTTCCACACAATTCTTGTGGATTTACATATCTAACACCTAAAGTTTGATATTTGTAATTTGTAACACCTTGGTGCTATAAGCTTATGCATAAAATGTGCATTTAACTTTTAAAAAGTTAGTAAAAGTGGTATTTTTGATATTATGTTAAAGATTTGAGTGTTAGGAATGTAAATATTAAAGTGAAAGCGTTAGATATGTAAATACATAAGTATTGTGTGGGATGTATGTAAATGCCACCTGGATTCTTATTTGATGGACCTAGAAATTGCACATGTCAACATGTTTATATATCTTTATGTGGATATTCTTATGTTATATTATATTAACTGACTACTTCATTTTCAGGAAAAGAGCTGAAAATGTATTTGTACACCATGATACTCTACTGAGATTATCTATTTCTTCCACATTATTTTTTATTTGATTTGATGTAAAAGTACAACTTAGAAATAGGGGTATTTAGCAAAAACATTGCCTATGATATTTGCTAGGGGTGACAGTTATGGTCTGCACTGAAAAATTGTTCAGTAATTGCTTAAATTTAAACTAGAAATTAAATTAATTTCCTTAAATGCAAGTTATAAATTAATCGACTTGAGTTGAGATTTATTTTATATGTGCATAAATGTGTGCATGTGCTTATTAATATTGCTATTCTCACAACCTCTAGCTAGGTGTCGCAGGTGGATTCAACTTACATATTTATAAGCAATTTATAAGAATGCATTCTCATTACTTAGATTAGTTGAATTCAGCCAAAAGAGTGAGACCGAGATTCGAGTTTGTTTCAAAAATGTTTTAAATTTTTCTGGAAGATGATATCTGTTTTGTTTGAACTTTGTTTGACTTTTGTTCAACTCTTTGCAAACCATTGTCAGATGTAGCTGATTAAATATGTGTTATCAGTAGTGGGGCATTTGGTCCAAAGTGATTTCTCAAGAACTTTTCTCTAATTATGTTTATCATGCTGAAATAAAAGAAATTGCTTAAATAGCTATATTTTATTTACAAAATAATACAATTTAAATCGAGAGATAAATCATTCACAATATCACTATATTAAAATTTAATTTAAAAGAAGGAATTTTTTTTTTAACTTTTATTTCAGCATGATAAGCAAAATTAGAGAAAAGTTGTTGAGAATTCACTTTGGACCAAAATTCCCCACTACTGATCACACAACATATTTAATCAAAGTTTCATCTTCGAGGCTCAATTAAGTTTTAAATTTATTCATAAATTTTAAATTAACCACATATGTTAATAATAGCATTTCTTCATGAATTACATTAAAATTTTAAATTAATAGTAATTTTTTTTATAAAGTTTGAATATTTTGGGGGGAAGTTTGAATGTTGTGAAGGTATTTTATCAGGGCTAATCACCTAGGGTTTGTTTTCATGTTTTTGAAATTCCTTTAGTTCTCTTTTGTCTTCTTATTCCTAGTGGCATTTAGGGATTGCGGAGAGTCAATCTAACTTCTCGAATAATACATCACCCTATTTGTTTGGAGATTAATCAAATTAGCCCTAATTTGGTTATTCCTTTCATATTCTTATAATTTATTCGCTGATTTTGGCTCCAATTTCGAATCAAAATTTTAATTGTTTTATTAAAAAAATGCAAGGCCATACTTTTTATGAGGCATTACAAGCAATCAATTTCTTATCAAGCTTGATTGATGGTCACATCTTCATAATGAATGATGAAATCATATCTTCAGACGGTTCTTTGGTTTGTTGATAAAAAATAATAATTTTTACCATACATTTGAAAATAGCAACTTAGAAAATCAATTGTGAGCATGCTCATAAATTATTTATTTTGTAAATTTATTGAAAATATGTGAATAGAGTTAAAAAATGATGTGTGCATATATTTTGAGTTTTAAACTATTATAGCTTATAGGAACATTATAAATATGTTCAGGTTTTTGGGAGTCAAATTTCAATGGTAGATGCTGAGAAAAGACTTATAGCAAATGCTCTCCAAGACGCTGATAATCAACATTTTGTGCTGCTTTCTGACAGGTTTTTTTTTTGGTTAAATTTTAATTATTCTTTACCGCTCATTTATAAATTTCTGAAGTAATGTGTAAATATTTGTATCATTTTTCTATATTACAGCTGTGTACCATTATATAACTTCAACTATGTATATGATTATCTCATGAAACAAATATCAGCTATGTTGACTGGTAAGCATTGGATTCTTCCCATATTGGTCAAAATATTGAAAGTCTGTCGGATATTTCTTAGGTATCATTTTTATTAATTTGTTGCTAACAAATTAATCTACTTTCAGTTTTGAAGATCCTGGCCCTTGGTGTTGGCAGATATTCTGAAAATATGTTGCCGGTGATCGAGAAAAAGGACTGGAGGAAAGGCTCACAGGCAAGCTGACTTCTGGTTCTATTTTAAATTACATTTAAAAAAAGTTTCATAATTATGTAGAGAATGACTTAAATATGTCATACATGGCACTGTAGGTAAAAAGATCTATATGTGCCACATGTGAATAGCGCTTTGGAAGTCTTTCATAATTCCATTATGACTTCATTCTATCAAGAAGCCTCAGGAATAGTGCCCATGAGCAATGAGAAAATGGGACATTTTATTCCTTGAAGGAGTGAGTTGTACATTTGTGGGAAGAATTTTATAGGAAAGGGAAAAAGAAGAGAATTGGGGGTAATAATTTCAATTAGATTTTTTAGATAATAATAATAACGCCATCTTAGCCGTCATTATTAAAGAAATTTACATACATAGCACACAGTTCTTATGTATTACATATCTCACACCTAAACATTCATATTAACATACATAGTACTTTGGTGTTTAAATTTTGCATGTAAAGTGGTAATAGTGCTCTTGTTGATATGATATTAAAGATTCAGATATTAAGCGTGTAAATATGAAAGTTTTAGTGTGAGATATGTAAATACATAAGAATTATGTTCTATGTATGTAAATTTCAGTTTAAATAATTAAAATTTCTAGCAGGTAGTTTTTCTTTAGGAGAAACTGTGATAGTTTGTGATCATTTTCTATGATTCTGTGAAAGGCTTTCTCTAGTTTATCAGGTTGGTGGTTTTAATTTATTTCAAATCTCACGCCATTTTTAACTTTTGTTTTTGTTACCTAATCTTCTTCCCTATCAGAGGTCTTGAAAAAGGTTCTTCAAATCTATTCAAATATTCATTCGCAATAAGTGAGGCTTGATGCAGTTTATTAAATTGAATGAGCAGTATTTGCGTATGATACTTGGGAACCTATATTTTATTTTAACCAAAGTTTTATTTTTTCTATCATGAGTTTTTGTGTCTTTCATTTGTTATTTCATCATCATTAACGTTTCTACAAAAGCATTCAATGGATAAAGTTAGCATTAGCATAATTTTCAAGAATATTGTATGCATTAAATAATCCTTGATTTTCTAAGGGCCTCTCAAAGTGGTTCCTTCCCTACTTATGTTTAGAGTTTTCATTTTCATAAAGTGGCAATTTTCTACCTGTCATGAATTGACCTAATTATCCTAACAGTCTCTTGAATATTTAAATATTTTATTTTAAAGTGCAAAGATTTTAGATTGTATAGACACATGCTACTATGCCATTCAATAATTTTGTGTTATGCTTTACTTACGTGCTAGAGAATCCAATATTTTTCTGTTTTTTTACGCAAAATAATACACAAATGACAAAACTTAGTTTTATATTACAAGATTGATAAATGCAGATTTTACCTGTATGATTGCCTGATTCATGAATGTAATATTGTAATGTTAGCAGGTAATATAGTTTATAGAAATTATCCACGACTAGAAAATAGGCAGTACCTTTTGTTGAAAATAGAAAGTATTTAATAATTCATTGTCAGAACTAGTTTTAATTGCTTAGAATACTTTTATGTAGGATAGTTTACAATCTTATATTTTATTTTTTTGTGGGTTTGATTAAGTTTATGTATCACTATCATGTAGGGTAAATAGTAATTTAAGCTATATTGGTTTTTCAGCAAGACTTCTATGTTCAAATCATACTATAAAACTCGATCAACCATCCACAAATGAAGTCCAATCCAAGAATGTTGTTATTTTGTCTGTCCTTTGGCATAAACTCTTAATCTCAAAAATAGATTGAAAGCTTAAGCCTTGGAAGTTTGGGCTAGGGCTTTGGAGGGTTTAGAAGTTTTTCTTTTGGATATGATTATGATTGCAAATTGTTTATTTTTATTACTATTTTTTATTTATTCTATAGATTACGGGTAAATTGAGGTGACACTGATACAAGATAATGATAGATTTAAGGATAGAATTTTATTCACAACAATCAAAAAGTTGTTTAGCTCAAGATTATTGGAATAAAATACCACTATTTAGAGACTATAAATCTTGGACTACGTAACCAAACATAGTTAACAAATAACATGATTTAAAATTGTGCCATATGATTTAGAAAATATACAATAAAGCTTCCACCTTATTGGCTATTACATAAGGCTTACATCTCACTTAATGTCGCGTGTCTCACCTTAGTTTTGATGGCGTGCGCGGTTAAATTAGATTTTCTGCTTTAAAATAAATATAAATAAACTAACCTTCGATGCATTCCTCACCTCAATTCTAATGTGACGTGATAGTTGAATTTCTTTAAAATATTTCTTTAAAATATCTAAGTTAAATAAACCTAATAAAACATATCCAATAAGTATAAAATTGACGTAATTGAAGTTATTTCTATCAACAGTCATTTTCCTAAAATCTAATTTGTATTATTATTAATTATTATTTATTTGATAAAAGATAGATAATTGAGATTGAAAATGAATCGGGCCTTGAGTTTACTCAAGTCACATTTCAACATCAATTATTTGAATTCAACTGTATATTCTACATAGAAACCCCATTGCTAAAAAATTTGGAATTTAATAATGGCATCTTGCCTAAAATGAAATGGCAAGCATTTTTTTTGTATTTTTTTCAATTTGTCTTGTGTGATGGTCTTATTATCACTCTCACTAGCCCTTGTTTTGTTTAAGAATCTTCCACCACATAATTATAATTTTCTTAATTTGACGGCCACATTTTACGTGCCTATCAATAGGATGATCTTCATATTCAAACACATACTATATATCCAGTCTACAAAACCATCAACATGTAATCTACTATAGGCGGTCTTTGGCTGAGCTTAGATTTACGTTAAATAGGATTTATCAAATTCTATAAATCTGGATTTATCAAATCTAGTGTACAACTGAGGAGCTTGCGAGCGACGACACAATAAATCCATCTTGAAATAGGATTTAGTAAATCCAAATTTTCTGTCGTAAAATGATAGAGCAATGACAGCAAACGCTGTTAAGCTGAGGTAGAATTGACGGCTTATGAATCATTTTTCTTCATTGCGTCCTATTTAGTTTCATTTTTTCATTTAATTCTAATAAATTATTATCATTTTTTATATAGTATGCCAAAGTCTTCCTAGGTCTACTTTTGTCTTTCTTAACATAAGTCGAATCTAAAACATCTACTCTTCTAATCAGATCATCAGATGATCGACTTTTAATGTGACCATACCATCTAAGGACTCTCCCTAATTTTGTCCCGTCAACGTAACACTAACAACCCTATCACGGATATATTCATTTTGCATTTTGTATCTAAATGCAAAGCCACTCATCCACCTAATCATTCTCATCCCGGCACTTCGCCTAGTTTTATGCTTCTCTTTTAAAGACCGACATTTAGCGCCACTTAGAGCAATGCGAATCTCACCATCATCTTATAAAATTTTCCTTTCGATCCTAAGCGGTACACTTTTACGTAGCACAATGGCGAAAACGTTACTGTCCATTTTTAATAAATAGGCTTGAATTCTACTAATATCATCCCCGTAATCATCGCATCCAAGCACAGGCAATGAACACGAGATATCTAAAACGTTCACACCTTTTAATAATTTAATCACCCATAGTTACATTTGTATCACTAAAGCTACTACCACTAAAATTACATTCCATGTATTCAGTTTTAGTTCTACTCAAATGAAGGCCTTTAGACTCCAAGGTAGACCTCGATAAATACGAAAAAATTCAAAAAAAAAAAAAAAAAGGAAGGGCAAGAAAAAAAGAAGATTGAAAATTTTGATTTAATTGAGCGTTGGATTTAGTTTTCATTTTTTCGGTATTGGGTTGGATTTAAGTTAAATTTATCTCTAAATCTTGTTAATAGAATGCTACCAAAAACTACTTGAACTCCAAAATGTCTACATCAACCCCAAATTCTTGATAACATTTTAATGATTCTCTGATATGATCAGGTTTATCCTCTCTGGATGATTCTTGACTTGCCACTTATTGGAAAGGGTCTTTCATTTTGCATTCCACACAATTGTCATCTGAAGGGAGTAAATGCAAATTACGCTCAAGGCATTCACGTGCCTCTAATCTAAATTATGGTATTGGATTTTCACGACGAAGATCATCTACTGTTATCTTAAGACTTTGGTGGTGTTGATATCTGCAATGCGGCTTCCTAAACCTAGGGATCTGGTACTCAAAATTGATGCTGGTGCAAAATAATGAAGGGTGGAACTTTATTCATGGCAATCAGAAGTTGGCTAGATTTATACTGTTGGGAGTTAAAGCCCACTATAAAGATACTACCTGATATTTTGAACTAGGTAACCAGCTTTCGTTGCTAGCATACAACATAATCTCTAGAAGTGAAAGTCAGATTTCTGTCCACTCAGCTCTAAAAAGATTCTTAGGGAAAAACTAAATACAACTACCTCACAGTTAGGATAAGAAAATTGCAAGGCTCTTTCTCTTCCAAGAAAACACTTCACTAAATAATGCATTACTCTTTATCTTCTGTTGAACTTGTGAGAACTTCTTGATCCAGTAATCCTAGCCGTCGCATCGAGAAATGACATCTTTCGAATGTTTTTGGCAGGAATTTTCTTAGACTATATAAAATTAGAAGTATTAACAGAGGATTATGTTGGTAATAAAAATATATTGTATACGGGGGAGAATTGTTTAAAGCATGCAGGTTGGTTACGTATTCTTAAATTTGGACTATGGGAAGCCAAATCGATCTTGTTAATCATTTATGACGGGTGATGGGGTAGGAAATTTTTTTAAATAACCACATTAATAGACATGATTCTAACAACTTTATAAGGGTTTTGGTGAACTTGTCATATAGGAGAGTGAAATGATTTTGATTTTACTTTGGTGATGCTAAAGGGCTACATGTTTTCATCAGAATATATAATATAGAAAATACTAATAAAGGTTTTGGGTGCAGAAGAGAATTATTTAATGCATGCAATGTGGCTATTGGTTCACAAATTTGAAATGTCAGACCACATTGGTCTTGTGAAACATTTAAAAGTAGAAATGGTTAGGAATTTTATTAAATAAATGCATTAAATTGCACTATTTTCAACAGCTCTATGAATTTGAGTTCGTGGAACTTAGTATATAGGAGGGTGAAAATCATTTTATTGTGTTGTGGAGACTTTATACTGTGATAATATTGAAGTTAAAAGGGTTGTTTGAACCTTCATAGGTAGGCAGATCAACATCCATAAAAATCATTTTGTTCTTTAGCTACTTGTTCTTTTGCTGGTATAAACTCTATAATGTAAAATGCTCAAATGATGTACATATTATTTAAATGGCATGTCTTCCAATTAAAGAAGTTAAAAGGATTTTTTTGGATAACTTTCAAGTATTTTTCAATTCTGCAGTGGTTTTCGATCAAGCGACAACATGCTTTGCTACTTCTATCGGACAACCTTTACTACACAAATTCAAACTTTCTGCAGGGTGAGTCCATTTCTTATGTGATGTGGTTTTAACTACCATATATCAATTAAAATGCATGAGGACTCTACAAAAAATAATTAGATTTATTTTCTTGGTTCCTTATGGCACTTATTTACATTGATATTTACATTGGCTGTATCAAAGTTGCAAATTGACCAAAATTTAGGAGGAGCTTGCATGCACTTTTTTGCATAAATATTCGAGCGGAAGTTGTTAAAACATTCTATTCTCACCTTATAGTTCTACTCCTTTAGTTTTTGTAAGCAATCACGGTCATTATCGCTATTTTCATGAGTATGATTCTAAATATTGACTCCTCTGTCTTTACAGCCTGCTATGGAGGGCAACAGAAACTGCTATTCCGACGAGCATTATTTACCAACTCTCTTCAGTGTATTAGACTTTTAGCTTTTTTTTTTAATCTATCTGGAATTTTTTATTTTATTTATTTTTTAATTCCATCTGGACATTCTTTTTGGCCATGTTATTCCATTTTTACTGACTCTTTTATTGACCTTTGATGTATATTTTAGATGTCCGATCCTACTGGTATTGCTAATTGGTCAATTACCCATGTAGACTGGTCTGAAGGAAAAATGGCATCCTAAGTTATATAGAGCAGAAGACATTACATTTGAGCTTCTCAAAAAAATCAAAGTATGCAATTTTGAGCATTTACGTGCAAACCACAATTCTTATGTATTTACATATCTAACACCCAAAGTTTAAGATTTACATTTATGACACCTTGGTATCAAAAATCTATGCATGAAAGGTGTATTTCACTTTTAAAAAGTAAGTAATAGTAGTAGTAAGTAATAGTAGTATTTCTGATGTGACGGGCAAGATTTGAGTGCTAACTATGTAAATATGAAAGTTTTTATTGTTTAGATATGTAAATATATAGACAGTAAATATATATGTAAATGTCCTTTTTTTTAATACTACACGTACCAAACGGCTGATGCTTATCTGCTAATGAATTGATCTTTTTCTGTTGTTACGTGCAGTCCATTGACGAGAGTTTCCATGTTACAAGTGAAGCAACGGTAAGCTTACCTTGTCATAGCCGTTTTGGCTTAGTGCCCTCTCTCAAATATGACAACAGGATTCGTTTGCATGAGAACTTTGAACATAGGAGGCGTATATGTTTTTGTTAAATTTTGAAATAAAATCAAATTAATCAGGGTGGAAATAGCAAACAATCCATCATCCTGCTTGCATCTTCCTGCTTCATATGGCACTTTCCACCTAGCTCAACATATCAAAGACCGTGAAAGACATGTTGTATGCAAGGGGCATTTGTATACATACACCCAATTCCTATGTGTTTACATATCTAACTCCCAACTTTTCTTTTTACTTCTTTAGTGTCCAAATCTTTTATATCACATCAAAAGTATCACCAATTTAACTTCTAAAAAACGAAATACATCTTTTATCTATAAGTTGGTATTTTAGGTAAAAATTGAAGTATAGATTTGTAAATACTTATGAATTGAGTGTTATATATGTATATCTTCCTATAAGCAATTAAAGATCGAGTTTATAAGCTTCTCTGAATATAAAGCTAGCTCTTTAAAGGTTATTGGACTTTACAGTGTCTACTTCATCTTCTCTGAAGCTCTAATAGTGCATGTTTCTTTTCTTTCCACACCATTCTTAATTTCTTATGTATAAGCTTGAATCTTTAACATCATAAAAAATATCATGATCATTACCTTTTTAAGTGAAATAAGCATTTTTATGCGCAAGTTTATTACACCAAACTGTTATGAGTGCAAATATCAAACTTTGAGTGTTACATATGTAAATACATAAGAATTGTGTGTTATGTATGTAAATTTCCCTATAAAGGGTGCCAATTGTCAATTCTTTCACTGAAGATTCTGAAATACTGTATTTCAAAGGACAAAAGAAGAATACAAATACTAGTCATTTCATGCTTACTATAAATACTTGAACTAAAAGCAGATATTATTTATAAACCACTCCTAATTAAATGATAATGTTGAATCATATTTGTCTGCTGTTACTTAATATAAAAATATTTTTCAGGAGCAATGAAACATAAGAAGGCTATTTCCTTCCAGGGATCTTCCATTTCTGATGTTGAAAGCTATAATCTTTTATTATTATTATTATTTTCTTTTTTAATAATTTTTGGGAACTTTAAGGATAATATCTTTTTCCTATAAGCTCATAATTTTCTCCCTGCATTTTTTTTTGGGAAATTTACATACATACCACGCAGTTTTTTATCCACGTATCTTACATCTATACTACTGAAATCTTCCATATCATATCAAAACTACCACTAAATTAACTGTTAGAAAATGAAATACAATTTTTCCTGTATAGGTATGATGTCGTATATGTAAAGATTAAAGTTTAGATGTTAGATATGTAATACTTAAAAATTCTGTGGTATGCAGGAAAATTTCCCTTCTTTTCATCTTTAATTGAACTTGCACATTGATAAAATAGGTTCTGATGCATTTTTAATCTTTCCTTCGTCATCTGTTTGCTACACAATATAATTTTGTTTCCTGCATTTGCAGAAAGTTGTCATGCAAAAACCATGTTTATGGAATGGGACTAGAAGGCCACTATCTTTTGCCAGGGAAGTTTTACCCTGAAGCCCTCGACAATTTGATGAATATTTTCTCCAATTACACAGATTTTATAGCCTTCTAAGTGATGTCGAACCTTTTGTTCACTTAACCCAGTTCTCTCCTCACTTTATAACGAAGAGATCCTCAGGCTTTTGCCATTCAATTTCTCAGAGCTCTGTAAATTTGAATGATCAAACACCCTGCAGATAAATGCTGAATGTGAAGCTGTTTTTATGAGTCACGGTGAGTAGGTGCTATTTTTTTTTTAAAAAATGTTAGTAGTGCTACTTGGGGTTTCTTCCTTGGGATATCAATTTTGTGTCACCGTTGTAAGATGGTTAAACCTTGGATTTTTTTTGACGAAGATGTAATATATTTTATTATTACAGATTGCACTTGTTACCTAAATCAAACAGAAATTTTTACTGCAGTTCTGATGTGTCTTGGATAGTTTCTTTTAGTACTAATTGTGTAGTAATTTCTCCTTTATCTACTTCTAGCATTTATATATAATATATATATAGATAATAGAAACACACGAGCAAAATGTAAAATAGTTTTCATTGTTTGTGAGGTTATTTTAGTCCCATAGTCTATAACAATGTCAAATTGGTCCTCAGTCTCTTTAGATTTAGGGTGAAATGCTCTTATCTGGGGGTTATTTCAACACATTAAAATAGTTCGTGGATTAAATAGACACTTTTGTAGACTTTGGGACTAAAATGATCAAGGAAAAATATGCTGGTGAACTATTTTGAGGCTATTTTGTGTTAGTATTTGAGTAAAATTCTAAGTGAGAATGAGAAGATTGTTTTATAGTATGTTTTACACAGTCACATCATCACATGGGATTGAGGGCTGTTTGAGTGCTAATTTTCAGTAGATTTAGGGCCCGTTTGAGGCAGCTTATAAGTGCGGCGGCATTCAAAAACGTCACCTCACTGTTTGGTTCGTACTTTTTTGCAGTGTTTTTAAAAACGACATTTTAATATTGAACTAAACATAGACCGTGGCATTACCCCTGCGTATCGCGTTCGCACACTAAGTATTTACACCCCTGCTCTCGCTAAGCCCCATCGTCGCCCTAGCTCTTCCATCGACTGCGCCTCCCCGTCGCTAACACCGATCGTCGCCCTGGATTACAAGTAGTGCTTGAATGCAGGTATTATGCAAGATTTCAACAAATGCATTCAGATATTTTTTATTGGAGTCTATGGCTGTTTTAGAGCTGAAGTGTAGCAAGTTTGAAGGTAAGTTTTGAGACTTGTTGAGTGCTGAAATTTCAGCAGGTTGTGAGTGGGTTCATTGGCAAGATTGAAACTAAAAAGATTTAGATAGGGCATTTGCAAACATGCAGCTCAATTCCAACGTATTCACACATCTAAACTTTGCTTTTCACATTAGAATACCTCCATTTTAAATTCTAAAAGGTTAAATACGGCTTTTCATGCATAGATAAGGTGGTATGCATGTAAGAAAATAAAAAATTCAAATTTGGGAGTTAGATGTGTAAATAGATAAGATTTGTGTGGTATGTTTGTGCATGCTCAAAAATAGTTTGGACGGATCTTTAGGCAATCCAGTAGTCGGTTATCTCGTTTCAGTCTGCAGACCAGGCTCTCTCCCTCGGCCACCTCACTTCAGTCGACCGGCCAGGCTCTCTCCCTCAACCATCTCACTTCAGTCAATCGGTCACGCTCTCTCCCTCGGCCACCTCATTTTAGTCGGTTGGCCGACTTTCTCCCTCGGCCAACAGAAACCAAAAGATAAACTCCCCCCCCCCCCACACACACACACACACACACAATGGAGGATTCGGACGGAGGACTTTTTATTTGAACATATCAATACAAAAGACGAAAATATGTATTACCCTTTAAAAGTAAGGGTATTATTGTAATTTACTTTTTGGCACTCTCATCATCTATAAATAGGAGGGCTATTTCATGTAAAAGTGGCTTTTGGGCTTCCCTCATTAGTGAACTCTATTTTGAGCGAATAAAATGGGTCTACAAGCCCGGAAACACCCCAATTCACCCCTGGGGGTGCATAACTATTCCTTAGGCACAATCTACCAGATAGATTTGGATTCAACATCCTAAAAAGTGCGGTGAGCATGGATCGTGTTGTCAACAATAAGACGAGCTATCACCAAGATGAAAGTCTTCAGAGACACACTCCTAGTAAATAACACACAAGGGGAACTTGCTTAAAGGCGAATCCACTTCTTTTACTTCTCATCAATGGAGATCTCTTAGAAACTTCATCTCTTTCTCTGCATTTCCCCATAAATCTAGTGGAAACAAAGGCAGCCCATACTTTCAATTCTCTCCACTTCCTCTCCTCAAGGTCTCTCTATCTCTCATTTCTTCACTCACTCCACTCCATTGTTCTTCTCTAATAGCAAACTCCATTTCCACATCTATCTTCTGTCACAAGTGGGGTTCTCACTCCTGCCAGTCGAATTTCGCTGATCTCACTTCATCCAGCAGACCGGACTCCCAATCCTTGACCTACCTCCGGCCGTTCCACTTTTTTCTAAAATAATGGACGAAGGTGAACATCTTTCTTGCTAGCATGGAGCACCAGTACAAGATTTACAAATTCAGGGCTTTAGATTGTCCAAGCATGAGTGTCTGGTAATTCAAGTTAAACCTAGGCTAATTAGTCGATCAACACTGCTATGTCTTTGTCTATTGTTGTCATCGTTTTTGGTGAGGTCTTTCTTTCCTCTTAGTGTTTAGGATCTAACAATAAGACTTTCATTTTGACTATCATAGAGCCTTAGAAATAGGTCCTACCTTATTTTAGAAGTTCAAACCACCTCTTTACTCGTTTTGAAGTTCTGCATGTATAGTTTTTGACCTCTAGCTTTTAGAAGGTTAAAACTAACATGAAGGAACTCAAAAGGAGTCCATATAGGATCATTAAGCCCTAGGTTGCTTTATGCACAATTTTACAAACACCACAATTCAGACAGTCGACACATTTAAATATTACAATTCCCCTTGCTCGCACTTTTATTGACTTCATAATTGATCAAAACCAAAATTAAATTTTATAACGATCGATCACGAGCCGAAGTTTCAACGAAAATTGAATTCGACTCATTTTTGACCCGATCAACGATGAAGTTGTCCGAATGACCCCGGATGACGAAACATGTTGTGCCGGTGCGTTCGAAACGTCGAAATTACCTAAATAAGACATCCATTTTGATATAGTCTGTGCACAAGTGACTGGCGCGCGAATTGCAAAATTTTAATATTAAACATTTAAAAAAATTGAAAAAAAAAAAAAGAAAACTTAAATCCCTTGATCCCTAATTCACTCACGCACCTCCCCCGCCTCGCTTCCCTGTTCGCCAAACCGTCCGAACCCCTTCCCATTCGCGAAACCGAGCGGAGCCCCGGCCGCACCTCCTCCTCCACGTGAGGAGGGAGAATTGACCTCCTTAGCCTCGCCCGACACCCTCCGCCCGAGATGTTTCTTCCCGAAGCATCACCTGCCTCGTCTCGCCGGGCGAGGAGGTCCTTCAAGAGCCTTCGTTTTTGGCTTAGGTAAGTTGGACCTTTGGCAAGCCTGTCCCTTGAAACATTAAGCTGCTAAGTTCTCCTCTGCCCAATGTCTTCGCTCCCTGCTAAAACCTTCTTCCTGGTCGACCTTGCTGCGATTTTCTGGTCCGCTCTTTGTGTTTGGCTCACCACCTGTAAGCCATGGTAGGTTTCCTTCTTCCTCCCTGGCTATATAAACACCCCTTTGAGGAAGAGAGGGGGTTGTTGTAAGTTTGGAGTTTGTTCAGGCTTCTCTAGGCACTTGTGGTTTTATGGTTTGAGATTTTCAACCACCCTTTCTTCAAACGAGCTCATTCTTTTGCAAGGTAGCCTTCAAATCTCTGCTATTCTTTTTCTAAGCTTTTATTCCCTTAAAATTTATGTGGAAACGGTTCCATAGCTCCTTATTGCATGCTGAATCATTGAAGAGCCTCTAATTTTGTTTTTTTTTATTTTCTTTCTCTTTTCTTCTATCTTGTATCTTAGAATTATTTTGTTTTTTTTGTACATTATTGTATGCATTAGCCTTTCCAATTACCTATCCATTTTAAACAGGATTGAAGGTGTTTGTACATTCTTTCTGAACCTGAATATTGGGAATCATGAAGGTTGATGTGCGAATATGCCACTTGACTTTAACATATTTATATATGTAATGATTAAACGTTAATGTCTACATTTATAACATATCAATCTTTAACAGCACGTATAAAAAGAAAATAGAGAGCAAAAGGCGAATGTGTCTTTCCATGCATATGCCTATGACACAATGAATTCATTGGACTAATACAAAAGTTATCTTGCACCAAAGTAGGATATAATCAAAAAAATTAGCCATCAAACCATAAGCTGTTGAGGTAAGATTCAATTAATTGTTCATTTTTAATAGCTCATTTAGCTTTCTTATTACTTGTATAACTTCTTAGCTGATATTCATTTATTTTCTAAATTAATTTGTAGAACATTGACACTAATAGAGGAGTTTCTGTTGGGAGAGATGCAGAATCCGATTCGAGAGATTAAAGGTAAAACTTAAAACAGAATGGCACAAAAACATCAAATATAAAAATATCAATATTTAATATAGAAAAACCCAAAAACTACAAAGCCGCACAGAATGAAAAATTCCCTTATTAATATTCTAGTTGGCTGCAACTAAATTGTGAATCAATAGTGGTATTCATTTGTCTAACTCTTTTGTGTGAAATGAGCTTAACAATGATGAATCTAGTATAATTGCGAGCCCTGGGCAGGCTAGATGAATGTTTCATTCTGTTCGATGCTTTATTGTTGTTGAACTTGTGAAGGATGGGCTGGCCTTAACTATTTCAAAGGATTCAATTATGGGTATGTTTGATTTGTGCAAGTAACTTAGCTTTTTTTTTTCTTCAGCCGATGCCTTTTGCCCATGTGTGACAGTGTGAGCTCACTCTAGCTTACAAACTTGAAGCTTTCTCATTCACAAGCAGTGTTTGTGAACTTACTATGTTCACAAAACTAAATATTCAGGAGAATTTCATGCGTGCCCCTTAGCTCCTGCGAATTTTCATATATAACACGCAAAATTTGGTATTCGCATTTGTAAAAACCGCATCGACTTTGATATGGATTTAAGTTGATTTACACACATGCCACCCAATTCTTATATATATTTAAATTTATAGCACCCCTCTATACATGAGACGGCTCTCTCGTTTGTTGTACGAAAGTTTGGGTTCTTTGTGAATCCAAGTGGAATTGGTAATACTTTATTGGTTGCATATGAACGAATAGTCTCTCATTTCATCGTGAAGGTTTCATTTACATGTGAGGTTAGCTCCATTTAAGGGATTTGGATGGCATGCTTTATAAGCTTGTGGTTGAGGTGTTCGACAATCTTATTTAACAGGAACTCAAAATTTTCAGGGCTTTATGAACATCTAGAAATATCTATTTGGATGTTTGAGAAAATTTGAGAAGTGTTATGCTCTTACTTGTGAAAATTCAAAGAATTGTAGTTTAGTGATCTTTGAAAATCTGAAATTTAACGGTTTTATGTGGGAGAATTCTGAAACTTTAGCGTGCTGCTTCTGGAAAAACCTGAAAGTTTTCTTTTGTTAATTTATTTGTGGAGAATTAAAAGTGTGATATTTGTTCTATTACGGGGGCTGCAGTTTTTGGGGGTATTTGTGGCGTATTCGGGCCACATTTTGGAGATTTTGACGACTGTTTTGTTATTTAAATGACTGCAGTTTTTTGGGGCATTTGTGGCTTATTTGGGTCGCATTTTGGAGGTTTTGATGATCGATTTGTTATTTAAATAGCTGCAGTCTTACCAGACTGTTTTATGGCTTTTTGGACTACAGTTTTGGGGAATTTTGGGTCTGTTTTGTGGCATATATAACTGCAATTTTTCGAGACTATTTTGTGGCCCGTCCGGTCTGGATTTTGGGATTATTTTACCAATTATTGGTTGCCTTTTTGAGCTTCTTTATATACTGAATCAAAAGGTTTAAAAAAAAATACTGTTTTTAAGCTTCTTTAAACACTGAGTTGGAAGGTTTTAAAATGTCATTTTGAGCCATTTTAAATGTTGAATTGGAAGGAATTAAATGTCGTTTTGGGCCGCATTTTCCCACGGTTTTGAGGCTAGACGCGCCATTTGTTTTGGATATTTCCATATATACTACTCAATTATTTTTGATGGAATATCTTTGCCAACATTTAATGGATTGTCGGCGTTGTTTTGTGCCGGTGAAGTGCCCGTAAGAAGCTGTCGGTCGCCGGAATCGAAATCTCGTCGCCCGCTTCGGAAGGATCCTTCAACGAAAAGAAAGGAAGTCAACCGACCTCATATTTTTCATAGTTTGAATGAAAAGAGTATTCTGTCTCAAGTCAATGCACTTATCCCGAAAAACAAACACGAAGACTTAAGAGTGAGGCTCGATCAAATAAACTAAGAAATATGTGACGTCCGTTTGGTCTCGTAACCAATTTATTCTTGAAATAATTCACTATTTAATATGAAGAATTAAATAGGGTTTATTTTAAATTGGAGTTCGGAAATCTTCCTATAAAGGCAGCCTCATAGTTAATTACATCTTAAATGATCAAAATCAGCTTAAGAAAACTCTCGATAAAAATCGGAAATATTATCTTCGAGGAGATCGAAAAGGATAGGAGCTTTTCAACGTAATCGGACGAAAGAGGTGTGAAAGGGGACTGACTCAAATCCTGGAACATTTTATCGTAGAATCCGAATGAGGAAGAATCCAGGGATGTCGAAGATCCATAGCGAACCTCGGTGACTTCCAAGCTATCCTATGATTTGACTTTGATTTAGGAGATATTATTTAAAGGTTTCATCCTGCCAGTTTTATTTAATTAGAGACTACATTCGTATGAAACGATCACGCGAATAAGCTCAGAAGATGTGAGGATTTAGGTCGTAACGAACGACAACCTCGAAATCTTAAAACGAGTCGGGACTATATTAGTACAGTGATAGATATACTAAGGCCAAGAAAGGTTGAGGATTTATGTCGCACTAAGCGAACAACATCGAAATCACATGGATTGTTATTTAACTAAGGAATGGTTTAGTTGTTGTGACGTGTTTCATTGTTGAAGATGGTCGTCTCTGCCCACCGCTAGCTCAAGCTCCTTCTGCGTGAAGAGGTTGAGTTTCTAGTGTGCAGTCAAAATGTTCAATCAAGTGGCTTCATGGTCGAGTTCTAAGCAACCCATGCAAGTATGTTTAAGTGTTGTACGATTCTACAGCGGGATATGTATATAGCACGAGAGTAGCGATGAATACATGCAACCAGTGAATAATGTAACATGCTAAACGGGATAACGTACGATGTAAGTATAAAAAGTGATCGACTAAACAAGATATAAGCGTACAATGAAATATGCAAAGTAATGTGACTACTGAAATGTAAACAAACTCCATATACCTGGGAGGCCGTTATTTTCTTTTATGCTAGCTAGGTGAAGTGTCTTAGCATGAAAGCAAAGCAAGAAAAAGATCGTCGAAAGCTCGAGAAAACAAAGTAGATCGACCCACGACGGGAGAGCCTCGAGAAAAGTAGTAAAGTCACCAAAGCTCCAGGAAAATCCTAAAAAGACCACGAGTGCTCTATCAAAATCAAACGAAAACCCGAAGAAACCGCATAGACTCTCGAGGTCGGAGCTGAGCTCGAAGCCTGTCAAGATCTTGCTCGAAGGGTCGTCGAAGGCTGCTTCGGTCACACGAGTGTATAGAGCCGCCACTCGATAGAAGGGTGTCCAACTAAACCCGACTCGGGAGAGTGTTCACTCGAGCCCAATGATCGACAATGAACGAGTATAGTATATTGAAATTTATATTTTAAGCATGCATATGGATTTCAGACATGCAAAAGAGAGTTTATCAATTTTTTTGATTGTAGTGGAAATATATTTTTTTTATTATGGAATGTAGTATCATATTTTTATCAGATTTTGAAAAATATAATTGTCCACGAGTCGATCATTTCGTAGGGTAAAGAATCGCTAACAATCCTAAGAAGGTACGGGTGCCCGCTTGCGCTATGGCAGTGAATGATACCGTCATCCTACGGTTCACCGGAGCCCTGAGCGAGTCCCGATGTCGTAGGATGGGATATCATTCTACTCTATCATCGGCGTGCGTCTTTTGCATCATCGCCCCAGAACCAAAAACAAGACCAACTCCGAGTGAAGCGGGAAAACATGTAAAGCAACAGGAGGAGGAAGAGAAGATTAACCCCCTCGAATTTTGAAGGGGTAAGACGACGAGTGAGTTAATTTAAAATTCCCCAAAACATGTAATAATAAAACATTGAAACGAAGTCCAAGCTCCTTGAATCGACACCGAGAGTGTCACTTTCTCGCTAGGTATGATTATATCAAAAGAGAATTTAAAAGCAAAATCCGGAGAAAATCGTTCAAAATCTTTTAAAATCAAGCAAAAGGAAAATGACTCGGGGCAAAAACGCGGTTGCTAACACTTCCAAACCTCGAAGTAATGAAATTATCCAACTCCCGATTAAATTCACCACTCCCGCATACATTATGAATGTAAATTCCTCAAATAAAAGCAAGTAGAGGTTCACGGCCAAATCGAAACGAGGAGAAGGAGGCTCACGGGTAAGGTAACAAAGCAAGGGAAACCACTCGAAAGCAAAGCTTCCAACATATAAGAAAGTGAATGGACGAGCTCTTCTAAATCTTCCAAGTCAACTCCAATTTCATCAAATAAAGTATGGTAAAAGCTATTCGAAATATGGTGCTCGATTCCTTCCCTCAAGCAAGCCAAAGGGATACTTCCAAACCATTTCAATCAATCTCACGGTAAGAGTAGTAAAAGGTAAGGCTCCTACTTAAATCACCACATTAAAGCTCGCGGCCGAGGTGCTACAAGGGTCAAGGAGGCTCACGGCCAAGACAAAGAAAGGGAAGTAATCCCAACATAAGATTTATAAGAGGATCGTCACAAAGCCGCAACTACGGCTCAACACAAAGCCCACGACAAAAACCACTATGGAGGTGAGATCGAGCCAACATAGGGTTCAAAACCCGAGCCAAGTATGAAGTCAAAACAAACCCAGCACAAAGCCAAAGTTAAAGGTATTGAGAGAGTCAACCCGAGCCCTCATAGGACCAAAATACAAGTCACAGCAATCCCAACATAAAATCAAAATTAGAAGTGTCAAAAGAGCCAACCCGAGCCACAGCAAGGCCGAAGACAAGCCCAGCTCCAAGTTACAGCAATCCCAACATAAAGCCAAAATCAGAGAAAGCTAAAGGAGCCAACCCGAGCCACAGCTAAGCTGGGGGCAAATGCAGCTTTAAATTAAAACAGGGGAACAACAAGATTAACAGAAAGCCGAGCCACATAAGGCCAAAACCAAATCCCGAATTTAAGCTTAGAACAAAGAATACGATGGGACTCAACAAAACCGAGCCACATGAGGCTAAAACCAAGTCCAACCACGATTAAATCCAAGCCCAACATAAGGCTAAAACAAACCTTTCTGAGAACTTATCAAATGAAGCATGTATATATATATATTTAAACATAGCCTTAGCTTGAGATTAAAAGAGAGGCTAAACTTGGATTACAATAACACTTCCATGCTTTCATACATCAATTCATGAAACTATGACATGCTTGCAAGCAAGAATAAACTTAGAAAACTTTTCCATATACATTTAAAATGCTTTTATGGAGGGCAAAGATGCAAGGAGCCCAAGAATTAAACTTCCATACATTCAAAACATAGAGCCACCATATGCTTCATATAAGAATAAGTGTGAAACTTCTCAAATTAAACTAAGCTTCTTCATAGCATGACATTTTGGTAAGGAAAAGCTAGAAGGAGCAAGAGATAAGCCCCACATACACATTGAAAAAGCTAAATGAATTCTTCCATGACTCATGCCAAGCCAAAGCGAGCAAGGAACATCTTAATACCCATCTCATCATGCTTGCAAGCAAGAACAAACATAGAAATATCTCAAATCTTCATAACATGCTTTCATAAAGGACTAGACTTCCATATGTACAAGACATAAAGCCACCACATGCTTTACATGAGAACAAACATGAATTCTTCCAAATTAAGTTTAAACTTCTCCCTAGCATGCAACTTTTGTAAGGGAAAGTCACAAGGAGCAAGCACCAAGCCCCACATGCATGAAATAGTCAAAGGCTCCTCAACAATTCATAACAACAATAGTAAATAAAGAGCTTTACTCAAAAATATTTGCTAGAGTTTACTAGAGAATCTAGTAGCTTATTATGAGAACCATACCTACCACATGCTTGCAAGGCTCAAGTGAACCCTCTCAATATCTCATACTAGAAAAGACCAAATATAAAACCACATTTTATCATCTTAAGCAAATAGAGAAAAGAAAGGAGCCAATGTCATACCACATTCTCATTACCTCAAGCAAATAATCAAGCTTAAACTTTAAAACATGCTCATGTTTCTATTCTCCACATGCTTCAAGTAATAAAATGCCCCCCCCCCCCAAATCTTGATACAACAATCTATCAGCATGCCACTAGAGGGGGGGAACAAGAAACCACTATTCAAGCAAGTAAACAAAGTTTTCCATGGCACATAAATGCTTAGCCGAGACACTAAGCAGGAAGAAAAACAAGCCCACGATACAAACCGTAGCCGCCTCAAGCAAGATCGAGAAGGAACAAAGAAAAGAGAGGGTTACCGACTAGTGCGGAGAACAAGGAGAATAAGGAGTTCAAGGCTCGATCCAGCGAGCACCTCCCCTCCTCTAAAAATTCGGCCAGCCCCTCTTATCACCTCAAATGGGGTTTATATAGGCAGAGGAGGAGAAGGACGACCGCTCCCTACCTGTGGAGTTGAGTCGGCTCGGAGAAGGTACGACAGGATGGAGGGAAATGCCGCAAAAGCTCGAGCCACTTGCGCACGCGGGAAAAGCCGCTGGGAGAAGATAGCGCGGCCAGGGATAAGGGATGGGTATCCGCGGCTCGAGGAGGAGACCACAGGAGATGGGGCGAGAGGCGTGCGGCTCGAGCGCGGGAGAAGGAGACGCTGGCTCGGATGTTCGATCGCGAGCGGGAGAGGGAGACGGGCCGAATCACGCGTGAGAGGGAATTAGGGCTTAGGTTTTAATTTATAAGTGTATAAATATATATATTATTATTATTATAAAATTAAACCCTAATTCACCAATTTCGCCCCCGACAGGCTATCGTCGCAAATTTAACGTCAATTTTAGGTAAAATCGACGTTCCGGACGCATCGGCGCAGTCCGTTTCGTTGTCCGAGGTCGTCTGGGCGACCTCGTTGACGGTCAAGTCAAAATCGTATCGAAATCTGGTATCGTAACAAATTTTGACTCAAGCTCGATCAATCAGAATGGTGCGTGTGTGTAAGACGTGTACGATGTACATGTCCTAATGTCCGGGGTTCTATAGGACTCGATTTGAACTCCTAACATCAATTTCGACCGGTATGGATCAGCGGTACGGAATCTCGTACGAGGATTTCAAAGAAGTAACGAAGTGGCTTCCGGACACTCTAAAACGAGGTGGGTCCCATCGCTAGGAATCTAGGATCGTCGGGGAAGCTCCTGAGGCTAGAATCCTAAATCTAGGAGGAATACTAAACCTCGACAAAAAGTGAGGTCAACATGGATTTGCATACATACCACTCAGTTCTTATATATTTACAGATTTGACACCTAAATTGCAACATTTACACATCTGTCATCCAATTCATGCAAATTTAAATATCTATAAGCCTTGGATCTTTTGCTATACTGGCTGTTATGATTCTCGATATGTCTAGCATACCTGGAAGTAGTATTCCAAACTTGTGAATGCGGGATTATTGGCTTTCACATTTGATGCACATTCAAAATGTTAATGCCTTAAATAAGTTCTTTGGGCATTCATGAGATAAGACAATGGGAAACAACAATTTATCTTTGGGGAAAGTATGCTGAAGTTTTAATTTGTCAACTGCAATACATGCTTATGTACAATTTTATGTGTGTGTGTGTGTGTGTGATTGTCTATATGGTGTTAATTGAATTTTGTCTTAATTTTACAAGAAATCCTCATACACCTCACATAATTCTGCTGTATCTACATATCTAACACTTAAATTTTCTTTCTTGGATTATTATATATTAATGTATGGATTTAGGGAGTTCTGTGGTGGCATAGATATTTGGTTCACTGGAAGGCTTAATTTCTCAAGCATGAAATGGTGAATTTGTTTAGCACGCTTGGAAAGAGTTTTTGGAAGTCTTTCTTCGCCTCTCATTTTTGTTGGTTCTAAAAAAAAAAAAAAAAGAAAGAAAGAAGGGAAAAATTACATCTAGATCTTCACTTTTGGTAAACGGAGAATTGCACATATTTCATTAAAAAGAGGGTTGAAGGTTGTTTTGACACCATATATAGAGTGAGGACTGTGGGTTAGTTGGTTAATGCACAATTGGTGTCATTTTTCTTTTGATATTGTCGATTCTCTTGATTTGGATTGGATTCAATTCTTCTCCTGTTCCGACGAATCTTTTCGGGATATCTACACATGGTTTTATTTAACGAGCTTGAGCTACTTTTTCTCCAATGTTGATTTGGATTTGTTCTCTCACTCTCTCTCTCTCTCTCTCTCTCTCTCACCCTTTTTTTTTTTCTTTTCTTTTCTTGCTTCTTGGTTGGATTTAGGCACTTATGCCTGAAACATAAGCGCACATATATAACAGTTGCTATATATAAACCATCAAGCAAAGCTGTAAGCTATATGGTTTCGGGGTTCAAAGAGTTGATGAAAGAATCACCTAGCACAATCCTGACTCAGTGACCTTAAGAGGATAATGGATTGACAGTATAACATCTCTAATACTTATTAAATGGTTATCCCTTTCTTTTACAGATAGTAGGAAGTTCCCGCTTGCAAATGCAACTGATTCATTCACTTTTTAAGTATAAAGATTCTTTTAAATAAAAAGAATACATATGATAAAAATCTTTTAAATGAATGAAAAATCAAATTTTATTTCAAAAAATGAAATATTTTTTAAACATTTTCTTAAAAAAAACTCACGTGTCAGTCATACGAACAATGTTAGAAATTACCTCTTTCTGTGACTGTTAGGTCGGAAGCTCTTTACTTGGTATTGAATCACGCAAACATGGTGTTTTGTTAGGGCCCCAGGTCCTGATTTTACCCAGAGTCCTGATTTGACCAAGGGTCCTGATTCTGAGTTTTCCCCGACCTGATGCTTACGGTCTTCTTTTTTCTCCTCAGATTTTTCGTACACTTCATACGATTTTATTTGAGTCTTTTTAGATCGCTAGTGATTTTCTTCAAATTTTCCTCGTGTTTCTAATAGTTTTTTTCGAGTCACCGTGGGTCATTTGTGATTTTCCTTGAGATTTTCAGGAGTAGCAAACCAATCAGGTATACAAGTTTGTTTCATATTACAGTATTTTATTTTCTTTAATGCACATTTTACTGCGTTTCCTCACTTACCGCACTTTACTGCATATACGTACTTGTAGTATTACTGTTTATTGCTTACGCGCTTCATAGCATGTTCCTTTTTTTATTATTTATGTTGTTTCTGTAGACTTGCAGGGACCTTTATGATAGAGGACAATAAGACACACGGTTTAGGAGGAATACTACGGCAGGCCATGGACTCAATAATAATTACAATGAGAAGTTCAAAGCTTGGAACAAGTCTTTGTGGGTAGCACGACGAAGGAGGCAGCGGATGAAGGATGGCGATCTACAGCAGCAGAAGAGGTCTACGGCAGCAAAACCATTCTTTTAGTTTAAATAACAAAGTCATAGAACGTTGAGGTTGTTTGTCTATGGCAACATAAATCCTCAGTTTATCTTTTAGGCTTTTGCACAACTCGGTCATGCAACATAAGTCCTAACACTTTTAGGATTTCGAGGTTGTCGTGCGGTACGACGTAAGTCTTCCCATCTTCTGTGTTATTTACAAGATTGAGTATCATGCGAGTGTAAGCTCTAAATAATAAAACTGGAAGGATGAAACATCAAATAACATCTTTTCAAAATTAAAGCCAAACAAATAGGATAATTGGAAAGTCATTTGAGGTTTCCCTTAAAGTCTGTGACATCTCCTACTTCTTTCTTTCCTTGAAAACTTGAACTTTGAAATTCTTGAAAGCAGAACCATTGAAATCGAGAGTTCTCTTAAGTGATTCTCGTCATTTAATATGTAATTAACTATAGGGGTTTGCCCTTATAGGGAACTTTAGAATCCTGGTAATATAAACCTTATTTAATCTTTTGTATTAAATAGGGGAACTTGTTGGCAAATATAATGGTTTCGCAGACCGAACGAATACTATAGATTACTTAGTTTATTTAATCGAGCTCTACTATTCAAGTGATGTGTCTACCCTTCGGGATAGATGCATTACTTACGGTGTGTGCTTGTTTAATCCAAACTATTGAATATATAGTATCATGTCTTGTTTTTCTAAAATTAAAATATATTATTTTCAAAAAGACATGCACCCTACTACTTTAAATTAAATCCAAACTAAAATTTAAATTTTAAAAAGGCGGCCACTATCGACCGTAGCATTTCTAAGGCCACATTGCCGAGCACTCACCTCTGCTCTAGTCGACACCCGTTGGCCGACCACCTCTGAAACAGGGAAGGCTTGCATGCATACCACTCAATTCTTGCATATTTATATATTTTCTTATATACTACTCAAATCTTATAAATGCCTCTAGCAAATCATCCTTCGGCCGACATTCTTCCAGTCGGACGTTGCGACGACCAATCGTCCAAATCCATATGATCGCTCCGCCTATCTGAAACTATAGAATATTATATTTGGAGCTATCAAATGTGCAGCTTTATTTTGTCCAAACAGACACCCACCAACACCCTCCAATCGATCGTTGGTTCGGTCATCTCCGACCAACCATCTCCCAACCGATCACCGCACATCCGACCGACCTTGCTCTCATGCAGGTATTATGCAAGATTTCAAAAAATGGTTGTCCGACTGGTTGTTTCCGATGCGTCCACCTATGATCGGCCATTTTCAAACATTGAAGATTTACATAAGACTCAATTCTTATATATTTTCATATACCACTTAATTTCTACACACTTATATACTTACATGCATACATCTCAATTCATTTGTTTCCAACACTCAGGGAACTCAAACCCGAGTAGAAAAACTAACAACGACCCCAAGAGCATCTGATTGGTCAAAAGCATGAGAAAACCTGACAGTGGCGCCAAGTGAGCCTAATTGGTTAGAAGCATGAGAAACCACCAACACTGTGCCAAGTGCATCTGCTCGATAATAGAGGCCAATGAGACGTATCAACATCTGACAACAAAAAGCTCCACGATGGTTGTCTAATGATCGCTAGAGGCGTATGAGATGTATAAGCACCTGACAGCGAAAGCTCCACGAGGGATGCTTAACGATATTTTAGCGCCCAAATTATAAAGTTAGCACCCAGCATTGACAAGCTCCGCAAGAAGTGTTTGATTGCCAGAGGCCTATGAGATGTATCGACACCCGATAGCAACAAGCTATGCGATGGGTGCTTAAATAAAGTGTATACCTCGCAGCGATGAGATCTATGGCTAGCAACACTTGGACTTTTCCTCCGACGGCTGACTATTCTTATGACTATCGACTTTCTCTCCGACCAGTCATCAGAACTCGACAACTTTTTTTGACAGGAAAAATGCCAGAATGACAAAAATCGGCAAATAACGGCAAAGTAATCAGAACCAAGCATGAAAAGCGCCTAACAGGGAATATTATTTGCAAATTACATATTCAAGGTTTGTTTAATTTATAAATTTACTTGGCCTTATTGTAACTTTCACTATCAAGGAGCAAGTAGATTGGGAAACTTAATATGTATACTAAAAAATTATCTGCACGGATCTCAGGGCAATCCATTAATTGGTCATTTCGTTTCAGTCAGTTGACTAAGCTCTCTCCGCTGGCCACCTCACTTCAGACAACCGACAAGGCTCCCTTCCTCGACCACCTTACTTCAGTCGATCAGTCAGGATCTCTCCATAGGGCACCTCACTTCAGTCGGCCAACCAACTTTCTCTTTCAGCCAGTAGAAATTAGACGACGTACCCACCCCCCCCCCCCCCCCAATCAACCATCCACACTCCCCAAAAAAGGATTCTGACAGAGGACTTTTTAGCAGAATACATCAGTAAAAAAGACTAAAACATCTAGTACCACCCTTTAAAATAAAGGGTAATATTGTAATTTGCTTTTTGACAATTTCTATCATCTATAAATAGGAGTGCTATTTCATGTAAAAAAGGGTTTTTTTACTCTCCTCACTTGTAAACTATATTTTAATGGAATAAAATGGGTCATGAGCTCGGGAACATCACGATTCCCCTCCAAGGGGGCAAGTCTTTCTCTCATCTCCCCCTTCTCTCTATCCCTCTCTCATATCTCTTTTCATCGGCCCAATATTCTATTCCTTAGGCAAGATCTATAAGACATTTGATTTCAACAGTATGTAGAGCTTCCCCTTTTTTAGCGCAAGACTTATGGATCATTCCCTTGCTCTAAACTTTAATTTATTAAAATTTACAACATTCAATGCATGCTATATGAAATATGCAATGATGCCAACCTATTTTCTTACATATTTTTAAATTGATTTATATTGAGTTCACAACGATGAATTTTGCCAATGACAGATGGTCGGAGGAAAGTACACATGGTATGTGCAATGCAAAGTTATGTGACACTCTTCATACCCATATGATTAAGTAAGACAAATTAACCCAAGTATTTTATAGAATTTATTCACTTGAAACACCTAATTCTCTTTTCGTTTCTTTTTTTTTATTATTATTTTAATCCTTTTTTGTTTTTATCTTTTAATTCCAAAATTTCAAAATATAATAAATCCAAGCACTTTATACTTAACATCATGCTAACTAATACTTTGTCAATCTAATATAATGCTAAATAATACTTTATCAATCTAATCTTTCAATAATTTTATTAATGAAAGATTTGAAGAAAAATTTAAGGAAGATCTACATGCATACTATTCAATTCAAGTGCATATGTATATCACTTTTGAAAGGATAAAAAAAAAGATATTATTGATATAATATACATCGTTTAAGTGATAGAAATGTAAAGCAATATTTCAATGCAAACGATATGGTTGAATCAATATCTAGGCGACGATTTACCGAGGAACTAGCGTGCGATAACTTGGAGTGACCTTTCACATAAAAATAATAAGGTATGTATGTCAAAAGATCAATGACATGTTATTCAAGCATAAATATCAATTTTGTGTCCATGAAATATATTGTTAGGCATGTATTAGCATATGTGATAAGCATAAATAAGAAACATATGTATTTTAACATGAATGGCTAATCAAGGCTATTGAGACATTTGCTCAAACTCTGTCTTGCGCACGAATGATTTCACAATCATTCCTATGCAAAGGTGCGTGCACACCCACTAGTGCACGCTTGTGAGCCCACGCCAACACCCACGCCCACGCCCACGTATGTGCTCACGTGTGCACGCACATATGCAAGTGAACATGTGCACCTATTGTTGCATTTGCGTACCCCTACACACTCTACTATGCCTTCGCTTGTTCTCATACTCGCTTGTGGTCCTTGATATTTTTTTGGGCACACTATTGTATTCATTTACACATTAATCTGCACCCAAGCATGCATGCATATGTGCTCAAATGCTACCACTGTCGTGGATAGCCTTCCCTGCCAGATCATCACTGCCCGACCAACATTGAGCCACCACTATTTTATTAAAATGTGAAAGATTCTTGTTCCAATCAAATTATGAATTTCTGGAAAATTTAAAATTATGATGAAGACTTTATGATGACTCATATTTTTGAATGACACAAACAACAACGTTTGAAAATAGGGGAGGATATTGATATGTCATCAATAAATTTTTATCATCCAACACAAATCTTGATACATTTTGAGTTAGAAATATTATAAATTAAAATTCAAAATCATTTGAGCTCAGATTTCAATATATTTGTAGTCAAACTGAGCGTCTCTCGATTAGACAAACTTGATGATACTGAAAATGATCCAAACCTAGATCAATCACTAAAAAGACTTTAGTGTGTCAATTTCAAGGTCAGTAGATCATAAAATTTGGTATGCTTTTAGTCAAATTGAATGAACTCGATAAGACGAATTCAAAATCTAGTGTCATCAAGGCACTTAAATGTTAAAAAATTACATGTGATCAAGGGAACCAATGTGGACAATCCGATTGAGTGTTTTGAGAGATTGGTAAAATTTACTCAAATGCCCCACTAATAATATAAATACACCCTCATTCTTTATTTGAAGAGGGAAGATAAGAGAAGAGTGGCCTGACTACATACTAAAGCTTAACTCTTAAAGTCCATGTGGTTGTTGCGGTCACCCGAGATCGTGACTGACCACCTTAGTTCGCCGCTAACACCACTAGTGACTGTCGATCACTAGATGTCTTCATTGACCACCAGTTGTTATTGACCACTAACCACAACTTCGATTGTCCTACTATAGTTATTATAACTTATTGTAGCTATGACATCTGTTACAAATTACTGTTATTATAGCCTTCAAATAGGGCTTTAGTAGTTCTAATGCAATTGTAATAGCCATTAACTACGACCTCTATAGACAATTATGGCTATTAAATGTAAAGCTCATAAGTAGTTGAAGCTGAACTCTTAAGCTAAGCGTGCTCACATGGGAGGACTCCTAAAATGGATCACCTCCTAGGAAATTATACCAACGAGGCAAAAATCGTAAAATCATTTCGCCAAAGTTTAAAATACTTGGGTGAGAGTTTTGCGCCTCTAAGAAATGATATTAAAGCATTACACCACAAGAAAGATGGGAACTAAGTTCCATACAGACCAAAATGTTATGTCATGGGACCTATCTCTTGAACCCAAGATGGAACAAAGTGCTATATGGTGGGAGTCATCTCTTAAATCTGTAAGGATCATCTCTAGAATCTCATCTGTCAAATGAATGATTTTGGGTACAGAGCATCGATAATGATGTCATGCAAAGTGGGTGGAATTTTGAAACACCTTAAGTAGATTGAAGGTAAACTTTTAAGAGTCGAGGCAACTTTTGGTATAGCTGTGTAATTTTATTAGAAACTCTAAAATTAAGCATGATCGCATGGGAGCACTCTTAGGATGGGTCAACGGATGGGAAGTTACACCAACAAAGCAAAAACGTGAGATCATTTTGGCAAAGTGGACAGTACTTTGATGGGTGAAAGTTTAAGCTATCACATTTAACCCACCTCCACTATTATAGTTAAACTACAATTGTTTTAGTCTGAATTAGCCTTCACATTTATATCTATTAGCTTATTTAAAGTAGTCATGAATTCAACATATCTCTTAATCTTATCTTTCCTGATAAAGGTGAAGAACGTACATTTTTAGTCCTGATTATATAGTGGATTATTTTAACTTGGTTAGGCCTCGTAATTTTCTCATTCGAGCACTTTTCCAAGTAAAAAGTCCGGTTTCTCCCATAAGATCTGAAATCTTGGGGGCTAATCTTCTCTCTAATATTCTTTTATTTGCACCTCCTCATTATATGAAGTCCCACATGCAAATTTTATTTATATTATAAATTTAGATAAGATTTATAATTTAACATTATTGAATTTTTCAAAAAAAAAATAGTTAGTATGGTTTGAATGTCTGTTCTTCTCGGTGGGAAATTTTTTGCTCTCATATTACATTTTAAAATGCTTCTGTCGGGGGCTCCTAATTTGCATTTATAAAAGATCAATAATTAATTTATTCCTTTGATAATCTATTTTTATGATTGACGCGTCATCAATAATTTTTTTTTATCAAACATGAATACCAATATTATTTTTTAAAAAAATCTTCCAAATTCAAATGAAGATTATTTGGGTCTTGATTTCAGCAAGTTTATAGTCAAATTAATCGTCTCGATAAGACAAGCCTAAGGATATCAAAATTGGGGCAATCATGTCCAGATCAAGCCATTGAAACATAATTAGAGGTTTTGGATATATCAATAATTGAATGATAAAATGAACTCCAAATTTGACATATTTATAGTCAATGCAAGCATCTAGAAGTGAGGAATTCAAGGAGCCCATGATCACTGAATTTTAAGGTCATTCAATCATCTATGATTAATGGGATCTCAGCATGAACTGTCTGATGGGTAGTTATGGCTGTTAAACATCAAAAAACTAAAATGACCCTCCTCAAAAGGATATAAATAGGCCCCCCCTCTTCACTTGAGAGGAGAAAAGAAGAAAAGAAGAACAAGTGGAATTCTAGAGCCTGTTCTGGAGAAATAACACTATGAGCTATAACCACTTGCCTTCGTAGTCGCCAACCACTATCAACCCCACCTGTCAGCCATTGTCAACCACCATGTATCGTCTTTGCCCATCGTCTCTAACCACCGTCCGCCGACGACGACTGCTTGCAACCGTCGTAATCCAAACATAACTGTTTTCTTCAACACTTGTATTTTCTTCGCATTGTATAAAAACAAGTGTAATTTTCAGTGTAAGATTGCATTCTGTTTTTCATTACCGTGATACAAAAGCACACCCCCTATACTTACAAACACACAGTAGATTACTTGGATTATATTTTTTATAATATTAAGATATTAAATTATCACTCAACCTCCATCAATACTCTCTAGATTATCGCTGACGTCAATAATATTCTTCAGATAACACACATTTACTATATGTCTGTATCCGTTTCTATGCTTTTGGCAAATTCTCTCAATATAATGGATAATATATATAATATTTATGACATATTTAAACGGCATTTGTCTTTCAAATGAAATGACCGCGGACTTGGCCGTGCTGCCCGTCCGGCCGTCAAGAAGGGACAACAACATGACGCCCAACTGCTCTTGGAAATAAATGCATGATTCAAAACTTAGGATCCGCCTTCATATTCTTAAGAATTATATAAACATTTTATATTAATAAATTCAATATTGCAAATGACGCATTACATTATTATAGATGGTCGGTCGGCTACAAATTTTTCCCACGCAAAAGGAAACAGTTTGAATATAGTATTAGGGGAAATGGGTTGTTAACTTGTATGTATTTTTATACCATTAAATTCTTATTTATTTACATAAATAACAGCGAACCTTCTATTTTCACATATATGCCAGCTTTTGGGGAAAAATTTACGTACATAATATATACACAGAGATGCATATATATTAGGGTACACGGAGGTTATAACTAGGTTATAATCAGGACTGAAGAGGATATTGGGGGGTTATAACTTGATTATAACCTCATGTAACCTTCGTGTAACCTAAATATGTATGCATCTCTGCGTACATATTATGTACGCAAATTTCTCTCCAGCTTTTGTGTGCATGAAATGGTGTGTTTGGCTTTTTTTTAAGTTTTAAAAATTACAGTTTTAATGTGATAATTGTGTATGACTATCTGCTTGGAAGAATTCTATTAAGTTTTTCAGTTTGAATGATTTTATTCAGTTTTGTCTTTCAATCAAAAGTTCCTAAGTTCAAGGTCTTATATATCGGGAGTGCATGTGTGAAATTTAATATATATATATATTTAAAAGAATGGTCGGAGCCCCTAACCACTCTCGTGTGCCTAATTATTCGAGAACCCACTACGGGCAAACTGGCCAGAGCGGACCTTCAAAGAGACTGCTTTATCAATAGGTCATGGATGATGGCATGTGTGGGTGTGTGTGTGTGTGTGTGTGTGCCGCATACTTGGCCTGTGGGGCGGGGCTTATGTAAGACCCTTAAGGTTAGGGGTTCGGATCTCACACGTGGCGCGGGAGGATTCAGTCTGTTTAGGCCACATGACACGGGCTCTCATCATGGGGGCATAGCGCATGGGAAACTGATATTTGGGCCTCTGCAAATATCAGTTTCCTTCAAATATATATATATATACATAATAATTCTAACTTTCCCTTCCCCTCCCACTTGATGAAGGGAAAGATTTGATCAAAATATGTTTAAAATATTTAGAAATCAACTGTTTTAGAGTTTGTTGAATTAAAATTGAAGATATATTTTGATACAAGACGAACATTACTATTATTTCAATAATGAATGAATTCATCAATAATGCAAATAAATTATAAGGTGATTTGTGTCTTGATGTTAATATCATTTCTTCTCATACTTGAACTACATCATGAACTAAATCAATCACATAGTTATGAGTCCTACACAGGACATGATGTTGTATATGATTATGACTGTCTGATTAAGCATTATATGGTTACAAATGATGTATAGAAACATTATTAATATCCTCATTTATACATTATATGTTATGACATATAGAATATGATGCTTGACATTTTATTTGTAATGGCTCAACCATTATTCTATCGGTGTTATGTTATCGTCATACGTTAAAATAATGCACAAACATATATATTATTTAGTATTCAATAGTTGAATTCCTCAAAAAGATGTGTTGTTTATGAAAAAAGTTGAAGGCTTAGTAGAGCAATCTGTTTAATGATTCAATCTTGCTGAACGGAAGAGAATGTGATCAAAATAATAAAATTTAATGTACCATTATATTATTATGTATGATAGAATTATGTGTGAAAGTAATAACATATATGATGTGTGCTAGAAAATTCGCGGCGGTAGAGTAGTAAATTATCGTCTTAGTATTGTATGAGAATCCAACACGCACACAGATGAAAAAGAAACAAGCAGTGACTCCAGAAATTTTTACGTGGAAAACCCGTAAAGGGAAAAACCACGGGGTACGCCCAGTTGCGAAAATCCACTATTGATTGATGTTTACAGAAACCCTCTGTCCCACAGACGGGAGAGAGTAATTATATGTTTCAGACTAGAATGTCGACTAATGTTGTCTGGTTTGTGTGATTGACGATGATTGGTGGAGGTCGACGATGACGAAGGTCGACGGTGATCGACGGCGGTCGGCGGTGGTCGACGGCGGTTGGCGGTGGTCGATGGCGGTCGGCGGTGGTGCTAAGCTGCAGCTTCTCCTTAAGGCCTCAAGCTCTCTCTCTCTGCGCTTCCCCTTCTCATGTGAAAGTTGAGGTCTATTTATAGGGTTCTTGGTGCAATTAATGCAACCATTTTGATCAGACGGTTCAGATGACTCCCCTCGATCAGATGACGTTTAAGAGGCATTTGATGGCGTTAACGATGTCAGAATTGAGTGATCTTGGACTTGTTGGATTCGTCTTATCGAGACGCTCGATTCGAGTATGGGCTTGCTAGTGTCGGCACCATTTGAGCTTCCAATATATCTAAAAATCTTCTAAAAGTAGTTTAATAACTTGATCCGGGCTTGATTTGACTCGGATTGGACTAGTTTTGATATCATTGGGTCTGTTTCATCGAGCCGGTCAATTTGACAATAAGTTTGCTGAAATAGGAGCTCTGGATGACTTTTTATCAAAATTTGAATGTTTCTTGTTAAAAAAATTGCATCGAGATTCGTGCTGTATGATGAAAAATATTTGGTGGCATATCAATATATATGATAGTTGTATTGGTTGTATGTAACAAATTAGTCGACAATTAATGTTGCAACATTGCATGAGCGGGCTCAAATCACTCAAACAAGTTGCACCCTATAATGGTGATCTCCCATCCACACAATCTTATAATTTTAAACTTAGAAGTACTTTTTATTAGTATGTACTTGTTTGATCAGTTTAGGTCCCAATCAATTAATCAATCAATAAAAGCTACCACTTATGTTTAAATTTGGTTGAATCAATGCAAATAAATAATATACTGAGTTGGTACACAAAAATTTTCTTAGATCTCATACACACAAGGTTAAAAATGAAAGTTATTAAATTTCAAAATTGATAACTTATTGGTTATAGAAAATACATAATTGTTAGAAAGATAATTCAACATATTCTAAGATCGAGAAAATCCTAAAGATAGTAAGTAACAAAATAAAGATTATTTCTAGATAGTTATTGATATGTCATCAGCAAATTTCATCATATGTGATGAACATAAGGCATGGTGCAAATCTCGATGCATTTTTACGCAACAAATATTCATACTGAGATTAAAAATAATCTGGAACTCCGATTTTAGTAAACTTACAATTAATCAAATTGGTTTGATGAGACAGACCCAGTGCCACTAAAATTGATCCAATCAAAGTTATACCAAGCCCAGATCAAGCTAGCGCTTATACCACTTTTGAAAACTTTGGGCTACTATTTGAATCTAGCTTCAGTGTCCTTAAACTTCCATCTAATTGTGGGAATCTCTCCGGGTCCTCTGATGGAGTGGTCCAAATTCTTTTCTTATTTACAAGGGAGATCACTATCAGATACTATAAATAAGTCTACCCTTGATGAATAGGGGACCAAAAAACCAAGGCTTAGAGCTAGACCAAGAAAAAGACGAAGAATGAGTTGAATTACAACATTATTCTGGACCAAATACACGATGAACACTTCCCGTTTCCACAGACTCCGACCACCATAGACCATCACTCGTCGACCACCATCGACCATCATCCGTTGGGTTCATTTACATGTCGACACCTCCTTACTCGGTGCAACGAAGCTCTATAAGGAGTAATGACATGTGTCGCGAAGTAATAAAGCACCTTACGGAGTAACACATCATCCTGAAGACTAAGCAATAACGTACCTCAAACACAGTGCACTGAAGTCCCGACAAGTACACTCAATTCCAACCACTCTCGACAATCGCATAATTGGTCCTTCTACATACAAACATTGTACTTCAAGAAACTGTTTTACCATTTCCTATCTGTGGGACAAGGGTCTGTACATGTTCTCCATAATTTATAGTGAATCATTTTAACTGGACCTAGGCCCCGTGATTTTTTTCAATACAAAAGAATTTTGTGCTACATACATATTGATGATAATAATATTATCAATTAATAATGTTATAATGAGTACAATTAAAATAAGAAAATGTAATTTAAAATCTTAAAAATCATATACTAGCCTCTAGGAGGTGGGTAGCATATATAAAATTATTGTATAATCCCTCTCATCTCATAGCTTAATGATTGCATATAGCAACTGGAGTAAAGCTATCACTTGCATGTAGTAATGGTGTTGTGAAAAAAATAAAAGGTTGGAGTGGCTTCCAACTCTTGTATTTTTGCTCTTTTAGAGTCTTCAAGACTCTTGAAAAATTATCAATAATGTAATATAACTTATATCTAAATTACAAGAGACATTTAAAGTTGAAAAATTATTCTGTCTGGAGTCCGGACAACGGTTGTGATTTTCGACCTCGGCTGTATCACAGTAGTCGTCTGGACGCAGCTCTGCGTCCGAATTCCGGACAGAATAATTTTTTCTTCAAAGTTATAATAAAATTTATTTTATCATTATAAAATCATTATGCTAGAATTACACATCTAAATTTGGCATCATTAGATTATTAAGTCACATCCTATGTATTCTATTGATAATTTCTTGCTGAGAATTTTAGAGCAAAGAAATCAAGAGAATCGACACAAATCCAGAAGAAAATACAGAGATATAACGAGGTTCGGCAAAGATGCCTACGTCCTCTGGAGCAGAGCGGCGGCTTTCCTTTCAATTTCAGAAAGAGTACAAGATACATAGAGTTACAAACAAGACATATATATATAATTCTGGTGTACAATATGTAATTACAAAATTACTCATGTACCGTACCGTGGGAGCGTTGCCCCCGCACTCCCAACCCGCATAACATAACTCCCCCGATTGAACAGTTGCTTCTGCTCGCGAACTCCGCTTCGCTCGCTCGCTCCAACATCTGTCCATTATCTGGAATATGAGTCATACCTAACATTTTTCATAACTGCAGTCTATTATGAATAGTCTAAAAAAATAATTATATAATTATTATAATTAATAAAAATATATAAATATATATGAGATTAAATTTTTTTTCTTCATATCCTTGGCATTCTTTGCTACCGTTTATTGCAATAAATTAAGTTTGTTCTGTTGAAGTAATTACAAGTAAACATAAGTTTGGCGTTGACCTCATCTTCTAGTTATGACAATTAGGTCTTTGGTGGGTATCACTATACATCATCAAATCTCTTTCTTGGGGGTGGACTTAATATTTTCTTTCGACAAGTCTACTGACCAAATACTGAGACTTTAAGTCGGTCTTTTTGGTGGCATCATTTAACACCAAGGACTTGAAGGATTAAATGGCTTATAACTAGGATTAGTAAAAGTGGGAGATTGGACGACATGGTATATTCAAATAAATTTTTGGATATTCGGGCAAGAACCTTGACTTGCTACCAACAAATTTCATCATCTGACACGAATCTCGAGTTATGACACGGATCTTGAGAAAATGTTTCGAGCAATAAATATTTTTCAAATCTTGATAAAAAGTTATCCAGACTCAGTAAACTTATAGTTAAACTGTCTGGCTCGATGAGACGGACCTAATGATATACCAAAGTTAATATAATCTGAGTCAAATCAAGTCCAGATCGAGTCATTAAACCACATTTGGAAGATTTCCGGACACATTTGGAAAGTCAGACGAATGTCGAATTTGGCGAGCTCATAGTCGAATCGAGCCCATATCAAGTCACCTAACAAGACGAATCCAACGAGTCCTAGATCACTCAATTCCGACATCATTATGGCGCTCAAATGTCTATCAAACATCGCATAATTGAAGGAGATTCTCCAGACCGTCTCATTAAATTGGTTCATATTATTGTATTAATTACATTCAAAACACTATAAATAGAGTCTCACTCCTCACATAAAGGAGAAGCTAGAGCCTAGGGAGAGCTTGAGGCTTTTAGAATGAGCTGAAGTCTAGCACCTTCCCTGTCGTCCTTGATCGCCGTAAGACGCCACCGACCACCGCCAACTTCCGTTGATCACTGTCTACCGTCGTCGACCACTACTGATCACTGTCGACCATTGATGACTTCCGTCGACCACCCCCTACTTTCGTTGATTACTATTGACTATCGTCGACCGACGCAAATCGTCGTCGACCATCGTCGAACATCGTTAATCGCCGCCTATCGCCGTCGACCACCGTTGTCCTCTGTCAACCACCACCGACCAGTCGACCATTGCTGACAATAGTCGACCACCGTCGAACACCACCAACCGTTTTTAGCCACAGCCGACCGCCGTCGACCACCGCCGACCGACGTTGACCACCGACGACCACCGCCGACCATCACAGACCATCGTCGACTACCGCCGACCTTTGTTAACATTTGTCAATCATCGTTGATTACCACCTACCAAACGCGTCAGTCGACACTGTAAAATGAAAATATAGTTATCATTTCTCGTTTGTGCGACAAGAGATTTTTGTAATCATCAACCAATAGTTAATTTTTGCAACTGTCAAGCCCTGTGGTTTTTCCCATTACGGTGTTTCCCGTAAAAACTTCTGATGTCATATCTAGTTATTCTTATTTCATCTGAGTGTGTGTTGAATTCTCGTGCAATCTACCGCCACAAATTTTATAGCACGTATCAAACCTATTCTTGTTAACATGAGGTTGTCAGGTCGATAACTTACTCTGGACATAACTTGGTTCTACCCCTACGTGATAACGAGCAATCAGCTTTGACTCTAATAATAGGGATCAAGATCAAATAACGAATAAGATAGGCCTCGAAAATTAATGGTTGAAGAATATGAGATGTCAACCATTGGCATGTATCAAGCGATGATCGATGAGAAATTGTCAAAAACTTAAACAATGTTATATGGTCAGTTTTATCATTTTTTTCTATAAGAGGTCAAATCAAATGGCTAAGCAGATCTGCTAGTTTGACATGGATGATGTCATATTTATGCAGTTGGCTTTTTACACTAAACGCAGGCTGCGGGTCGAGCCCCGCGATCGACCCGGGAGACATTTCAAAATAAGTTGTTTATCCTGAAAAGCACAAACTGCCTCAAACACACCCTAAATTATTTCTACTAAAAATGTATAAAAATATAATTTATTCATAGATTTTCTTAAAAGATATATTGTAACCATTTTTATAAAAAATTAAAGCACTCAATTGGATTATCAAAATAGAACTCCTAAAATCATATCATATTTTTTTTAGCAAATCATGTGTTGGTGAAATTGAAATTGAACTTATCAATGTGTCTTGTGAAATATTTGAATATTTCATAAGATCATTTTTAGAAAAATATCATATAAAATAAGTCATACATGAGTTATAGAAATTAAATGTTTACAGTCAAGTGAGTCAACTTCGCTTAAATATCCCATCTATCTATATAAGGCGGTGTTTGGTAGTCTATCTTTAGATGAATTACCGTGTCGATTTCACGTAAATTTCAGAGTCGCTAAACCCTTCCATCTGCTTAATCCAAAATTTTCTACGGCATAACGATAAATCCCGAATTTACTAAATCTGATCGGTATATGAATTTATGAGAATCACTCGTGCCTTATCTCCCTCTGTGTTAAATGCTCACATAAAATCTCAAACATTTCTCACGGGTTTAACATAAATAATATCAAAAATAATTTTAGATTTATGATGCGTTTGGAGCAGCTTATTAGTTGAGGCGGCGTTTTCCAAACGTCGCCTTGCTGTTTGAAAAAAATGTTTGAACAACTTATTTGGAAACTTCTTTTTCTCGGTTAAACTAAAAGTGGGCCGCATGGGAGCCCCGCGATCCTGCGTTTTGTTCTGTGTTTAACACTGTTGCCCTCGCTCCTTCCTTCGGCTCCACCCAAAAACCCTCGCCCGCTTCCCTTCCTCCCGGCTCCAACCAAACCCTAGCGATACGATCGCGATTAGCAACTACGGGATCGTGACGTACTCCCTTACTCCCCTCTTTTCTTCTTCTTCTTCCTCCTCTGGCGATCTTCCATGGTGTTATCGACGATTAGGCTGTGATGAATCGGACCGAGCAGAGGAAGGCGAGGGATCGAGCAGCGAGGAAGGCGACGGTTTTAGCGTGGAAGGCGACAGTTTTAGCGATGAATTAATATTAACTATTTAATAGCATTAGTTAATTTATTAATTAATATTAACTATTTAATAACTTATTTGAAATAAATTAATACTAACTATTTTAAATTAACTTAATAAATACTAATAAATGCTTAATTTATAAATGATTATATGTTAATTATAAAATAAAATTAAAATTAATGCTAAATTCTATATAAAATGACTAAATTAAATTAAAATATATGCACAGAGACAGAATAGTCATTATCCAGAAACAGCTGTAAATCAGCTGTTTTCCAAACATACAAACCAAACAACTAGATCGCTACTATCTAGATAAAGTTCGCTCAGCTAATTTATCCTGAAAATGCTGGATAAGAACTAAAGTAAGCGTGCCCCAAACATACCTTAATATCACTAGATTTAATAAATCCAAATTTATATAACTGAGTCAATTCTACCTATCTTAAATCCTACGTGTAGTCAAACAACTCATAAATCTCATTTTTTTCCAACACAATAAAATTCCAATTATAACAATTTGATTTTTTTTTTCAAACTAGCCTAAAGTATGACACTTTTATTAAAAAAAAATAAATAAACTTAGTCAACCAAAAGCCACTATTTCACTTAAGACCCCTTCCAATTTCACAAAAAGAGAAGGTTCTTTTCATAAATTTCTCCCATCAAACCATAAATACTCAACGCAATCCACAGACCTCAATCCCTCGGTTTCTAAAGGAGTTTCAGAGAAGCTGCAGTGATAAAGATGGGGTGCCGTTACTCGATCGAAGAAGCATCCGGACCGTTCACTGGCGTTCGTGTCATCAACATCAACGGCTTCGTGGAGCTATTCGAGTCGCCCGTCACCGCCGGTGAGGTCACCGGAAAACCCTCCAGCCACGTTCTATGCTCGGCGGCCCATCTTCTGTCCCCGGGGGCCCGTCCGCTACGGCCGGACGACCGGCTCGAATCCGGCCGGCTATACTTCCTACTCCCAATCTACGCTCTCCAGGCCGGTCCGCTCGACCTAGCCGCGCTCGCCACGCGGCTCACCAATCTGGCCCGAACCGCCCAGGTGAGAAAGGGGAAGGTCGAGTCGGGTGAGACCAGACCGGGTTCAGTGCCGGCCGGAGTCAATCTGGGAAAGGCCCGACTCCGGCCAAGGCCACACGTGTGGCGGCCGGTTCTGTCAAGCGTGCGGGAGGTTTCCTTGTCTCTGTCCATGGGTTCGCAGTCCATGAAGAGCCCTCAAGCTAAAGCCTGAACTGTAATTTTTTTCAAGTTTTTATGGTTAGCACGTGTGGAGTTGTTCGCACGTGCTTGTACACATTTTGGTGGCTGTTAATATATATCTATAGCTTACGTAATTCGAGTTCCATAAAATTGGGACATTAATTATATGGAAATTTTAGGTTGGAAAGAGCAAATGATGAATTTCTTTCAGTATTTTTGTTTATGTGGATCGCTCAGCCGCTTAGGTGCGAAAAATTATTCCACGTAGCTCGCGTCCGGGGGCGAATGGCGGGGCACCGCGTGTGGAGCGAACCCCGCCTCCATACACCTTGATGGAGGCGGGGCTCGCTCCACACGCGGTGCCCCGCCATTCGCCCTCGGACGCGTCCGGAGACTGGATGGATTAGTTTTCATTGGGTGCAGTGAGTATTTAATATATTAATGGTATATTTTTTATGGAGGAAGATTTACATGCAAACCACTCAATTCATATGAATTTACATGTAAGATACTTAAATTCTAATACAAATACTCTTATTCATGAAAAAAAGTGTCTATTTTACTTCTTAAAATATAAAAAAAATGGTGATATTTTTTATGTGATATGAATGATTTGCGTGGTATAAATATAGAAAATAAATATTAGGTCTTAGGTATTTTATATTGAAAATGTGATGTTATTGATTTTGATGAGATCTAACGGTCTAGAAGATAAAACTATGATTAAGGATGATCCATCGACAGAAGATCGCGAGGCCAAGCCATCAACGCCAAAGCCAATCTAATCACAAGACGAAACAATGACTATTGCTGATAAAATAATGAGTCACTCTGCCAGAAACGAGACAAAAAGGTATATGAGCCAACCATCAAAGGAGAGCCGACCTAAGGGAAGATTTGATTCCCTAGCATCTACAACCATCTCATGATGCCCAGAAACTCCTCATCAGGGGTCCAAGAACGGCAGCCGGGTCTTACTAGTCGACCGATCCATACAGACCATGCTCAACCGACTGAGCCGATCTTGTTGATCCGAAAACGACTGAGGTCAGAAGGCTAGGTCAGAAAGTAGCCAGACGAGTGTTACCCATGTGAAATACCACAAATACCCCGATACAGACAACTTTAAAGCTAGGGAAAAAATATAATATCATCATTATATATCATATTCTCTATAAATAAGAGGATTGTTTTATGAATAATACACAATTGATAATTATTTGTCACAATTCACTCTCTCTCAATCTATCAAACCCGCTTTATTTGCACTCTTTTCCTTGGGTGTGATTTGCGGACAAATCTAGATTCAACAACCTAAAAGATGCGATGAGCGTGGATCATGCCACAAATAAGAATAATAGTAGCCCAAGGAGAAGAAACTCAAAATAGAACACTGACAACAAGGAGTGTTCTGGAGAATTTGTGACCCAGCAAATCCTTGAGTTGAAGGATCAGATGTTGGATGTTATTCGAGGCATTCTTATCCGAGGAAGAGAACAAAAACCTTGAGAACAAAGGCCGACATCCAACGGCAAATAAGTCCTCTTGGGCAACTCCAACTCCAATCAATCTACATTGAATTGGGCATAATTAGGCACCCCGACAACCTAAGAATGCATTCTCTAGAGAGATCCCTGAGGTCGAGCCACCATAGTGATTCAAGATTCTGGCAGTAGAGTCCTAAAGATGATGGAATGACATGGTCAACCACATAGCCTCGTTTGAGTCAACCATGTGCATTCTAAGGATCACCAATGCTTTGAAGTGTCTTCTTTTCTTCAACACACTAAAGGAGTTGACCCTTAGATGGTTCATCAGTTTGTCATTGGGAATAATCACATTGTTCGGTGACCTTAAGCAAATATTTGTGGTGCAGTTCACTAGTGCCCGTAAAACCAAAGAAGAACTCACAAACTTTTCTGTAGCTCCGTCAGGGACAGAGCGAAAAGTCTGTACTCATTTATCACTTGCCTCTAGAAAGAAATGTTGGAAGTGCACGACATAGAGCACGGAATCACTTGCTCTGTCTCAAGTGCTGAAGAAAGTTCCCTTCTGATATGTGTCAGGCATGCAATGATTAAACACTCTAGCTAAGTGTTTGGAGCTGGCCAACAGGCAAAAATCGATCAAGGAGCATAACTCCATCCTCTCTTCCTCCAGAGTAGAGTCCTCCACTAATTGCTCATGCAAAAAAGGTTGCTCGAAGCGAGTGATGGAGATTGAGACACAATTGAAAACCTTCCGCCTATCCTCAATGCGAAGATAATTAGCCTGCAATACTCTTACTCTATGATCATCTTGCCCTTGTTGTTCGGCACATGCCCAATTTGCACTGTGGCCCAGAGGACTTCCCCGAGATCTCTTATCCATGATGCGGTAGAATGTATCACATGACTTGGTCTATTTTGATGGCGTGAGAGAGGAAGTCTCTCTTCCTCGTCCTATTTCTCTATGTTTTCATCTATATGGATCATTGAGATCAATAGTGTTGTGTCATATCCATATAGTTAATTCTTAAGAAGATTTAATAACTAATGCAATTATTATTATCTTTAATGACTTTATGTTATTTTTTCCTTGAAATCATAGTGATGTCCCAATAGACATCCAACATGTGGATACTATTTTAAATCACACTGCATTTATTCCTAGCCTAAAAGAAATTATAATAAACATGCAACTTGGTAACACCATTCTAACAAGGAAGTCTTGAATTTAGTGTCATATTTGAACCATTATTGACTCATCGTAAAATCAAATGTTACTATCATCCATAAATGATGTTTAATTGCATTTCACATCGCCCGAAGTTCATGCTTTCGTTGCAAAGAGCTCAGCCATTTAATACAATTAATCTTCTAATTTATGCATATAAATTAATAAAAGAAAAAAAAATGAACGACTTCTCTCTATAGGAGAGCCAAGGTAATGAGAAAAAAACTCACTTGAAATTATTAGAGACTACACCCTACAAGTACGACCCAAGTGCCCCTAGACAAAGAATAGTTCCAACTCACTAGTAAATTTGAACAACTACTTACTATATACATAGCCATATGCCCACATACCAAAAAGAAAATAAATAAATAAATAAATAAATCTAGTCTCAAATATTGATTTCAGACTTCGTTGTTTCCTGCCCAAGCAATGGGTAGGGCGTGCATTGAATTTTTAAGAAGTCATGCAACAACATATTGGGCGAGCATTGAATTTTTTATAAGTCATACAACAACATATTCTTTATTCTCTTATTCTTATAACATTATCATGTCATATATTTAAGAGAATCAGTGAACTGCATGTATACTCATAAATGAGTCTCACAAGCCAATACACATGTTACAAGGCCTAAACACTATCATATACTAGTTGTCAGAGTCACCTGCTTAGGTGATTTGCCAACCTCACCTACCGATATGCCAGGAGTCATACACGAGCTATTGGAGTGACCAATAGAGGTGATCTACCTACTCACCAGCCGATGTGTCAACTGTCATACACAGCTACTAGAGTGACCTGCAGAGGTGATCTACCAACCTCGCTTATCAATGTACTTGTTGTCATACACCTGCTGTCGGAGTGACCCACCAAGATGGTTTTCCAATCTCTCAACAAGTGACACTTAAAACCTTCCAACTACTCTAATGAAGGTCATCAGTAGAAGATAGACATACAATCACGAGTCGTCTGACATCCATATCACTATCTTTCATTAGAATGTCATCGATAGACTTTGTACTATAATTTTTATAATTTTTTTTTGCCCCTCTTTATGTATCACCACAATGATGGAGAGTCATCTATCAGTCATATAAGTAGATGCATCCTCCCACCTTTAAGGGAGCTTGGTCCTCTTTCTGCAGAATCATCTCTTTCAACAACTCCTTCCGCCTCTTTCAGAGATGAAGAGCTCTCTCGTCTTTCCTTTCTTCCGCATCATCTATTCCTACACAGGTCTCTCCCAAATCGTATGAACCCACGAATGATACATCAATTTAGTCGTAAATAAATCTAATAAATTTAAGACTCGTTCCGATCATAAATTTGATCTTATAACCCGATTCAAAGTTTTTTCTAATGCTCGGTTCAGTGCAATACATTTGGAGAACACTTGCAAGACATATGTACGGAACAAAATTAATATTAAAAGGCCTAAAATTATTATTTTCCAAGAAATTTTGAAAATTATATTGTTGAATATTATTAGCCTATATTTGGAATGAGCTCTGATGTTATATAATGGTTGATTTGGTCTAATTAATATTATTCACATTGAATGATGTTATTGCTTTGCTTACCTTACAGCTCAAGCTTTGGTCAGCAAATTAATTAAAAATTATTTTATATCATTTAATAAACAATTTATTCCACCAAAGTTTTTGGATAACAATTTCCTAATTTATATTTTATTCAGTTAAATAAATTAAAATTATTTAAGGGCTTAAAATATACAAATAAATTAATTAATCCTTTTTAAATTTTTCCATAAAAATAATATTTTTATTGAACCAGAAGCATTACTCAAAAAGGTGTGGCTGGCCGGGGTTGATGAGTGGACTGGATGTTGATGCAGAAATATATTAAGGAAAAATTACATAAATATCACACAACTTTTACGTATTTATATATTTACCACTTAAGGTTTGATATTCAATTTTTTAAAATTTTGGTTTAATAAAGATGATGATAAAAAGTGTTTGTCAACGTTCAAATCCGCATTATTATGAATCACACAAAAAAATAAAATGTAAAGCTACATGTGGAGTACAATGAAATCACACCATGTGGCGTGCAAAAAAAAAATTGCCGGTAACGCAGAGAATATTCGCTCGTGTTATTCTGCGTTATTCAGATATTATTGTATGTTAGTCAGATATTATTGTATGTTATTCAAGTGTTATTCTGTTCTGAGAATACTATGTACGTAATTATAGAGGAAGATTAATTAGTAAAGTATTTTAAAAGATGATAGATCAATTTGTGGACTGATCCATAATGTTAATATGTGTGACATTTTTTTATAACGAAAACTAATGCTAATTGGATTGTTTTATAATTTAATTTTACTTTTGTAATCAAAATGATATTCAGACATTTATATCCTGTCATTATGGAGAAGTCTGCAAACTTTATCTCATAAAATGTTAAGGTAGCATATTAAGATATTTAAAGGCATTAAATTGTGCACAACTTCCACCAAATTAAGATATTTAAGCTTCATTATTTAAAACTTGGAAAAGGAGATCTACAAATAGTCCTTAAGAAAAAATATTACATCAGGACTCCGCACGTGAAGCTACGTGCGAGCTCCGATCTCACTCGTACATCCATCCTCTCAGCAACACATCAATCATTTTTTCAAAAAAAATAAAATAAAATAAAATAAAATTTACAATGGGACCCACTCTCATACATCCTTCAGTGGATGTGCGACACGTAGCTCTACGTGCGGAGTCCTGATGTCATATTTTTTCCATAAGCTGAGTTCTCCCATTATATGGGGCATATATATGTTGAATCATCTATATTATTTTTTGTAATATCCCACACATGGTGAGAATAATGTATATATATATATATATATATATATATATATATATATATATATATATATATATATATATATATATAACAGTTTGTAGAGCAGCCTTCTCGAAGATCGTAAGTACCCTCATGTCACGTGCGTTCGAATCCCTCTCGATCGCTTTCGGTAGTGAGGCGTGTCCTCGAATAGTTAGGAATATGAGTATAATAGTCTTCGGCTCGTATAATAGTCTCCTCTGGTCACATGTTCAAATCCCCCAAATTTCGTATAATAGTCTTCGACCATCATTTTCAATATATATATAACAAATTATAAATAAAAATTCATAAGTTAATGTAAGTGAAAACCAATAAAAAAATAAAAAAATAAAAAATCAATTTTGTGGACTATTTCATAATGTTAATATTGGGCAGTAGTTTATAGATTTCATAAGTTAATTTTATTTTTTAAAATCAAATTAGGATTTACACTTTTTTTGTCATGTCATTATGAAATAGTCCACAAACTCTATGAGAAGAATGATAAGCTTTAATTCCCCTTTTTAGTTTTTTAAAATTTTCATTAAGTAATAACAAAGACAGGTCAACTAAACATAATTTCTCAAACTCTATGTTCTAATAATCTTGGCTTGTATTTCTAAAAATAATTTACTAGCATCCATCACTTGTCCTAATTTATTTTAAAAAAATATATATTTATTATGTTTACTTTTTCACTTTTATTATTACTTAAAAATAACTTACTTCTACTAAACATGGCTAGTTGCCTATCACTACACAACTTTATGGTGGCTCTCCACCTAGCTAAATATAATTTAATTTTTAATGTTCAATATATATATATATATATATATATATATATAACATACTCAATATTATTTTATTAGAAATCAAAACAAAAAATATAGTAAAATAAAAATAAAAAATAAAAAATAAAAAATAACCTCAAATGCCCCTAAGTTTATACTGCTCTATAACTATCATCATACTATTCTTATGTCATGTTATTATTATTTTGAATCTTGTTATTATCTTAAAATCTATGAATAAGAATAGTTATCCCATGTCCTATTTATATAATTGCTCCAACATCAAAAAATTCCATATTAAATTGAATAATTGAGTTATGAGTCTAGTCATCTCGTCTGGGTAATTAAATTTGATTTGAAGGTTATTCATGCATCTTCTCTAAAATTTTCATTTGAAATGATTTCAGAGCATTCTTCAGTAAAGCTTTTACTTCGATGGTGAATCATTGATTAAGCATTAAGAATCAATTATCATATGGATTCATTGATGGCAGGCTCAATTTTATATTTTCATTAATGGAGAATGCATCATCAAATAAAGATAAATTCTTATACATTAAATATGAAAACAAGTGCTTCCATATAGAAGATGATATTGTAATTCAAATATACTTAAGGGTTTCATTAATGAGTACTCTATTTGGTATACTTGAGTTGAATCATTAAGTAGGAGAATTACTTTTATAGGGCCAACAATATAATAATTCTTTGAGTTAGAATTTTATATTAGTACATTAAAAGAACTATATGATTCTAAAGTCAGTGTAGGAGATATTATTGATGCACATGTCTACACATAAATAAAAACTAAATTCAAAAACTTCAAAATTTTACTTATTAATAAAATAAACTAAAATTAAAAAATTAGCTTATCCATACCATTGTGTATTAGTACCCATGTTGAAGTCTTATATTTTGAATTCAATGAAATGTAACATTTAATTATCTTCAATAATGTAAATCAACAAATATTAAAATTAATGTGTAGAGCCCAATATTTTTCTACCTAGCAACAAATGATTTGTTATCATTAGTCAATGCACACCTTATCAGCTTATTCTAGAATCCAAACCAATCCAATTAGACTGCTAATGTTATTCGAACATAGTTCAATTATGTCTGAACATGTTCTATTATGGCTCTGATAATATTTGAACGTATGATTGAATAGTTTTTCTTAATTATGTTATAAAATGATATTAATTTATTTCCAGTAATATTCTAACATAGTTCAAATAATATTCAAACATATTTAAATAATGTTAGATTACGATTCTATCATAATTTAAGTCTATATACTCTAATAAGGTTCATAATACAAAATTTGATACTCTATCTTGATTTGTATTGTGAAACATTATAAAAACATAAAAAAATGTACATATATGTATTAAAGTCTCCAACAATGTTAAAAAAATATAAAACTCCATGAATACAACCATTCTATCACTCTAAGTGACAAAATCTTGAACATCAAAATACCGTCGAGAGTAGTGAAGAAAGCCATAATATGGATAGCACGAAACATTATTTTTATTATTGCTGGCGTACATGAATATCTGAGATTTTTTTGTCCAAAATAACTTTTTGGTCATATTTTTCTAAGTTAAATGACATCGCATTTGTACAATTTTCAAATATGTAAATCAATAAAAATAATAAAATCAGGAATGATCCTAAATTTATAATTGTTGAATTCTAGATTGTTTTCTTATGAAACACGTCCCAAGAGTTGGAGATGAAGGAGAGAGATGAAAGACAGAGGGAGAGAGAGGGAGAGAGAGAGGGAGCTAGAGAATGTAAGAGAATCTTTTATGTGCTATAAACCACAAGTGTGAGGATTTAAAAGTGAATGAATCCAAAAGAAGGTCCCTTCATTGATGTCACGACCTCCTATTTATAAGGATTGGAGAATACAAAAATATGTAAGCAAATAATAGTTTTCATAACTGTCTTAAATAATCAAATTCAAATTACATGGTAATGAGTAATAAACTACGGTGTCTAGTCGATCGCCCAAAGACTTGAGGGCGACCGGCTATGTTAGTTGTCCACCGTGTATGTGTGTTGGCCGACTGTGATGGTCGACCGTATCTTCTTTCCAGAGATTTTTGGTTGTTAGATCAGAACGCTTGAACCTTCACTAGAGTTCTTATGATCGGAAATCCGTCGGTCGACGAATTCTCTTAGACAAAAAATTCAGTCGGTCGCCATATTATGTCAATCTACCGAACTACAAAGTCGATCAATTATTTGCTGATGAGTTCTCTGCTCTGCCGTCCAGATCTTCACTTGTGCGCCTCTGTTGTTGACCGTCCAATTTATTTGAGATGTGTGTTGACATATTTGTAGTATGCATATTAGTTCCCCCATTTTTTCTGCTTCTTGATGGTGTCAACTATGATAAAGACAAAAAAATTATTAAGCAATAAATGACATAAAAATTAGGAAAATTAATTCAATAATCAACTCTTCTTGTTTTTCGTGCCCAATGAATCCTATAAATAGGGCTAGAGGCTTTGCAATTTCCATTTCTTTATATGCACTATGGTCTTTTCGATTAACACCATGGTCGATGGTTTGAATAAGAAGGCTATAGACATCCGCCTTCTAACTTTGAAAGTCTTTCGGCTCTCCACTTCTTTTATAGTGGAACAAAAGAACAAAAGTGTCATTAGAAAGAAGAAAAGAAGGGCGGTCGAACCTGAGTCGGTCGATCAGGTTGGCTCTGATGTCGAAGAAGACATCGAAGGCGGACCCTTGTTTGGCCTCCAGCCCGAATGTTGGTGCGGCTGCTATGGAATGTGAGTGAGCCGACCCTCCCACTGAAAATGATGAAGAGGGAACAAGAGAAAAGTTGATTGCCAAGTAAGGACAGAGATGCCCCGACTCAAGGGACGGAGGATTTTACGACTCTTTTGGAAATATATAGATTTTTAGGTATTTCTTTTGCTAATTTTCTAATAATTTTTTGACATTATTCTTAATGTAAGTTAGTCGTTACGGAAACTTAAACTGATGGTAGGACGTCCTGAAATGTTGTTGATTCTGCCCCTTCGGACACTGCTATGCCTTCATGATCAATTGTGACTCTCCTCCAGCTGTCGACCCGACTTTCTTGGCGTTAATCACCCATTTTGGCAGTTCACAACAGAAACAATTGGGGGTCAGCAGTTATCCTCCGAGTCAATGGAGTGTCAAATGAAGGTGATAACTGTTCCTTTGATCCAAGCGGCTGAGAATCTTACCAAAGCACC